>JAVJAQ010004081.1:50000-391460 GCA_032362365.1 Zygogramma bicolorata | reverse complement strand
TTGATTTCTTTGGCCGGTAACCTTCTGCTTAACGCTTTAAATACGCGATAAGCTTAAAATATTTGTTGATATCTACGTCGCTATTTATACGTAGCATAGATTTGATCATCGAATAATTTGACCACAGAGATGATGCCTTCCATACCTTTGCTTTCTCCTCAAAATAGGCCAGAAATACATTTTCAGTATATTTTCCAGAAACGTCTTTCGCTTCACACCATTTCTGAAACTTATTATAGGCTATATCGTATTGAACCCTGGATTTTATCGGCAACAAATCGAGGGTTGATCTATTGGCCACCGTCTCTATGTCTTCAAATGGATCATTTTCATTACTTCCTTCCATTTTAAGAAAAATCTACAACCTTAACTGCGTTTTAAATAAAACTACCAAACGTCTGACAGATGCATCAAAACATTCGTAAACAATTAAATCAACAATGGTTGCTAAGGTCCGTAATATACGATGCAATTTAAAATTATCTCCTTTGGATGTATTAATACAGGTTTTTAAAATTTAATTCAAACTGTATAATTACTTCATTTGAACGTTTGTAGAAAAAATATTGTATGATATACGTGTTGAAAGTACCTTTTAAGGCACTCATGTGAATTGCAGAATTCGCTTCGCTCATTCTGCAAACCTTCACATGCGTGCCTTAAAAATGTACTTTTAACACTTATATCATAAATAACTATTATGAATGTAATGAATAATTCTTTCATTTATCTCTATACCAAACAAACCATTCACTCAATTATTCAATGTCTATTTTTTGACACAAAATTCAGTCGGAATCAGTATTATAAACGCCATCAGTTATTGAGACGAACAAATGATTGGAGTATTACAATACTTTACAAACAAATTCATTACCATTCCATTACTGATGGTACCAAAATCACAGCACTTTAATAATATTATTACTCTAGCCATATCAACCCCCAACAACACACAGCAAGCGGTGTGTTACATAAATTATTGGATATCATGAGGTCATCTGCACACAATATGTTATTAATTTTATTGTACACACAAATCCACTTTTACTCTACGCCTAAAGCTAAGGATATAGTCGTTCGATATCTTGGAGAAAGTGAATGTTTCTCGTTTAAAATCATCTGAGAACGAATGTCCTTCCAACAACATGCCCGAAAGTGATTACGTGCTGGGAGATTACTATAATTTCAATGATAGTTATTGGTGGAGAGAATATCTGTCCTTTCAAATGCTATGAGTGAAGAAACTTCAGGATATTATTTAACGTTAATATTGATAATGTTAATGATATTATTCATGTATTTTTTTCAATTGTTCCTCTATAAACATTACATGTTTCTTGGATCAATAAACGTTAACTAACTAACTAACTAAATTTGATTCAAAACGAATAAAGTGTGAGAAATAGACAAACTATTTCGAACTGAATCATCTCAGTTCAACTTCCCTACCAAGAAGAGGCGTGCAACATTATCCTATATTCAATGAATTAGTAGCAATTTCTTCATTTTGCTGAATTCGACTCATCTATTTCTCGTCTTCTCAACTTGTTTTTATGGTCAGTTGTTCTCATTTTCATTGGTCGTGATCTTTCACCAGTATAAACACTACCTCATGCTATGAACACAATTTTTGGATTCTGTTCCGTATTCAAAAGTTTGTTTCGACTCCATAGGGATCTGATCGTGTTCTCTGTTTTGAAACTGTTACCTATACGTTTGATTTTCTTCGATATTCATTGGGTATAAGGAATGATCATTTTTTCATCTGAGGAATTTGTTGAATATTGGTGTTTTCTCTATACAAACCCTTTTCAAAATTTTGTATGATTCTATCGGATACATTAGAATGGGCAATTTGGGATCATTTTTCATGGTATATATTTCTGTCTCGAATCTCGAAACTTAATGATAAAATTTGTGCTCTATCATAGATGCTTTTTTAAACGAAAACAATACGTAACTGACTAATGATCGATTTTGCTAGAAAATGGATCTCGTGACATATTCACTCCCTCTTCAAATATTAAAAAATATTTTTCGAAAGTTTGAATCTACAAAAAAATTAGTAAATAAGTTCCCTATTATATATTTGTACTTTGATATTGGTATAAAAAATATCTGGATTCATTTGTATAGAGCTCTCCAATGGGATTTTGATATTTCTCAGGAATTGTAGATTTCTTATAAATACAAATTGTCTCAGTTCATACATTTTCAGTGTGTTGTATATTATTCTTTATAAAATGTATTCGACGTCATTTATTTGTATCAGATAGATACATTTTCAACAATATTCCATATTTTTATCAAGGCAATTTTTTTCCCGAGCAAGTTCTCTCGACCTTTTCATTTTCTTGATTCCAATTGATTTCTATTAAAGTATATTTCAAGTGGAAAATCTTTTGAAATATCCATAAAATAATACCTCTTATGTATCTACTGCTGATAAATGCACCAATTGGAATAATTCTTTGGAAACGCAGAAACAAATTTCAAAATGATTTTCAATTGATAATTGTTATCTGGAAGTTATTCCTGCAACATGAATGAGCAGAAATGTATAATATGCTCTTGTTCATTTGTATTTTCGAATTTTCCAATCAGTTTTTATAATTATTATACAATGATTCTCATCATTTCTCCTATATGAATCTGAGGCCTTCCTATTTGGAAACTTGTAGAGATCAATAATTATCCTGACACCGAACAAAGTTTGCATTTTCAGAAGGTCCTACACCAAAGGTTCCAATCTCATCCTTCTCATTTTATTATAGTTTTTAATTCAATTCTTATTATTGCTTTTCGTATAATGAACTAAAATTTTCTCATTTCTAAATTCTAAATTGTGGTTTGTTTTCAATCGAGTTGATATTTTCGCCCCTCAAAATTTCTTGACTGTTTTCAATATTGCGAATATTGTCGACAAAAAGAAGTTTGAATCAATACCACTCAGCTGAAAATCCAACAGTTAAATAACCACACAACAGCTGGCTATTCATTACACCTATCCATTTCCTCGTCAGTTAAAACAGCAATTATGCTCGTTTTCTTGCTTCGCTTCTAACAGTAACAACTGTTACTATTGTTTCACGGCACACCCAGAGATAAATTCACTGAATGACGAAGTGTCGTCAAGTATGCATGTCAACAAGGCGTTGAATGGGTAAACAGTTTCTTCCGATGAGGAAGCACCATTTCCCTGAAATTGTTCAGCACGAACTGTTGCCTACTCACATTTCAAGAGGAAAAATACCACGATGTAATGTGTTACAGAATGAATATAAGAGTATCATCTCAAGTATTTCATAGTGAAAAAATTGTATATGATATGATATATTCAGGAAGTGTTTGTATAAGGCAATCCATATCACGTGACTAAGATGTCTATATACTGGTGTTTCTAATGTTGCGATTAAGGTGGCTATATACTGGTGTGTTTACTCCATATGAGAGGTTGTCAGCAAATCAGACGACCGATATGGCCAAATTGATGAAAAATTTGATGATGTAGGAGTAGTAGTACTGCAAAAAATCCGCCAGGTACCAGCACTCTTGCAGTGGAGATGACAGTCCTGTGTTGCCAAGTGGCCATGTCGTTGCGAATTCTGGTCCAGATCAGTAGAAACACAATGCAAATTTATTCCAACTGAGAAATTATTTTCAAACTATATGGAATGAATAACATATAAAGTTAACACAAATTTGGCGCGTTTTGGTGTTTTCAATAACCTCACATATCCAGTCCCGATAAATTCTCTATCCTTTTACAAAAACATCAGAATTGGCAACAGCGTGTTCCATGGATCGAGTGATCACGAAAATTAATAGAAATTTTTGATAAATAACCAGCGCTCCCTCATGGCCACTGATGAACTACCACGCCTTGTCCACAGTTTTGTCTGAAACAATATCGCAACATTAGAAACACCAGTATATAGACATCTTAGTTGCGATATTGTTTCAGACAACCCTGTGAACAAGGCGTGGTAGTTCATCAGTGGCCATGAGGGAGCGCTGGTAATCGAAAATTTCCATTAATTTTCGTGATCACTCGATCCATGGAACACGCTATTGCCAATTCTGATGTTTTTGTTAAGGGAGAGAGAATTTATCGGGACTGGATATGCGAGGTTATTGAAAACACCAAAACGCGCCAAATTTGTGTTTAACTGCGTTGTTTATTCCATGTAGTTTGAAAATAATTTCTCAGTTGGAATAAGCTTGCATTGTGTTTCTACTGATCTGGACCAGAATTCGCAACGACATGGCCACTTGGCAACACAGGACTGTCATCTCCACTGCAAGAGTGCCGGTACCTGGCAGATTTTTTGCAGTACTACGCCTACATCATCAATTTTTTGATCAAGTGAGCCATATCGGTCGTCTGATTTGCTGACAACCTCTTATATGGAGTAAACAAACCAGTATATAGCCACCTTACACGTGACACAAAATGGCGGTGGTTGACATACAAACTGGCATTCGCCATACGAATATCATTGTGTTATTACAAATCTTTTGATAGTAAATATTGAATTTCCGACTATTTCAGGAGGTTAAGTGATGTTGAAGAGTAATATTCAAGCAAAGAGTGATTACCTAAAGACATTAATGTTGAAAAACAGAGTCGTTGGTGAAAAGTGTGCTTGAAAGTACATCTTATGTTTGATCATTGTTTGCTACAGGTATAGAATGAAGTATTTCGTATTTGGTTTTAAATCACAGCTTTCATTCCCAAGTGCAGATGAAGGCTCATTAATGTTTGAAGTCTCATAGATATTTTGATTCTGTTGAAGTTCTTATAATTTTAATGAAAAACGCAACTGTTCAAACTGTAAGTTGTTGATGTTTCTTATGTTTATGAAAATACTAGGTTGAAAACCACATGTGGAACCCTACACTGCAAAATTATAAGCATACTGGGCGGCCAGACAATAATTATAATGGCCCCGTTCAATGTCATATGAAAGGATAGTCATAAAATAAACCTGGATAAGTCATTGCTATTCATCAATGTTTTTTCATGCAAAATAATCCGATCAGAACTAACACCCATGTCAAATATCTTTTTATACCGCACGTTTTGTAATACCAATAAATCGTCTGAAATTTAAATATCCTTTTGATTCGGTGAGTTGCCTCATTTTAATGAATCCGATGCAGATATAAGAAACTTTCGTTTCGACATTCTTTATTCGCTGGTAAAACTATAGCAGAACCGTCAAAGGAACGCTTTAATATCGAATTTCCTGCTGAGAGTTAACATTCCATCTTAGAAATCACAGATTATAACGAATAACACAGCAGGAAAAAGTTATTATACAATAGCTATAATTTTCAATTATGATCATTAGTGGAACGATCAGAAGTGTGGAACATTCAGTCAGTTTGATGATGAAACGGCAGATGTTACAATATTTTTGCAATTCATGACTATTACTTTCAAATAATAAAAGCAATATTCGCCTCGTATATTTGGCATAGTTTGAATTAATTTCTTCACGTTTTACCAACATTTGATTGGGAATTCAGTTATCTGAAACTGGAAGGTCTTGGGACACAGAGTCAGCAGCTATGGATGTTATTTCAAACATTCAATTAGAAATTGATAGGAGCAGAAAATGTTGTGTCCTATCTTTGGATTTGTGTAAAGCCTCCGATAGGGTTGACCATAAGATATTGATAAAAAAATTATTGAATGTTGGAATGAGAGGTAAATTCCTAAAATGGTTTGAAAATTACTTGTCCAATAGAAAACAATTTATTCAAATTGACAATGAAAAAAGTTCTCTTCAAAATATAACTTGTGGTGTACCTCAAGGGTTTATTCTTGGTCCAATACTTTTTCTTATCTATATCAACTCCCTACCGAATTTAACATTGAATGGAATGATCAAATTATTTGCTGATGATACCATTATCATATAATTCTCAGATGAAATTAAAGATGATATAAAAAGTGATCTAGATAAAATTCTCATTTGGCTTCATCAACATAAATTAACTCTGAATTTTGATAAATCTTCATATATGTATATTTCCAGACGATCAATCAACATTCCTACTAATCCCATAGTATTCAATAATAAATTAATAAAATACACAAAACTAACTAAATTTTTAGGTTTATATATCGATGAGAGATTTTCATGGCAAAACATATTGAAAGAATTAGAATGAAAATATCTCCTCTCATTGGAATTTTCTACAAAATGAGAAACTACATATCTCTCAAAATATTGAAAAATATATACTTCAGTCTAATCTATTCACAATTGCATTATCTCATCTCCATTTGGGGGACAACAAGTAAATATATTATCAAACCTTCGAAAATTTTATAAAACAAAACGATTAAATGTATTTATAAATTACCTTATCTAGAATAAACTATAAATTTATACAAACCGCACAATTTACTGGACTTGGATTCTCTCCATAAACTCAAAATTAGCTGTTTCACCCATTCTATTAAAAATAATAGTAAGAAGTCAGATATTATTCTCACTCAAGTTGCTGATATCCATAACAACTCCACAAGACAAACAAAAATACCAGCAACAAATAAAACACAATCAGATTTCGGAAAAAAATTAATTTACCATGATGGTATCATAATTTATAACTCAATTCCAGAAACAATTAAAGCATTTCGCTCAACAATGAAATTTAAGCACAAATTACAACAGTTTTTAATCAGCTAAAGTACAATATATTTTGCATGTAGTCAAGAGTTATGTTTTTTTTACCTTCATTGGTATTCATCACTTTTGAAAGCCATTTCAATTTGAATGCTTACAAATATTTTATTTCGTTGAATGTATGGATTTTTTTTCCTTTTATACTTTTGAAAATTTCATTTATTAACTATGTACTTGTGTGTTTTAGTCCCTACTCATAAACATGTTATGTTTCTTGGGATAATAAAATTGAATTGAAATATTACAAATAATTTTCAATTTCTCCACTTTAATTACTATAGTTTTCACATAATTCCGTGAATTTAATGATTCTCTCTGTTCTGTAGATCGTGTCCAGTATGGACAGTACGATATAAAATTATAATTGCCCAATGAGTCGGTTTATTTTATCTCCATCCATCCATCATTTTGATATTATCAGCCTCGCCCATTACGAATACGATATTTCATGGGATCTATTGTGTAATGCATTAGAAAGGATACATGCACAAAAATCAATGAAGCAACCGATATACTCCTCACGAACTTCATGTTCGTTTCTACCAGAATGTGAGATAAGATTTTCGTTAACAATGAAGTAATTTAATTGTTATTTTATTGTTTCGATTGTGAGGGTCATGGAGTGAAAATAATATCTGAAGGTCCTGACGAAAAGGATGGTCAGTCCATAATCTTCAGTTCTACAAACAATACGATAAAGGAGAAGTTCTTACAAAACTTTTTTAGTTTCAGTTGTCTGCTGAGGAGGAGAATCCATAATCTTCAGTTCTACAAAGAAAACGATAAAGGAGAAGTTCTTCTTTTTCAGTTTCAGTTTTCTGCTGAGGAGTGTATTTCAATTTGAGTTTTCGAAGATTACGCTGAATTGAAATCATAGTTAGAATGTATCGAGCAGCTTTTAGAGAATAGTGTTTTTCCTGTTATGATGAACATTTTGATTTTTTTACTTTCGTGCTTTTTTTTCACTGATTGAGTTGAACTGGCCGATACTTGAGAATCCTCAATTTAACTGATTATTTTCCTCAATGCGAATAAACGATGAAACAGTTGAAGGCTAGACTGCTTTACAGAGTTTTACAGCGATTAAATGCACTAGACCTTTTAACCTATTAAAATGTTCGAAATAAACCGGGCGTTTGGATCACTTTTCAGGTACTATCTCTGGTACTATATTGTTCGTGTGTTCGATTTTGATGTTTCCTGAGTTTACATGTTTTCTGTAAATAATCTAAACATATATCCCTCCTTCACCAAGTTCAATTGACCAAAATGCGTGCATTTCCATTATTTTCAAAATTTTGCTTTCAAGCAAATGCTTTCGTGTATAATAATTTAAAATAAAATCCCTCGACCTGCAGTCTCGGGATTTTATCAAATTATCATACACTCAAGTCATTTGCTAAGCAAAATTTCGAGAATCATGGAAGTGCAGCACACATTTTAACCGAATAAACTTGGTGCACTCGGGATATAACCCCCGAATATATAACAGCCGACGTCGACATTCAACATAATTCATTGGATATACCGCAAAATCATGTTTTTATTTTATTTTGATCACCTCTTTTGCTCATAATGACGAATCTAGAAATTTGTAATGGTTCATTCAACCATTTGGTACCAACTAAAAACCGTGATAATCAGAAATCCTATAACTTGAATGATATGGTTGACGATAAGAGAAAGTCCCCAATAAAATATTATCAGTAACAAATCATGAACATTTCATAGAAATTATACAACTGAATGAAGAGATTGAGCAACCTATTCGGTACAGTGCATTGTGAATGATTCTGAGGTAACTTCAATAAAAATTTAAATTAAGGTCTTCGTTATATTGCACAACATTCCAAGATGGTTATTTGGTCCAATGACCGGGTAATCGATATTCTAATGAAGAAGTTAACTGAGGTTACTGATTTTGTTCCCCATTAACAAATTGCTATAAACAATGAATTGCATAATATACCGTTACCATCAAAAGTTTCTTTCAATTGCCAAATCAAATTTATGTTCAGATTCAAAGCTTTATCACGTTTCTTGAGAAATGCAGAAATGCATCATTCCTGTTATGTACTTCTCCACTATATAAAAATTTTTTTTTCATTATAGTCAGAAAGTCAACTATTCTGAATTATTTTTGGTTCCCAAACCACACATAACCGTATAAGTCATTCAATTCACGTTCAACAAATGAAAATAGCTCGAGGATGAATCAGAACGAATTCCTTGTAAATCGTTCTCCTCATAAATAACTTGCTCGGTTGACTGTTACAAAACAAACAACATTTGATTGTTGTTCCAACCAATTTGGAAGGATGACATCACTGTGTTCACAAGAAGAGCACCTTTGCATATTAATTATCGATACCGAGGAACGCAGTCACAAGTGGGTGTTATAAAGATTACCTAATCAGCTGTTGGATCATTGAAAAAGGCGTTGACATCCCACCGAAGAACAACACGATTTCTCGAAGAATAACTGAACCTTGTTTTCGAAATGTATTATAGAGATTTCATACAACTCTTTTGGTCTTACTTTCCAACCATACTGTATATGGACAGGAAATACTTCAAGCATCCACATCCATCAAGCGATTAACCTCTCTAAACCTCTTCAATGGAATATACTCCAGTCTATGACGGTAAAAAAGTGTAAACTGTGTATTTATCCCATACAGCACCGATTCGTATGAAAATTTGGGTATAGGTTCTACTTACCCTCTATTTCAAAATCTACCCTGTTCCGAGGGTTGCTTTTTTGGAGAGGGGGCAAAAGACACCCCTATTCGAAAAAAAATTTTTAGGTTGGAGTATGCAATAAACTGAAATAATATTTATATCAGTAAAAACAATCAATTGATAATTTTTAATATAATTTATGGTTCAGTAATCAATGTCAGCCCTTAACAGCCCCCCTTATGACAGAATATCATCAGAAAATAATAATTAACATTATTTGGCAGTTATTCAACTTATTCAGTATCTATTTGCATTCAATTCGAGATTTAACTTCTATTTACCATCTACTTCAAAGTTGAGGTTGTGCCTGGGGTTGATTTTCATTCATCACCACCCTTATGATAGTTTTCATTAGAAAATTAAATCGAAATTGTTATTGAGTAACCAGGAAACCCAACTGTATGACATTTCAGATTGAGACTTAAAGTTTCCTCTGTACTCGGGTTTGCTTCTGATTTTTCTCGGGTGAAAACTACCCGATTGAAAAAAAGCTAAGTCTACTATATCAGCACTAGACAACTTTTCATTAACTCCACTTCAAAATACAAGTACCGACTGGCTAATAAAACATTTAGACTTTTCACTTCTTTTATTTATTTATTGTTATGAAGTAGAAGTAGAAGTATTTATTTCACTACAATATACAATGTAATAGTAGAACGTCAAGAGCAAAACAGATAAAATGTAAAACACAGAGTAAATAATTATAGACAAAATATTAACTGATTAGGAATGAACATTCAGGTGTGCAGTGTACATCACATAGATTCAAATTCATTCTTGTTTAAAACAAGATACTCATCGACACCATAAAAGCAATGTTTCAACAGAAAATTTTTGATTTTTACTTTGTATATATATAATATACATATAGTTCCACTAGGCCTAAAATATAGTTATTATGTGTATTCTTCAATATACTGATGTAGATACTCTAATTTCTACAAAAATTGTTTTTGTTTTTTTCCCATAACTCGCGTAGTCTTTAAGAAATCAAATGCACCGAAAAAGTATTTTGTAGCCTTTCACAAGAGCTATAAGCTTATTCACATGATTTTTTGTTTCAGATTATATTTTTGGAAAGGTTCATGCTGAAAGGTCTCAAAAAAGGTACTTTGCGCGAACCCTCACAATATTTAACTGGCCATATCTTACTCTATTTTCATCCTGCAGGAAAAAATAAAAAACACCAAAATTTTCAGAGAAGAATAACCTTCAATTTTGTACCCCAAAAAATTTTGCATGTGATCAATACTTTTCGAGTTATTTCGAAGAAATGGTGATTTTTCGCTGAATTACGTATATGATTTTTCCTCTTCAATCTCAATTTTCTCCAAAACTACGTACTTTCAATTGATGAAAAACTCAGAACTCATCATAAGAACATGAATGAAGTGAATTATGCAGTTATAACGATTTTTTTCAAAGGGGGGTACGAGAGGATGAGTTATTCACAATTTTTTTTTTCAATGAAAAAATAGGATTCAACATTATTTCCTTCATACCTCGGTCAGTTTTGATGCTAGAAACTTCTATAAATAACAAAAATGAAGGATTTTTGAAGGACTTCAAAAAAAGTCCAATGAGTTTTTCCCGATAAATGCATTGGTTTTTGGTTATTGTACGTAGAAACTTTTCATTTTGGCGTTTGAAAATACCAATCAACTTTCAACAAGCAATTATTCAGTTTGTAGTGGGTTTGCATACATCACAAATAAACGATCGCCTTTGTTTTTTCAAAAGCTATAATTTTGCTCTCCGCAGGTTTTTCGATTAGATTCATATTTTTCCAGTTATTCGCGAAAAAGGATCTGGAAAGTGTTTTTTTTGCCTGAAAACCGACAATTTCACTCGCGAATAAATCGAAAAGTGTCGCTTTCCAGAAAGAACTTCATTGAACAAAAAGTGCTCAGAATTAGTCAATCTATTGATTTCCGCACTTATTTCCAATAAAAAATTTTTCACCCCCAAGAAGGGGTGGCATCCACCCCCAGGGAGAAAGCAACCCTCGGCACAGGGTAGATTTTGAAAAAGAGGGTATGTAGATCCTGAATCCAAATTTTCATGCGAATCGGTGCTGTATGGGATAAATACACGGGAAAACGGTCATAGACTGGACTAATATTTGAAATGAACGATTCTACAATACATAATGATACTCGTTCGACTATTTATAGGTGTTCGAACAAAAGCAACATTAATACACAAAAGGAATTGCTGTAAATGTTTCCTTAAATACAAGAATCAGTACTGCTTGTCCCGATGAAACATTTTATGTATTGATGTTTTGGGAGCAAATGTAATTTTTTAACAAATTTCCATTGAACTTTCTTGCCTAAAGGATTATTTCGAGTACGTTTCAAAATGATTTAGAGAAGTAGGATTGAAAAAATTTAATTATTTCCCGGATTTATTATCTCGTGGTAGAGTATTCGCTACAGAAAGAAGCATAGTTTGTAATTCATAAATGAACTTCATGTCTTTTCGTACTTGGATACGCCTTCTTCATCCATCCACGTAGCATCCGTTTGAAATTATTGGACTGAAATTTAGCAAAGACACCAACAATAAATTCATAAAGATTACACGTTTGGACAACGTCTTGCCTCCTTAAAAGGAGAGGCCATAGCGAGAGTGATCTGGCCTTTGAGAACGGTAGGTTGGATGTCCACTTCCCACATGGTTTGCTAACAAACCGCGATATCCGATTCCATATCATTCGAATTGCATCGTTATGGAGTGCATAAACCGAGTTTACTGAAGTTGTTCGAATGTTTTGAATGGTTAGTCATAGCATGTATGTAAAACTGGTATTTTAATAAGGTTCTCAAGGAGGTTGATGTAGGTACTGAGAAACATGACGAATCAATCGTGTAGATGAAAACGAGGGTGAAGCAGTTAGTTCAAAATGATGAGATGTCATTAATTTTATATCGGATACAGAATAGAATAAATGAAGAACTATCGTATGATAGCTACGAAACTACTATAAATGGAAATGTCATTGACAAAAGTATCACAAAAAAAGGTTCAGCTAGCAAGATATTACTGTCATTACATATTATGTAAGTACGAAATGGACAGAAAAGATATATGTGTTCAGTTTCTCCCTCAAGAATCACAAACCTCTTCAATAACTAACACACTAGTTTCTAAAAATGAAACGTTAACGTTTTTTTTGCTACTATTTTTGTAATGCAATTATAGTGTCTAGTTCTTAGTACTTACTAAGTTTCATCAGGTTCATCAGAAGGCTCTGCCTTCTGAGCGCGCTCGAAAGAGTGTTGATAGAAGTCGAAAATGTTATAAAGCCTTTTATCTACCCCCGTACTATTATAATAGACTTATATGCTCATAACTCGTTTTATAATGAGATCCATTACGATACAGATTTTCATTACGATACAGATTTTCACCCAATAGAAACCCATTATTTTTCAATCAAGCATGATGTGCAAGCTTTGCATTTTGACGTTTGTCAAGTCAAAATCAGTAGGTATTGAATTTTTGAAGAATTTAGTCAATTTTCGATAATCGTATGAAAATGTCTTATAGCAGTGATATAGAAGAATTACCAGCGACTTCTCCACAGATGTCTTAGACAAGAAAAAATACAATCGAAAGAATTATATTTTCCATTTGACAAATGCAACACATATATTTTTATTTTCGACCAAATTAAATGAGCTTTCATGGTCGACTGGTCAATGGCGTCGGCAGTAATCAGAAACGTCCGGGTTCAATTCCTGACCTCGACAGAGATTTTTTTCATTTTTTTTTTCATTTCTCATTGTTGTTTTTTCCGTGGTTATACCATTGATTATAATTTCGTAGAATTTTTCAAAGAAATACGATTGATTAACTACTATTATTGTGTTCAATATAAATACCTATTAATATAATATTTTTAGTTCTCCATTATTTATTGGGTGTCGATAAAATAGCGTATGCAACTCTCATGTAATGGTTATTAATACACTCGCATAAACCATACGAAACTCACCTTCGCTCGTTTCGTATCCCGGTTTATGCTCATGTATTAATAACCATCATTACATTATCGTTGCATAATATACTATTTTACCCCGCTAGGTGATGAGTTTCGATAAAATATGAACACGTCTTCCATCTATTCTGTTGAAGAATGTTTATGCAAAATTTGAAGTAGATTGGACCTAGGAATATTGTGTCCCATACAAACTTTGCTCCCTTTTCCCACCTCCTCAGGGGTGGAATTTCGGAAAATTCTTTCTTATCGGATGCCTTCGTCATTCGAAGAACATCCCCTTTTAGTTTCAGGTCTCTACCATCAGCGGTTTAAGCTGTGCGTTGATCTGTCAGTCAGTTATTCAGCACAAAGCATTTTATATGTGAAAATTAACAAAAAAGCCATATTGATTCAAATATGAGAGCTAACTATATTGCAATACATATTTTTGTAGAGCTGATAGAGACCAAAATGTTTGGTGAACATTATGTTCGTCTATACCGAACCGTTTAGCCAGTGCACACTGTTGAAACATCACATCTTGCCCGCTTTTTTCCGACTCTATTTACAAATACTATTATTGACTGAATTTGTGTTCAATCATAATGAAATATACCCTGTATCACTACTGAATAGTGTCGCTTTTTGTTAGTGAAAGAATTTTCATGATAGGTTCAGTATTTCCGAAAATTACCCCCTACAAATAAAGAACTTGCCCTTGGTATAGATTCGATCATAATTATTGGACATTGATGTCGTTTGTGATGAAATACGTCACAAGACACAACACCGTTATATAAATGTATATATAAAATATGGAAATTATATTTCCCAGGACGGAAAATGGAAAGTGGTTGAGAATGCCTCTCAATGGAATTACATCCATGTAATTTCATAATCGTCGTTTATAATATCTACCTATACCGACCCTATTTATATGGTGATTAAATATCATGTAACTATTTCTCTGTGAGAGGTCAAAATAATTCCTGTTTCTGATGGTCAGGTTAGAAAAACGAACAGTTATCGGTCTTCAGTATACAATATTTACTAGATGGCTTGCGAATAAGTTATATTGCCTAGACACGATATCTGACATTATTTTATTCAAATTACATCGTTTGCAATGAAATGAACAAGCCGGAGTTAGTATTGAACGGCATGAAATAGGCGAGGAACTACAGATAAGTGTAATGAATTATTGTCAGAGTCGTTTTCACACGATAGAAACATTTCCTGGAATTTTATTGGAAAGAAAAATTGGAATTAGCGATGTCTGAACTTTGCTGGCTGAATTTTCCCACACTTTGAGGTGGTGAAAATTAACAATCTTTGGTCATCACCAAGTTATGACATATATATATATATATATATATATATATATATATATATATATATATATATATATATATATATATATATATATATTATTAAGTTAATTTATTTATTCATTTATAAACGGGTTACAGTTAAGAAATAACAAATATGTTGCGACGTTTAACCTATGCACTATATCACATTGAAATCACATCAGAATACAAAAATATAATGATATCTGAAATATATAAACATAAAAAATAATAAAATTTCAATTTCACAACATTATCACTAATCATAAATAACAATCAATTAAACAACAATCAAGCTATTTGTTTTTCAGAAATATTTGGATTTTCGCAAAAGAAATCAACACCGTGACAATGTTTATTTCCCAATCTCAACATATTTGAGATGGGTGTATAAAAACCAGTTAAGTGATGTGGTACAACGAATAACTTTTTTTGTCTGGTTTGCCTAATTGGAACATTGAATGGTATAATAGAGAGAATTTCCGGAGAATCGATTATGCCAGAGATAATTTTGAAGAGATAAACCAACGATATCATAATTCTGCGATCACTTAGACTGGTTCATTACTTCATTGTAGTTATATTCACCAACAACTAGACCTAGTTTGTGAGCCATGATTTTCAGAATTTTTTTTTGTACATTTTCAATTTGATGAATATATTTGTCATAGTATGGATTCCAAATTATGGTGTTGTATTCAACAATAGATCTAACTAGAGAGCAATATAAAACTTTTATAGTGTAAGGGGAAAAATTTGTTGATGACCTCGCAATAAAACCAAGCCTTTTGAGCGCTCTTCGGGATACATAGTTCACATGGTTATTAAAACAAAGCTTGTTATCTAATAATATACCCAAATCTTCACATACTTGTTTTTTAACTAACACATTATCTTCTAGTCGATAATCAAATTAGATTGCCGATTGTGATCTACTAAACACCATGTAGAAACATTTCTTATTATTGAGATAAAGACAATTTGCATAACACCATTCTGAGATATTATTGAGATCTATTTGGAGAAGATTAGCATCATAAATATTTTCCACCACTCTGAAGATCTTCAGATCATCAGCGAAAGGGAGAAAATCAGAATACTGAATTTTAGTTTTAATGTCATTGATAAAAAGGCAAAACAACAATGGACCACAAAGGGATACCGGAGGTACTCCTGATTTTACTTCATAAGGTTCAGAAATTATACCATTTAACCTGACTGATTGAGAACGACCTATCAAATAACTGCTTATCCAATCTGTCATCCCACCACCTATCCCAAAGGCATACAGTTTTTCAATAGTTGGAGACATCCTCTTTCGAGCCACTTTTGAAAATGGGATGTATGTAGCTCTGTTTCCAACAATCAGAAAATATACCACTAGCTAGGGATTTATTGTATAAAACGAAAAGTGGATATGATAATGAGTAAACACATCAAGAAGGAACTTTGTCTGGGCCACTAGATAATGTTGATTTCATCATACAAATGGCTTCAAAAATACTAGACAGTTCGAAAGCACAAGTAGAGAGATTAATTGTCTTATCACATTCTCAATCATTTATAAGGAAAGGATCTGATTACATAGACTGTCGAGAAAAATTCAGCAAATAGTTAACTGTGTTATGGATATCTGTAGAAAGATGTTCATTATATGTCATTGAGTTAGGTATATCATTTGAGTTTGTTTTGTCACTTACATACTTCCAAAAATATTTAGGATCATTATTCAGGTTTGACTCGATATTGTTTGAGTAAGCTTCATAGCAGACCTTTGTGAGAGATTTGCTTTGAGATCTCAAATGAGTAAACAACATGTAATCCTCATTGGGCTTGTAAATTTTGAATTGTTTGTGAATGCGTTTCTTCTCAGAGATCATTAGCTTCAATTCGGATCAGAACCATTTTGGGAAATTTGAAGGTTTGTATAATTTTAATGGAACAAATATATCAATTGCTTTTTGTACGATTTCATTAAATGTGTAAGTAGCTGCATTTACATCCAAATTTTCAAGAATATCAATCCAGTTAAATGTAGAAAGATAATCATTAATGCCTAGAAAATTTGCATTTTTAAAATCATAGTAATAGTGACTCAATGGGATTGGCTTATTACCAGTTTTGATACAAAATGATACTGCATTTGAACAAAATTTTACCGAACCAATGAATATTATTATGATTATCATATGATGGGAACATTACATTACTATTGAGAATAAGGTAGTTTTCGGCATGAGTGAAATATTTTTCTTTATAGTTTTTTGGGTTAGTAACTTAACACAATATGAAAAAAACAAGAAAGGAAATCGAAAAGATAAGACGTTTCGGAAACAGGTATATGTTAGAACAAGTAACACAACATAAAACACAAAGAATTGTATTTATCAAATTCCTCGTTTTTGCGGTCGAAAACATATCGGTGAAACAAAAACAGACAGATCTCTTTTTCAGAACGCCAACAAAGCTAAGTATTTTTATATGTACTTTAGTTCTTGTATTTTCGTGAAAGTCAAATTTACGTTATACCAGTAGTTGCTGACTAATAATAGGACGTGTTCTATGCAAAAGGAACTGTTTTTGTATTAACGTATCAATTTTTTCGGGGTAGATAGTAAGCTGCCTGTCTACACTTGTATAGATTCCAATATCAGTTCTTTTTTAACGAACGAAAATACGAAGGAAACATTCATCTATCACAAAATGATGACTTGCAAACAGTATTTCGTAAGATTTTGTTTCAATCTGGACCTTTCAAAAGTGCCACCGATGAAAAACAAATAACACATTCAGTTCTTCCAAAACGAAAAACAAATAGATGAAAAATCAACGTATGGTAGTATGCTTGAGAGAAAACTTAGCTATAAGTAAACTTATTTCATTATATTTCAAAAGCTAGTGCGCATTTTATGTTTAATATAGTCAGTTTCATTGAACACCAAATTGATGTCCCTTGTGGTTTCATTAGTAGCCAGGATATCTGTCCGTACACATCTTCAGAAGTACATTGAAAACCCATGCCGGCCAAACGATTTGACCTTTTGAAAATATTCGCAAATCTATCGTGTTTGTTCACTCTACTATTTCTCACATAAATAATAAATGCAAAGAGCACGTGTGAGTGCAGGCATGCTCGCTCTGAGAAGATAAACAATTTGAACGATGTGACTTGTAGTACAAGTTATCGTACCTCATTTTAATCTTATGACATAGAAGTCTTGATAATGACTGGGTTGGTGTTATTATATATTTACCACAGCTGGTTGTATTTATGAAATATAGGGTTCTTGTTATTCTACTCAGCATCTATTTCTAAGCCTCACTCTTTCCCTAACCATTCTAACTTCAATAATGATGTTCGAGGAAAACTTTAAATTTTAAATTTTCAACTTCCTCACGTCGAATATTTCTTTAATATCAATTTCGGATCAATGACAATCTTTTCAGTTCATTTTTTCATTTGGGGTATGATCGCCGATTCTACTCTCTTTTTTTGCAGCTTCCTTGGCTTATAATTTGCCACAATCCGAAAAAAATCCGTTTTTGAGGTGACCACGAAAAAGATCACTATTTTATATTATTCAAATGAAGCTATTGGATAAATTGAATAAAAAATTGATAGAAGAAATCACGAAACCATGATGAATAATTTTTTTTGAGGCTCACAACCTTCGAAAATTTGAAGTGAATGCTAATTTGTGTCTTATCTTTCTCAGATAACGCGATGTTCTCTGAACATTACAGGGTTTACCATTCGTATAAGCTTGAAGATGAAAAATACTAAACGAGACTCCAGGAAGTTCCCGAGACTGTGCATAGAATTTTCATCAATAATTATCACAAATGGAATCAAAAACAAGTCTGAACGCAAGATGCATAAAAATCTCGATGCATTCGCTTAAGCCTGAATAATCGTGAGCCCAAAATCTCGCCTTCTTGACTTTTACCTAATTTAAACGAACGAACCACTCCAAGAGATTGCCAACAGAGGCGCAGTTCATGAATTTGGCAACGCAACAGAATCATTTATTTTCGTAGTATGATCCTATACACTAATTACCCTAACACCAAACTGATATTCTGATATTTTGCGTTTCAATTTTCTTCTCCTGAAGATGCTAACCTTGTTAGCGAAACGCGCGTCGAGTGCAAAAATATCAGTTTGGTGTTAGGGTTATTGATCTCTAGGAAAAGTATTAACTAGTTGTTTTCCTTTTTATGATAGTAGTGTAGATCAATATCAATTTTGGTTCTGGGATTTTTCTTCTTTATTTCTCTTGAAATATGTGTTGGAAGGATTGAATTTGCTAAACTGAGAGATAGCAAGCAGTAGCTACATTTGATATCATAGGGATAGATATAAGACTTTGCACTGTCAACGCCCCAGAAACAAGGCAAAAATGCTTCATCATGAAATCATAGCTAAATTTGAAAAGTTGACTCGAAAATGGCAATGTAAGCAACAATAAAAACGTGGAGAAAAAAAGACACGAGGAATGGGGAATGTAACAAGAACAAAACCGTGTAGAATATTCAGAATATTGAATTGAGCTCATCAGAACTTCCAAAATCATTCAAATTTCAATTCCTTCAAATCGAAGTGTCAAACTTGTCGGTAAGGGACTATCATTCTGTGAGATGACCTTGTTTACGCAAATTTTATATAATTATAATTATATTGAAGCAGAGAACCAGCTAGAATTCAGCCAAAAATGTGGATTCATGCAAGCCAACTTAATTTGAATATAACTCAACTTATCGGTTATAACTGCACGAGTGCATAAAAATTACCGATAATTTTGCAAGAAAGCGTGATATCTAAAATTTGCAAGTTTATTTTCATATTTTGGCGAAAGTGCCGAAGGACGAGGGCTCTTTTACAAAATATGAAAATAACCCAATGCAATTTGTATAAGATATCACGCTTGAATGCAAAATTATCTGGTCATTTTTATGTACGAATGTAATTCATTGGAATTTTTCACAAATAAAAGTCTATCTGACTTTTATTTGTTTGTTTACTGACGTCTAGCGATACGGTTTCAAATGTGTTGTTACGGTGACTTGATACAATGCAATTACCGCTGTAAGTTTTCAATAAATGAATTGCTCTTATGGGACATTTTATATATGAGGGAAATATTCTTAGCAAGTTATCTTAGAAAAAAAGGGCACTCATGCAACAGCTCCTAAACTTGAATAGCGAAGATATGCGCGACTGATTTTGACGGCTGACAAATTTTTGAGGCGTTAGCGAAAAAAAAGTTGTTAATTTACTAAATATAATGCATAAATGTTTCCATTTAATTTCTAACATCGAATTTCTTGATTCACTGAGTTAAATTAAACAAGTTAAGTTAGCTTGGATGCACCACCTTAAGACCATCAATAATTATTGTAAGCTCTGTCTGATTTGGATCGCAGCTTCGAAAAATCGCATATGTATCGCCACCTGCCGTCAGAAAATGTAAGTTCTCCCTTTGATTCCCAAGATCGAGAGGATTTGACCGAACAAAAGCATATCAGCCAACGCCAACTGTGTTCATGCATCTTGCGCGAGGGCACATAACTCACAGCCCCATGCCGATATCTAATTATAGATAAAACGCTGAAAGAAACTGAAAAACCACTCCGAGGCGTGCAGAACCGTAAGTAGGACAAGGAGGTGCGTGGTTGAATAAATGAAGAAACCGCACTTGCTCGGAGGAAGCAATATTTTTACGCGATCAATCAAAAGGTGTACCTTTCAACGGGCAATGAAAAACTCACCGACACGCCTATTTGATTTTTCTACGGGGTTGTTCGATTGCGGCAGCTGCGTTGTTGTTGAAATGTTGGGCCCGATAGTGAAGATATTCAGCACAGGAACAATGAATGGCTATATACTGGTGCATTCAGTGTTGCGATATTGTTTCAGACAAACCTGTATACAGGGTGTAGTTGTTCGAAATTACGCCTCAACATGGAACACGTTGTTGCCAATACAGATCACTTTTGGTTAGAACAGAGAATAGAACGCGAGATCAATCTGACAAGAATAATCTCACGTTCTAGTATATTCAAAAACCATTTAAAAATTTCGTAGTGATCATAAAAAAACACAAGAGAAGTTTGCTGGCAACAACATTCTAGAGTGTGCACGCGTTCTGAATATTCTATAAACGCAGTGATATGTGTTTTAGATATTTTTAGTTCAACCCAGAAGATTGTAAAAAATTATAATGATTTCACTCACCAGAAAAAATGGCATTTTCTCATTTCACATATCTATAAAATTTGATCACAATTCTCACTCCTCTTCGCTCACACGCATTAACGTGAATAATATTCGGCTGAATTGTGATACTACCTCTAAACCGAGCTTTTGAATTGAGATCACAATATTATATTGTTCAAATGGAAATATCAACAATCAACTGATTTTTTCAGCATATAGACCAGAATTCGCAACGACATAGCCACTTGGCAACACAGGACGTGCACATGACTGCCATCTCAACTGCTAGAGTGACGATACCTGGCGAATTTTTTGAGTTATTACTACGGTCTACGTCATCAATTCTTGATCAAGTAGGCCAGATCGGTCGTCTGATTTGCTGACAATCTTTTATATGGAGTGAAAACACCCATGTCATGTATTCTTATCAATTATCACATCCAATGCAATAGTTGCTGTATTTTCACTTACTGTTTTGATCAATATTGACAGTCTATTAGATTTGAGGTGGAAATATAATATTCGTAAACAAAAAAAATTTTTTTTTCTTTTTTTGACATATAAAGTGGTAGTTTTCAACATTCACGAAAATGTCGAAATGCCTTTTTTTTCATAATCTGTACCACTTTTATAACGAGGTGAAGTATGTAACTTTGTTCCTTTATAGAGGGTAATCTTTGAGATACTGATCCGATCACGAAAATTATTTCACCAACAGAAAGTCACACTATTTACAAGTAATATAGGCTTATTCCATTATGATTGAACGAAAAATTCAAGTGTGAAAAATATAAGTATATGCTAGTCAGTTTTATGATAGATCCCTGTAGTTACACAAATAATGGTTGAATACTAAAAATAAACCTAACAATTTCATTCATAACAAGCTACTATGCAGAAATCGCGTTCGTTACACAAAATGTATTTTATTTAGAAAATGTTTATTCACATATCGATACTTCTCAATAGGAATATATCTATGATTTCTGAACGATCCAAAAATAATATAACGAAATTGTACATTTTTGAGGGGTTCTAAAAAAACAGAAGTAAAACAACGAAAACATTTTCGCTTCGTACGATAAGTACCTGGAAATTTTTATTAACCTACCTTTGATCGCCTCTATATTTCCAAAAATACAACGAACAATTATTACTGATCAGAGATGTAGAATAGAATAGAATAGAATATCCTTTATTCACCATAAAAAAATACAATAGTATTACAAGGCTTTGTCAAATACCATACAAATACAAAATAAACAAATAAACAAGTGGGAGGTGAACAATTTTAATATAAATACTAGTGTTTCACACTTTCCTTTGTCCATGTGGATTGTAACTTCGAAATATATCAGTTGGTGACAAAGTCAAATGATAAGAATTCATCGATGCTATAAAAAGCGTTTTCCAAGCAGATATTCCTCATGTAATTTGTAAGCGAAGCTGTATTTAATTCTTTTATATCTTCTGGAAGTTTGTTAAATAAAATAGGCCCATAATAATTTTTCGAAAAACGGCAGTGATTTAGTCTTGTGAACTCGATTTTGATTTGTTGTGATTGTCTGGTGTTATGTAAGTGGAAATTGTTTTGATTGAAATATAAATGAGGATTTTTTTTACATAATTTATGCACGAGTAGATGTAAAGAGAAGGTAGTGTAAACAATTTATTATTAATAAATGTTGTTTTAACGTCTTCTTGGTAACCCAGCTTGAAGATAACTCGCAAAACCCAAACCCAAACCCAAAGTACTAGACCATAAGAGATATGGGACATAAAAAGTGAATGATAAGCAGTGACAATGGTTTCAATAGATGAAATGTCCAATAAACTCCTTATAACATAAATGCTCTTTGCCAGTTTATTGCAAATAAAATCTACATGGTTTTCCCAAGAGAGCTTTGGATCCATTTGGAAACCAAGAAATTTGATCGATTCATTTTGGTCTATAGGCAGTTGTTTGTGTGTAAAGAAGTAATGTTGCGTTTTATTTTTATTCAGTTTTAATTTATTTTTTGTCAACCACTTATCAGCATTTGATTCTGCTTCTGCTTTAGAAATTACCTAGGTACAATTCAAATACTTTCTAGAAAGGGTGAAAACATATTTCAGATCAAATAGAAAAATTGTTTGAATTTTTATTGAGGAGGAAAAAGTTTCAAGTTCTTATAATATCTGTTCTTTGGGCAAATTAGTATATTTGCCCAGAAACGTAACTGCAAAGTCAAAAAAGATACAAAATACAAAAAATGTATTCCAGAACAAATTAAATAGAGCCTTGAACTTTCAAGAAGATATTTCACAATCGATACGGAGACAAATAAGAAGTAGCTATTATAGTTATTGGTTATTGGAAATAAACTCACTTCCAGAAAGTTGTGAGAATGTTGACTTACATATTATCAGTTGTATATACCAAATAATCTATGCAAGAATTGCTACTATCGGAATAAGAGTTCTTTTCCCTGTTTTTGAAATGACCCATTGAAAAATTATTGGGGAAAAGGTAAATAAAATAAATAGGATTATATTCTGTGTAGTTGTCTCTCACATCTATTGAATTATACATATTCAAGGCAATCATAAACTGTGTAATATCGAGAAAACCCACGATAAATTTCACATCAGAACAGAGTTGAGAGAGAATGTTTATGGGAAGCTTTCACCGATAATTGGTAGTATAGATACTGAAAACGTTCATCTAATGCCTGGGAAGTTTCATATCATAATGGGACACTTCATTTCTTCAACAAGACGCACGTTTCACCATTTCTGTCTAGACAACAATTGGATTGGTTTCCATAAAACAATAAAAAACATACTCGATACTGTAATAGACCTAACAGCATTCCATTGAATTATTCCAGCATTTGAAAGGATTTGAATTTTCAAACTGATATTCATGGATGAGTTAAATCCTTATTATTCTTGAAATATTCGATCGTATAGGTGCAATTTATATGAGAGCAGAATATATTTTCAATATTTTCATTTTGTCTTGAAGAGAATAAGATGACCCCGCCCACAATTTTTCTTAAATTTGTTTTGTAAAAGGTATAGTTACATTAAATTGAACTGCAAATGATATCATATGACCCAAGTTGAATATCGGTATCCACTTCCGAAATGGAAGACTGCAGCATACCGAATGCAGTAATAACAGTACAATTTGAGATAAACCGTCGATTTCACGGGTAATTTCATCACGAAACAAGTACCTCCAAGTGAAAAACATTCAGTTGCTGAACTCTAAGAGAAACATTGAACACCATGCCATGCAAATCTTTATTACACGTAGTACAGTTATCTGTAGTTGCACAATGTTTCAAATTAGTTTCATATACAGTTGTATCGGTGTGATATGGCTGCTATGTGGTAAATGAGATCTAATTACAGCGGTCAGAGAATTGATTATTATCGTGTAATTTTACGGTCTGAAAGATGCCTCTTATGTTAGTGATGGACCAAAATGCTCGATTTAAATATAGAAATCTTTGTTGACGTTTCAGAAACTGAGTCTGTTAACGTTTTTAAACATTATTCACAGATACTTCACTTGTTTAGTCGAGTGTTTAGTTCAAAAATATTTTTTTTATTTTTATTTTTATTTATGTGTCTTTATTGTGAACCAAATACAAATTCAAATATACAATGTGAACAAGATGAACAAAAACAGGCAGATTGGTGGTTTGAAATCATCGAAACACATTTTCATAGCCGATGGAGATCACTCAGAAGGAAAACTGCGACGAAAATAACAGATCAATTATCACTTTATGAAAGTTCAAGTTCCTCTTCACGTAACGTTAGAAATCAATACAAGCGAAGTCATTGAATCTTGAAACTGAAAGTTCCATTCCCAATGCAAACGTACAATATTGCTAACAACGTGGATAATTGACTTTGTAATGCCAACAGTTGGCATTTGTGTTGAACATGTGACTGAGATTTACTCTTCTGGAATCTCGTCGCACATGAATGTGGTAGTACGGTTAAAGAGGAATTCATGTTGGATGCGAGCCAACGAAATCATAAGGACGAAATGAAGAAATTCAATGAGATCAAAACTCAATGAAAATGGATGAACAGTTGATAGAAGCGTTGGCATGAACCCTCAAGTCAAAAGTTGTGCGAGCTACTATTATTAGTGATCATTATCATTGTTCTATTCACTACATTCGGGTTGAGCATCTTTATTTCATGTGGTGATAGAATTATAGATTCAATGCATACAATAGTGACACTATCGAGATGAAATTGGGTGTTTTCTGGCCTAGTTATATATATATTGTTCTAAAAAATTGTTCTAAAATTGTTTGTTCCGTTAACCAGCTGACGAACGTCAACCCTCAAAAGTCGAAACTTGTGCGAGCAATGGATCAACGGGGCCTTACCTTTTAACGTGCGATTACCCAGCACGGTGTATATATATATATATATATATATATATATATATATATATATATATATATATGTGTGTGTGTGTGTGTGTGTTTCTATAGAATACTTCTGTCCATTTCGTGATTTTGTACGCCTTTTATTTTCATAAGCAGAAATAGCTCCTTTCTTAAGATTCAGGCCATTGAAATGCAAGCCATACAAAAGTTATTTGTTTTACTAGGCAGCAAAGTAGTTTATGACTGCCACGGCTGATAGTTCATAGCTGATTGATATGTGTCTGCAAAATTAATATTTGCTGTCAATCAGAGAAAAAAAACTTTTCAACCGAATAAAACCATGTTTTCTTCAAATGTGAAAAATTAAAATCCTTCGTCAAGTCCAATTCGGAAATTGTTATTCTTACTGTTCAGATAAAAAAATTCCAGAGCCAGCGAGCGTAAAAGGAGATAACTATGGTGTTGATAATTCAAATTTGATGAGTGAAGAACATCAAGAAATATTATATTTCTTTGTTGTTTCAAGGAATCAGTTACTTATACTAATGACTCATATTTATTTATATATATATATATATATATATATATATATATATATATATATATATATATATATATATACATATATATATATATATATATATATATATATATATATATATATATATATATATATATATATAGTGAATCTTTTGGGGTTGCAGTCAGTTGTGTTGGGCTATATCACAAAGAAAACTCTTTGTTATTCGTCAAGCTTTCGGCAATCTTTATTGCCTTCCTCAGGACGTCTTTAATACATAACAATAAATCATATGATAATATAATGGAATGGTTACTTACTAACGTGAGATTGAATCATAAAAAAAAGGCCAAAATTGAACATGAAAATATGAAGGTGAAGTTCAAATGAATTTAGACATATGATATAATTTCACTTCTAGATTACGGTGGAAAAGTCGAAATAGAGGGTGATTTTTTCTTATCCTTCTCATATTTTATCAGAAAGGTGTAAATTTTGCTATGACCATTCAAATCTGTTTTCTTTTGTTCATGAAATGGTCATTATTATTTATATGGCCAATATATGATTCAAGACAATCCATACAAGGAATCTTATAAATGACATTTGATCTATTTTTAATCGAAATTGGAGTCTTTATTCTACTATGTAACTTGGAAATTGTTACGATATTTTTTTTTTTGCTATTTTAATAATGTCTTTTTGAAAAATATTCATCAATTTTGGGGTTAATTCTTGTATGTAAGGTAAATATTTGTAAATTGTTATGCTATTTCCACCTTGTTCATTATTTTCAATGGGTATTATTGGAATTGATATTGTTCTTTCAGAAAATAGTATTTGGTTAACTAGATGTCTTGGATAAGAATTTTGAATTAGGATGTCTCGTAATTCAGATAAGCTACGGTTCCTCAAACTTTGATGAGATTTAATCAGATTGTAAGCATGGTAGGAATGATAGTTTATGAATCTGTTGCTGGATATCGATTTTCTGTACCATTCAGTGCTTATGACGTTCGATTCGGATCTTATTAGTCTCATGTCAAGGAATGGTATATTATTATCTTTCTCTTCTTCAGTTGAAAATTGAATGTTTGGATCATAAGAGTTGAAAGTATGTGATAATTCTTCTTTACTGTCATACGGTATAGCTAGAATCAAATCATCAACATATCGTTTGAGGAATGGAATATGGAAAGATGATTTTGAAATACAGCGAGCGTAAAAGGAGATACTTACTATAACTATGATGTTGATAATTCAAATTTGATGAGTGAAGAACGTCAAGAAATATTATATTTCTTTGTTGTTTCAAGGAATCAGGTACTTATACTAATGGCCAGGGAGTGAAAAAAAATCTTTGGTATTGCGTCAAGCTTTCGGAAATGTTTATTTCCTTCTTCAGGACTTACTTAAAAATTGTGAACGAATTAATTGAATTTAGTCCAGAGGTCCTCCCGTATCACCGATATATTTTTGACCGCAGAGAACAAGGAGTTTGATAAATATAATTGGAATACAATAAAACACAAAGTATAATACAATTATTATAGACAACATGTGTAGGTAACTATAAAATACAAGGTAATTAAAAATATAAATAATTAATAAATATCACTGAAACATATCAAATTGAGCAATAATGTATTACTAGGACTATATAAGACAAGGTCGAACTCCACAACATTAAAAGTTCTTACGAAGGTAGTAGTCCATACTCAAAGTGGAAGACCAATTTTATTGAAAAAGGAAACACGAAGTCATCTCCAGGATGACTTCGTGTTTCCTTTTTCAATATTTAAAGTTCTGGCAGTAGAATTCATCCAATGAATAGAAAGTTCGTCAGTAGGAGATTTTCATCTCAATATTTTTAATTTTTTCAGATTGTGGAAGGTTAATAACCTAAAAAATTACAAAGAAAACTTGAGGAATTCGTGCGATAAACTTTCCACGCTATCTTTAATCCTTTCAGTCTTGTCTGTTTTTCTCAGGCATAATCGGATCAGTGAGTTTTCGATAAAGAATCTTCAATTGTAGATTATCGACCGGACTATTTAGCAGGGCGTGTGCTGGAAGTACTGATCGTAAAAGTTAAAAGTTGCGGTAAATTATGGCAACGCGGAAACGAGTGCACGCAACCATTAGAGAAAATGGTTCGGCGATTTTTTTCAAATGTTAATCAAATTCATCAACTTTATATTGTCCCGCTCACTGACTTTGATAAACGATGATTGCTGTTGGCTAATTACATCACTTAACTGGCAGTATAGATTCGTTTTTAATTGTTGCAAAGGAGATTGCGGTTTTCGATTGATTTCGTTATGAAATGAGAAAAGCTGACTTCCTGGTGGTGAGAGATTGGGGTTACAATTTTATTATTATTTATTCACTTATTTACGGGAAACCCCAATTACAAAAAAAGAAAATAAACATATATTTACATGTTATTCATAGTGTATGTGTTTAAAAATTGTTACAAAAATTCAATATGGGTGATATTTACAAAAGGCTATTTTAACAAAGATCTGACAAGTGTTCTAAAACTATATATTGACCCATGAAAAATGTCTAACTCATATTTATCGATTGCTTAATTCTAGTAAACTCGGGCATACAATAATTCCATTGGAAAATTTGAAAATGAAATATACGTCGTTGGTTATTCTACCGGTTATTCTACGATTTTTCAAAGTCTGCATTTTCAGTTTATCAAGTATTGAGGAGTAATCGTGGTTCTCTACGGTGATGTTAAGTTTGTATGCACAATATCTCAAGAATTTGTTCTGAGTACGTTATGTGTAGTTGTGGACTTGATACAATGGTGATCAAACAACAGAAGCATAATCTAAGTAAGAAACTACAAGTGACATATACAACAACTTAATTGTATGGACAGAGAAAAAGTTACAGTTTCTAAGAATACACCCCAAAATCTTCGAAGACTTTATTGCTACATTATTAATGTGTTCCACGAAACTCATATTTTGATCAAAAACCACGCCTAAGTCCCTTACTCATGACTGCAGTGGCGGATCCACGAGGGGGGTTTTCGGGTCCGGACCCCCCCCATTGGGAAAATAAGAGATTTTTTTTCAATTTTTATCGGCTCCTGATTTCTAAATTTTGTTAGGGAACGAAAAAATGTCACATGAGCAAGACAAAAAAAAAAGAATAATTTTTTTTGCTTTAAAATTGAAGAACTATAATAATTATTATTATATTCCATTGAAAACTAAAGAGCAGGCTACATTTGAACATTAGTAAATTTTCATTTTTCAACAACCAATTTCATCAATTTTTTCAATTCAATAATCCTCCAATTCACAAAAAAAATAATTCTCAAGTATTAAAAATAGTACAAACAAGATCTGGATTGAATGTTACCCAAACAAACAAATTTCGCTTGGAATTTTTGGACTCACCGATTGTTCTTTCCTTTTTTTTTCTGGTTCAGTCGGTTCAGACGCTGGATCATGCCGAGTAAAATATGAAAATAGAGTCCTCTTCATGTTGTAGGTTCAAAATAAAATGCTTTCTTTTAACTACTATCAAATTGCAATTTTTCTCGTTGACACTTTAAAGAAAATTGACACTTGTCAGGCTTATCGAGGAAAAGTTTGAGAAATGACAGTGCTGCCATTGGATCCTTTTTGGCGCAGTATTTGAAAAATTAGACTTGTTACATTTGTGTGAGTATTGTGTATGCCGGTAACGATTTGAATATACTATGTATGAGTAGAATATGCTGTTGATTAGGTTAAATCGAATCGATTCGATTTAAAAAAAGTAAAGTTTCGACCTTCAAATTTTGCTCATGTCAATCTCTTTCACCCTTTTTTTTTGGATCTTGACTAGTTGTTGCTATACAGTAGCTCATAATTTTCTGTTTTATATATATATATATATATAAATTTGAGTTATAGATCCCCCCCTTGACCTGATCCTGGATCCGCCACTGGATGACTTAGATAACGATTCTGTATCATTGATGTGAAGAAGCTTATGAAAGAACATTTTTCAATGTTAAGATGTAGTTTATTTTTTTCGCACCATTTAATTAACCTGTTTAAGTCTCCTTGTAAGCAAATAGTAAATATTTACTATAAGTAAAGCATTCATTGATATCATAAATGAAGAGGTTGAATAGTAATGGAGAACAGTGTGAACCCTGCGGAACACCAGATGACACAATAATTTGATTTGATTTGATATTAATTCTTTGGGAAAAGAGTCTTACAGAGATCGAAAGCGAAGAGGTTTGACATACATATCCATCAAGTGTTCACTAAACTTTATAGCGATCGACATAGCTAAGATGTCTATATACTGGTGTTTCTAATGTTGCGATATTGTTTCAGACAAACCTGTGGACAAGGCGTGGTAGTTCATCAGTGGCCATGAGGGAGCGCTGGTTATCAAAAATTTCTATTAATTTTCGGGATCACTCGATCCATGGAACACGCTGTTGCCAATTCTGATGTTTTTGTAAAAGGATAGAGAATTTATCGGGACTGGATATGTGAAGTTATTGAAAACACCAAAACGCGCCAAATTTGTGTTTAACTTTATGCGTTATTCATTCCATGTAGTTTGAAAATAATTTCTCAGTTGGAATAAATTTGCATTGTGTTTCTACTGATCTGGACCAGAATTCGCAACGACATGGCCACTTGGCAACACAGGACTGTCATTTCCACTGCAAGAGTGCCGGTACCTGGCGGATTTTTTGCAGTACTACTACGCCTACATCATCAAATTTTTCATCAAGTTGGCCATATCGGTCGTCTGATTTGCTGACAACCTCTTATATGGAGTAAACACACCAGTATATAGCCACCTTAGACATAGCGATACTTCATGGGTCACTTCATCATTTTTTGTGTTTTTCACTTCATCCATTCCGTATAAAATTTCTTCATATTCACGAGTGACAATCATTTATCTTTTGTTCACGTCCCCAATATTAAAATCCAGTATCGACCTACAAGAGCAGACTTCTGTGTCAATAATCATCATGTCGAGCTCGTATTTCGTATTACCACATTCGTCAATATTTTTATGCAACATCTCGACCTCTCAACCAATGCTACACGCTGAACCCGTTTGGTGATAATTTCTTGTGTCTCGACTTTCACTTCTCTTGGCGTGTGTGTGGAATTCAATTGTTTCTCATAGTTGTAACAGCGAGAGATATTATTAATGATAACTGATATGGAACATAAATTTTCTGCGTTTTATGATTTCATTCTCTGTGATGAAATAAGTGAGCATAATTTGTTCCGATCGAATTTTAATCTTCCGGAATGAAAGTTCTCGACAGTTTAATATGATAATTCATTGTATGAATTCGTTGTACACGCCAATTGAAGAAAGACCTCAACGATGACGTAATATGAGTCGAAACTCATAACATCAGATTTAAATATTTTCTCGAGTGGATTGCAGGAATTGGTGGCATACGTACAACATAATATGTTGCTTGACGTGCTTGATGATGTAAAAAAAACCCTAACTGTTATCGGCAAATACAGAAACAGCACCAAAAAAAAATCCTGAAAATATTTTTCCCCAAAGAAAAAGTCGATTTCCTTATTGTTAGGTATTGATATTTAGTTAGTGTTCCACATAAATGATTGAAAACAGTTTCCACAGTAACCCAAGTAATTTTATTACGAGTTTTATTATGTATTTCAAAGCACCATTTACTTATTTGTGAATGAGATTATTCACGATTTTTTCAAAATTAATATATATCGAATTTTAAAAGATTTGCGGAAATCATTTGACATGTTTGTTTGGTGGAGACAATATTAATAATAATTCATTCACTGAAGATAATATGACAATGACAATTGTATTAACAGTAATGTAATGCGAATAAATTAAGGTGACTCACAAAAGGCGAACCTTGAGCGTGAGCTGCTTAAATACAAGCAAAATTAGACGTATATACACGAAAAAAAAAAAGTATGTGGATACATATGGTGATTGTCAAGATACAATACTTCTATCTGGAAACAAATAGAGTCGAAATTTATTTTTGAATCTGCCTGATGATTACATTTCTTCAAGCAAACTGGATTTGTTAATGAATTTGTTAATGAAAGTATAAGTATATTTTTTGACATGTCAAAAGCATTTGACACTATTTCACCAGATTTTCTATATATGAAGTTGACTAGGCTTGGGTTTCCGCATAACGTAACGTCTTGGTTAAAATCCTATATGAGTCGGCGTCGTATGAGCGTCAAATATAACAATATCATGTCCAACGAACATGACCTAACACTAGGAGTTCCCCAGGGATCAGTATTAGGACCCTTACTCATTGTGATTTTTGTTAATGATCTCCCGCAATATATTGATAATTGTTATATAACCATGTTTGCAGATGATACCACAATGACAATTACTGGGGCCACTCTAGAAGATTCACTTACAAGGGTCAAAGAGGTTATTGATAGATTCACTTCATGGTGCCAACGCAATCATTTGATATTGAATACATCTAAATCTGTCTCAATGAAGTTTTATAATAGGAAAAATAATATTCCAGTGAAAATTGACCTTACTGATGAAATAATGCTGTCACATGACGTGAAATTTCTGGGAACTATATTGAATGAATCTCTAAATTGGGATCTACATATTGATGGTGTCTGCAAGAAACTCAACTCAGCTTTTTTTGCAATAAAACAGATGAAACTGTGCTTAGATACACAAAGCCTGTTAACAATTTACTTTTCGATGGCATATCCACATATTTCTTTAAATATTATGTCATGGGGATGCGGTAGAGATTTCAATAGAATATTTGTTGCCCAAAAGCGTATCATAAGATTGATTTTTGATATGGAATATCGTGATAGCTGCAAACCTATTCTCATTAGGGAAAACTTGTTATCAGTTCCATGCATATATATATTGAAATGTGTAACCTATATAAGAAACAATCTTGCATCGTTTGAAGTGAATGCGGCTACTCATAATTATAGTACACGTCATGGTGATATGTTGAGAGTACCCTCTCACAAAATGACAAAATTTAAAAATTCTCCACTAAATAATTCAGTCACACTTTATAATAAACTGCCTAAATCAATTAAGGAGTCTAATAATTGTTTTTATAGCGTCCAGGACTATTTACGATGAAAATCTTAATTTTAAGATACTAATTGAATATCTGTGCCTTATTCAACTGTGATACTCATATATCATGTGCTGTTATGGTTTTATTTATATATGACAAATTATGATCCCAATTTTATTTATATGGTATAGTACCTGTATTGACTTACCATATGTACATAAGTACCAAAATGGTGAATAAATATTATTATTATTATCTGTCGTCTAAACAAATCTAGTCGGGTCCGTACTCCCCACTGCTCCGACCCAGTGGGCGAACGCGCTAGTAAAATTAACCAATGACCACTCCCCGCACCGCGGGGTAAGTGGTCACTGGCTCCGAGAATCGTGAGTCCTGAGCAGACGCAACGAACCGAGAATAACGGCCTTCTGCATGCGGCCGGCCAAGTTCTCTGCCGCATTACGGCATGCCGGTATGATCTTGAGCTCCGAGAGTAGCGTTGGTCTGGAACCACCGAGAACACCTATTATCAGAACCACTAACTTGACAGAATAGTCCGGGTGGAGCCTGCGGAGTTCGTAAAGTAGGTCCTGGTACTTTGTCCGTTTTTCCTCCTCTTTTCGGACGATATTCGTTTCGGCAGGGGCCGAAAACTCAATAACGAATATCGTCTTACTTCGGTGGTCGAAGAGGACTATATCAGGCTTATTGGCCTGTATTTGCCTGAGGGTGGGGAATGAAAAGTTCCAAAAAATTCGACACCTTTCATTCTCCACTACGGACTCAATATCCCCTGGAGCGTAAGGCAGCACCGGTGTCCTGTCTATTTCATACGAGTGCCGAAGAAAATAGTACAGCACTCGTAAGGCCGCGTTATGGCGATGGATATAGGCCGAGACCGCATAAACTGCACAAGATGACAGCAAATGCATCAAAGTCTCGGGCGCCTGTCGGCAGGCCCTGCATCTAGTATCAGGGACCTCTATACCCATCACGCGGCTCCGGTAGACTAGGGTGTTGAAGACACCGTCTTGGCACGCCATGATAAACCCTTCAGTCTCCGACTTCAGCTCACCTGACCTGAGGAAGGCAAATGTCAGCTTAACAGACAAGCCATGGTCCTCGATGTTCTTAAAGAAGACTCCATGCATGGGCTTGTCTGTATGCAGCTGCAGCATTTTGGCATTCTCTGCAGCCTTGATGTGAGCTTTTCTCCGTGCGGGCTCCAACTCGGTGACAGAGAGTTGGTTTACCCGCTCGGTGTCGAAGACTATACCAAGTTCATCAGCAGCGCGCCTTGCTGCCTTGAATAAAAAGGCTCCGACTCCTGCATGTTCGTGATGTCGGACCATGCAGTGTAGGGGATCCGAACTCCTGATTATTCTACAGGCTCCATCCAGCACCATTCTGTTGTGGAGACACTCCAAACTCAAAAGTCCACGGCCCCCTTGTTGTCGAAGGAGATATAACCGTGGAACGGACGATTTGGGATGCATGCTTCTGTGCATATGCATCATTTTGCGAGTCTTCACGTCAAGTTGCCGCAACTCTTCCTGAGTCCACTTGACTACTCCGAAGGAGTAGAGTAGAATCGGAATGGCAAGCATGTTGGTGGCAGAAACTTTGTTCTTGCCCGACAGCTCTGAGGACCAGATCTGCCGTAGTTTCTGCCTATACTTGCCACGGAGAGCATTTTTCACCGAGTCCACCTCTTGGGTGTGGCGTTGTTCCACACCCAAATAGGTGTATGTCTCTCCGGCATTCAAATGATGTAGAATGCTTCCGTCTACGAGTTGGGCATCCTCAGCGAAATCCTCGCATCGTCCTCTTTTGAGATGAACCAGTGCACATTTGTCGATCCCGAATTCCATACCGACAGCATGCGTGAACTCCTGCACCACCCTGAGGGACTGCTGTAGATCCCTTTCTCCAGAAGCATAGAGCTTAAGGTCATCCATATAGAAAAGATGGGTGACCTTATGCCTCCGGTTTCCAGGGGTGCCGCAGTTATATCCCCGGGTTTTCCTGAGCGCATTATTATTATTATTATTATTATTATTATTATTATCTGTCGTCTAAACAAATCTAGTCGGGTCCGTACTCCCCACTGCTCCGACCCAGTGGGCGAACGCGCTAGTGAAATTAACCAATGACCACTCCCCGCACCGCGAGGTAAGTGGTCACTGGCTCCGAGAATCGTGAGTCCTGAGCAGACGCAACGAACCGAGAATAACGGCCTTCTGCATGCGGCCGGCCAAGTTCTCTGCCGCATTACGGCATGCCGGTATGATCTTGAGCTCCGAGAGTAGCGTTGGTCTGGAACCACCGAGAACACCTATAATCAGAACCACTAACTTGACAGAATAGTCCGGGTGGAGCCTGCGGAGTTCGTAAAGTAAGTCCTGGTACTTTGTCCGTTTTTCCTCCTCTTTTCGGACGATATTCGTTTCGGCAGGGGCCGAAAACTCAATAACGAATATCGTCTTACTTCGGTGGTCGAAGAGGACTATATCAGGCTTATTGGCCTGTATTTGCCTGAGGGTGGGGAATGAAAAGTTCCAGAAAATTCGACACCTTTTATTCTCCACTACGGACTCAATATCCCCTGGAGCGTAAGGCAGCACCGGTGTCCTGTCTATTTCATACGAGTGCCGAAGAAAATAGTACAGCACTCGTAGGGCCGCGTTATGGCGATGGATATAGGCCGAGACCGCATAAACTGCACAAGATGACAGCAAATGCATCAAAGTCTCGGGCGCCTGTCGGCAGGCCCTGCATCTAGTATCAGGGACCTCTATACCCATCACGCGGCTCCGGTAGACTAGGGTGTTGAAGACACCGTCTTGGCACGCCATGATAAACCCTTCAGTCTCCGACTTCAGCTCACCTGACCTGAGGAAGGCAAATGTCAGCTTAACAGACAAGCCATGGTCCTCGATGTTCTTAAAGAAGACTCCATGCATGGGCTTGTCTGTATGCAGCTGCAGCATTTTAGCATTCTCTGCAGCCTTGATGTGAGCTTTTCTCCGAGCGGGCTCCAACTCGGTGACAGAGAGTTGGTTTACCTGCTCGGTGTCGAAGACTATATCAAGTTCATCAGCAGCGCGCTTTGCTGCCTTGAATAAAAAGGCTCCGACTCCTGCATGTTCGTGATGTCGGACCATTATTATTATTATTATTATTATTATTATTATTATTATTATTATTATTATTAATATTATTCAGAAATAGTAAACATTTTTCATAAAATCAACAAAAATTGTGCGTTTCCTCAGATAGATTCAAGTTTTCATCTATTGATTGTATAGAGGTCTGTAATACCATACTGATATATTTTTCCCACTAAAATACTGTAGTAAAGTTGAATGGAATTAATTTTCTCAATTTTTATATTTATTTTATATGTATCGCTTACACATCAGAGATTTGTTTCGAATCAGAATTGTTACTGGTAAAAAACTGATACACCAACTAACCTGAGAACATTTTTATATTTTTCTGTAACCCATTCTAGATTCTAACATGATATCAGTCGTCGCATGAACAACAGTGTCGTTCGTGAAATGTCCCCTCCAATCATTATCAGATTAAACTGGTTCAGTTGAAGCTTACGCTGAATGACTCCAACAAATTGCTTTCCGTTTGTGGAGTAACGGTATGAGTCTTGTTCCTACATAATTAAAGAGGATTCTCAATGGTATCGTGAATGATTATACATTCAAAGAGTTATTAACTCGGATGTAGGCCATTAGGACCTTTGGTGAGCTGATAAATTGCGAATTGCGATAAATTGGAATGGGCTCCCAAAGAGTTGGTAGACACTTTGCAATTCGTTCTTTGTCAAGGATTTTTCAAATATTCCACTGGGTTCATGATATTGTCAGAGTGACAAAGTCTCAGACAAATTGATGTAAAACATATCTGACTAGTAGAAATTGAAATCCTTGTCATATCCAAGATGAAGTGCTCGATAAAGGAATTTTTTATGATGAATAACAATGAGTAGAGTAGATTCCGAGGGGTTGACCACACGGGAATTCCGGTGTACAATTGATAGGAATTCCGGGATATTCCGGGGAATTCCGAGGGAATTCCGAAAAATTTATAAAGAAACTATAGGGATTATCAGTAGGTAACTTCAATTTATTCGCGCAATAATAAAAAGCATACAGTGAAATTACAATATTTATATAAAATCATAATTCAAAAACAAAACACCGTTGTGAAGTAATCCACTTCCACTGGACGAAGAAAGTAAGGAGCTTTGTTTTGAAAGAGTTTGTGGCGAATTTCCAATTTGAAATACATTTTGTTAGCGAAAAATAAGCCTGATGAATGACAACAATATTCACGATCTGATAGACATAATCTGATATGTCCCTGGAGGGGTGTGTTGGGGAAGTTTTGCAAATGAGTCAATAACTTCTTTCAGTGAAATAGTACCTCATTCTGATTCGAATATATAAATAAGGTATATGAAACAACCCAAAAAACTTTGTTTTATAGTTTGTGCGGCCTCGAGAGGGGTGTGGTTCTTTCAATGGAATAGAACCTCATTCTGATTCGAATATGTATGAATTGGGCATGTGAAACAGCCCAAAAAAACTTTGTGTCGTAGTTTGTGTGTTTGTTTTCGGGGCCAACCTCTGCGACTGCCATTATTTTCCTCAATATTTCAAAAATGACGTGTCTTGAAATTTCACTCTACAAGAAGAAGGGACACCCTTGATTGTAGAAGAGAGACTAGATCATAATTGGCAGACAAAACACAGGTTGTCATATTGTTGCCAGCGGTTACCGAAATTGAAATAAGACGGTTATAGCTCGCGTTATATACGATCTGAGTTATATAGTCCATGACTGCAGTCTTTGTATGATTTCTGAAGTTTCTTTGCAGCTCCATCATGTTATTTGGACGGTTTATATAATTTATCGGTTTGTAATAAAAAGATGATCGGATATATTGTGGTTCAGTGTCAACTGTTCTCATTTGAGTTTATACAGGGTGAACTCACCGGTGAAAAATATTTTTTTATTTTTCAAGTAGGTAATGTTGAAGGATTATCAATAATTTTTGATATTATGGAATATACGTTTTTAGGAAACAGTTAATTTTCGCTATATAAGCGATGACAAAAACGTATAAAAAGGATTTCCTCCACAGATTGAGTATCCCGTAATCATTTAGCGGTTGAAAATAATAGGACTTACTCAATAGACCATAAAATACCGTATTTTTTTCAATGACGAATTGTATTTTTTCGATACTTATTTATTCTAACGGATTCAGAACTTGATTCTATAAGGAAAAATCTAAGGAAAAATGATGCTAATAAAACAAACCTGAGTGGAATCAGACGATCCGTTCCCTTTATTTTACGATTGTGACTTGCATTATATAGATGATTTATTTTTTCCTGATATAATAAATGCCAGCCTCAATGAAAATGTGAAAATTTCTGATATGAAAAATCCGATATTATTCAGATTGGGTCATAATCATGACATAGTCTACTTAAAAGTCTAAAGTTTATGTTCCACTCAGAAATCTCAAAAAAACTTTTGTGCGAAATTTCCGACATATATTTTTCATATTCCTCGAAAATTCCTCGGAATTCCCCCGGAATTCCCAGTATTTCCGTCATTTAGTTTTAATTTTTTTTTTTGTAGGAATTCCGGGTAATTCCGAGGGAATTCTGGGGAATTCCGAGAAAATTCCGGTTTACGGGAATTCCAGTTTACGGGAATTCCAGTGTACACATTTTTCCTTAGTGGTCAACCCCTCGGTAGATTCAATGTGTCTACCTACAAATGCATGCAATGATATTTCACTGATTCATAAAGTCGTAGAGTGTTCATAATTCATATTTAAAAGGAGGTTGGAGAGTTGACATTGCAATAATTGCGTACTGAAAAAAGATTAGAAAGTATTTTCCCAGATACCAAGCCATTTTTTCTTTCTCTCTCGTCAATAAGTTTTTACTGCAATTAAGTAGCAATCAAAGAGCTCTTCAACGTAGTTTGAAAACTGACACAAATATTCATTTCACTTGTTTCTTTTGTACTATTACCCGCTAATTACCTCCTCTCTATCGACTAATCATTATAAATTAATTACGAGGCATTCCAATAACGCCTGTACATTCCAGAACAATAGACGTTTGACCTTCGACGTTTCACATGTGGCGAGTGGTTGGATTTACGTGACGCAAATCCATTGGAAAACGTTCAAGCTCAGTGGATTCGTTGTTAGATGACTATATTTTGACGGATGTTTTCATTGAATGATTGAGTAGACAGTCTCTTGCAATTTGTATGCACGTGATACAATGTTTATCACTGAGAATAATATTCTACGAATGATGTATCATTGAAAGTAGCATGACTCATTTCATGGCTGCTCATTATGAGCAGGTACTGGTAGTAAGGAGTGAGATTCGAATCCAAAAAACATCAATTTTGGTAGTAAGAGTAAGCACCCTTATTTTTCGGGGGTTATATCCCGAGTGCACCAAGTTTAAGCGGTTAAAATGTGTGCTGCACTTCCATGATTCTCGAAATTTTGCTTAGCAAATGACTTGAGTGTATGATAATTTGATAAAATCCCGAGACCGCAGGTCGAGGGATTTTATTTTAAATTATTATACACGAAAGCAAAATTTTGAAAATCATGGAAATGCACGCATTTTGGTCGATTGAACTTGGTGAAGGAGGGATATATGTTAAGATTATTTCCAGAAAACATGTAAACTCAGGAAACATCAGAATCGAACACAGGAACAATATAGTACCAGAGATAGTACCTGAAAAGTGATCCAAACGCCCGGTTTATTTCGAACATTTTAATCGGTTAAAAGGTCTAGTGCATTCAATCGCTGTAAAACTCTGTAAAAGCAGTCTAGCCTTCAACTGTTTCATCGCTTATTCGCATTGAGGGAAATAATCAGAATTAATATATATCGAATTTCAAAAGATTTGCTGAAAATAACATGTTTACCTCGAAAAGCTACAATCCTGGACTCTGTGTTCTTCGTCTTCTTCACAGTCATCCAGGAATATTAGACTTTTCTTAACTGACATTTGACAGATTTGTTTTGGTGGAAATGAATCAACATAAACTGTGCGATTTCACAGATAAGTTCAAATTTTTATCTATTGATGGTGTAGGAGTCTTTGATACCATACTGATATATTTTTCGAGATATTTTCCACACTGAAATGGTGTAGTCTAAACATTTGAATGAATCAGATAAGTGGCAAAAGTTGAATGGAAATAATTTTTTCGATTCTTGTATTTATTTTATACAGTGTGTCTATAAAGTATGGAACAAATTCATTTTTGGCTAAACAGGTCATTTTGAGAAATAATCCTGAAACACGTCGATTTTTTATTTTAATTTTCCGTATTTTAAAATAATAATCTAATATACAGGGTGAATTAAGTTCGAGTAATAACGTCACCGTCATTTTTTTTCAATGGGACACCCCCATTTTGTCTAAATTTTCGGATTACTCTAGCTGAGCTGATTCCAAAAATGTATCACATGTTGATTCCAATTGGTACAGAATGGACAAAAATACAATAGTTTTGTGTGTGCTCATAAAGTAACGCGTAACATTCTATTAAGTAGGTAAATTAACAATAATTATCAAAAATAAGTACTTATTGTCTAGCGGACAGCATATGCTCGAATACATGAAAACATATAAATGTTCGAACTGCAGCTCTTGCTGTATTTGACAGTAACCCAAACGGTGTACAAATTCTTGTTGAACCTTGTGTATGGTTTCTTGCTTGATATGGTTTATTTCTGTTCGAATTTTCGCTTGTACATCTTCAATCTTTGCTGGTTTCGTTTTATGAATAACATTCTTCAGATGGCCCACAGAAAATAATCCAAAGGATTTAAATCTGGTGACCTCGCTGGCCTTTCAGTGGGTCCACGTCTACCAATCCATCTGTTCGGAAAAATTTCATCTAGGTATCTACCTTCTAACATCTACAGCATAATGAGCTGTTTTCAAACAAGTAGCAAACATGTTTGAAAACAGCTCATTTTCATTACTCTAAACATGTACCAAACTACTGGGTGTTACATGTAAACCAATTGCCGCTAGACAATAAGTATTTTTGATAATATTGTTACTTTACCTAATAAGGAATGTTACGCGTTACTTTATGAGCACACACAAAACTATTGTATTTTTGTCCACCCTGCACCAATTGGAATCAACATGTGATACATTTTTGGAATCAGCTCAGCTAGAGTAACCCGAAAATTGAGACAAAATGGGGGTGTTCCATTTAAAAAAAATGACGGTGACGTCATTACTCGAACGTAATTCACCCTATATATTAGATTATTATATTAAAATACGGTAAATTAATATCAAAATCGATGTGTTCCAACATGACCTGTTCAGCTAAAAATGAATTTGTTCCATACTTTACGGACACACTGTATGTATCTCTCAAACATTAGAGGTTGGTTTCTAATCAAAATTGTTAGTGGTATCAAACTGATACACCAACATATAAAATGCAATGATCTGAAAACATTTTCATATTCTTCTATAATCCATTCTGGATTCTGACATGAAAACGACAGTGTCGTTCGTGAAATGGCCTTTCCAATCATTATCAGATTAAACTGGTTCAGTTGAAGCTTACGCTGAATGACTCCATCAAATTGCTTTCCGTTTGTGGAGTAACGGTATGAGTCTTGTTCCTACATAATTAACGAGAATTCTCAATGGTATCGTGAATGATTATACATTCAAAGAGTTATTAACTCGGATGTAGGCCATTAGGACCTTTGGTGAGCTGATAAATTGCGAATTGCGATAAATTGAAATGAGCTCCCAAAGAGATGGTTGACACTTTTCAATTCGTTCTTTGTCAAAGTTTTTCCAAATATTCTACTGGATTCATAATATTGTCTAGAGTGACAAGTCTCAGACAGATTGGTATAAAACAGCTAACATTTGAACAATTAGAAATTGAAATCCTGCTTATATCCAAGATGAGGTGCTCAATAAAGGCATTTTTTATGGTGAATAACTATGAGTAGAGCAGAGTCGATGTGTCTGTGTCTACCTCGGTGTCTACCTACAAATGCATGCAATGGTATTTCACTGATTCATCAACTCGTAGAGTGTTCATGATTCATATTAAAAAAGAGGTTGGAAAGTTGACATTTCAATAATTGCAAGCTGAAAAAAGATTAGAAAGTATTTTCCCAGATACCAAGACATTTTTTCTCTCTCCTCAATAAGTTTCTACTGCAATTAAGTAGCAATCAAAGAGGTCTTCAACGTAGTTTGAAAAGTGACACAAATATTCATTTCACTTGTTTCTTTTGTACTATTACCCGCTAATTACCTTCTTTCTATCGACTAATCATTATAAATTAATTACGAGGCATTCCAATAACGCCTGTACATTCCAAAACAATAGGCATTCGACCTTCGACGTTTCACATGTGGCGAGTGGTTGAATTTACGTGACGCAAATCCATTGGAAAACGTTCAAGCTCAGTGGATTCGTTGTTAGATGACTATATTTTGACGGATGTTTTCAGTGAATTATTGAGTAGACAGTCTCCTGCAATTTGTTTGCACGTGATACAATGTTTAACACTGAGAATAATATTCTACGAATGATGTATCATTGAAAATAGCATGACTCATTTCATGGTTGCCCATTATGAGCAGGTACTGGTAGTAAGGAGTGAGATTCGAGTCAGGTTCGTTTTTTCCTAATCTGTCAATAAAATCTTTTTCAACTTAAACATCCCAACAAGAATTTTTATAGATGAATATATCATGTCTACCTACCAAAAAACATCAATTTTGGTCCAAGAGTAAGCACCCTTATTTTTCGGGGGTTATATCCCGAGTGCACCAAGTTTATTCGGGGGTTATATCCCGAGTGCACCAAGTTTAATCGGTTAAAATGTGTGCTGCACTTCCATGATTCTCGAAATTTTGCTTAGCAAATGACTTGAGTGTATGATAATTTGATAAAATTTTATTTTAAATTATTATACAGGAAAACAAAATTTTGAAAATCATGGAATCGCACGCATTTTGGTCGATTGAACTTGGTGAAGAAGGGATATATGTTTAGATTATTTCCAGAAAACATGTAAACTCAGGAAACATCAAAATCGAACACAGGAACAATATAGTACCAGAGATAGTACCTGAAAAGTGATCCAAACGCCCGGTTCATTTCGAACATTTTAATCGGTTAAAAGGTCTAGTGCATTTAATCGCTGTAAAACTCTGTAAAAGCAGTCTAGCCTTCAACTGTTTCATCGTTAATTCGCATTGAGGGAAATAATCGAAATGAAAAAAAATATTGTTCGAAAATATGGATTAGCTATATCTACCTACTCAGATTTGTTAAATTTAGCCCTACACTAATTTGCTTAATCTATGATATTCTTGGAGCAAAACTGTGATGAAGTGGGCAGAAATCTGAAATGAATACTTACCAATGGTAGTTAACAACAACACAAGGAATTCAACTGAGTATTTGGTAAGAAATTTGATTGAGTTCTTTGAAGTATATGTGAATATGAAAAACAATGTAATAAATGCGAGAATAAATGTTAGATATTTTAATGAAGACCAGTAGAAAGAGTACCTATATTTTAACCTCAAACAAATCATTATCCACTATTTAAAATATTGGAATATACAGGGTAGATGGCTGACGCTGCAAATTTGAGTTTACTTTGTGTGTAAGTACTCCCAAACAATATATTCAAATTAATATTTTGGATAAAAAATAAGGGTTCTTCATTCTCGAATGAAATTCACATTTCCCAATATTCCTCGTATACCATAAAAAATATTCGTTTGTCAGGCTGCATCTAGTTGAAAAAAAATGTTCAGTCGTACTTACGTATAATACGTAGAACAAAGATCTGAATTCAAAACGCGGCGGTCAGAAGTTAGAACCCATCAAAGGTCGTAGAAAGGGTGTATTCTCGGGTGTATTAATGTTGTTTTTTGCTAATGTTGTTTTTTGCACAATAAAATGAATGAAACACACTCGTTTTTTATACCACGTCACCTTCAAACCTTATTCCACATTTCTACAAATACTTTTTTCAACACGTGTGGCTTTGTTTCCATCGAAAAAGAATTTGTTGTCGTAGCTATTTTATGGTAACATCCCTCCAAAATTTAGTAACTTTAACTGGTGATGGAAGTTGGTAGTGGTCACCACTCACCAAGCGGCAATTGTTTGAAAATTCACAGAATGTTTCATTTATCGTCATGAGTAAAAATAGATGTAGGTAATTTATACCTGATTCAAATTTGAAATTCCACTGCAAATCGGACACAGATATCTACTAGTTCAAAAAATACCTCAAATCTGTGAATTGCGAGAAAATTCACTGTAAAAAATGAGAATAATTTTTCTTGAGATAAAGAAGGTGAGGTGGTGCGAAGAAACAAGTGTGTTCATTGATTTTATTGAAGGGTCATAATTTCCGAACGAAGAAATTCGGATTCGTTATCATTTTTTGAATATAATATTGTTAAGAAACCAGGAAAGGTTTTTTCAGAGCCTTCAACAAATTCCTCAATCTATCCACTCAACACAGTACTATTTTTCGACACAATATGGGCAACCTCTAAAACAGTTTACCTTCCACCACGTACTTTGCATAACACAGATGACGTCACACCTTTAAATACCTTGAACATCTTTACTAAGGCATTCGTGAACTATGGAGAACTTCTTCGCCTATTTCACATCGTTCTGTCCAATTACAGTAATAGCAAAGTGATTTTATTGCAAACTCGACGATTTCAAAACGACTAACAACATAATTATTCTGATGCCTTCAACAATCAGTTGCGAAAATCAATAGTAGAATTAAGGCAAAACAATTGAATATATTCCGTAAACATCCTGACTGTCTTGTTTTCAAAACAACAGATAACCAGTCATACTTGCACAACTGAGTCAGACGGGCGAACATAACCTCAAAAAGTGAGCTTTCACAATTTCACATATTCCAAGTTTGGAGAAAAAGGCAAATCAGAGATGCTGTGAACACGAAAGCAATGAAATGTCGGTGAAAAACGAAAATCTGCGCTATTGTATAGCTCTCTGATACGCAAACGAAAGTAAAGTTTCTAATTGATTTACCTTATGTATACATCCAACTATCGAAAGCACAAGTAAAATCCTTGGCAAACTGTCACTTTTCGCGTACATGTTTCCCGGGTTTTCGACAACAAACTAAAAGATTCTCACTCGTGTACGATTATCACATGTTAGTTCAACGAATCGTTTCAAATTTGACAGCGAACGCGCTGTATTCTTCGGATTTGGCCACCAACTAACGCAATGAAAGTTTCAGTTTGTAGTCTGCCGCAGAGTTGAAATCTTCAGAAAGTAGTTTTGAGCCCGATCACCTGTGTGGATGCTCGCAGGTGGGAAGCGGGGACTCGATAGTTACTTCCGCGGCGTGCAGAGCAGGAGCGTACTCCAGTGGAATTGGTCACTTCGATGAAAATATTGATCATAATAAAGAGAAATATTTTGATAACAACATTCGAAGGATGAGTTTGACTTTGGATCTCTGGTTATAAAAATATTTGATTCAACCCTAATGTTATTACATATTGATGTGGGCTGAATTATGATATTGATTCACAAATCAGTTTTCTGAAAACATGATTATTTTCAGAAGGAAGTTTTAAGGAAGTGATTTTTGGTTTTTTCTTTTCGTTGATTCAAAAATATTAAAATTTCTAGAAAGGAAGTATTTAGCAAACACCTTCTGTTGATATGTGTGAATATTTCATGGGCTTTGAGTAATTCACAAAAAGAAGAATCTAAAACAGCTAATCTTGTTCATATGACAGGACTTTATCTTGCTCAATTTGTATACCAATAACTCGAAACTTGAATCGAATAGATACAATTTTATTAATTTATAGAAAAGAATCGATTGGTATCTGATTGGGTAAGGCACCTGTTTGTATTGGATTGACCATCCACAGAGAAATGAATTTACGAAGAAAATCGAAATAATAGCTTCAAAATGGCGGTCTTGAGCTTTTTTATTATCCGAAACTAGAAACGGGCACGTGGATATTTCTGAAATTGCGAATATAGGAATATTCATTTATCAATAAGAAGAACCTATAGTGAAAATCTTCAAAACAAATTCGAGAACTCCCAAATGCTTGAGAAAACTTTCATATTGAAATTGTTTGGAGTCTATTTTGACTGGAAATCGATTACCAGAATTCTAATATAATCATCATTGCATTCACAAATGAAATTCCAGCAGCTGTTTCGACCCACTATACCTCATCAGTGACACTTGGGCAGGACTTGGAAATACAACGCATCCAGAATAGTTTGTTCTTTATGGAACAAATACGAATTCCTCTGCAGATAGTCTTCAACGTCGAGGAAAAATGCTACTGGCTGACGAATCTTAAATTTTGGTTATTTTATGTTGCATCATTTATTTTCCAAAATTCCAATACAGTAATTTGTTATCATGTTTTCCTAAACTAAACAGAAATATCAAGTCACGTTTACATCAGTTATATATTTTCAATAACTGAAAAATTTCATGACGATTTTTTGGTGAACATTCTGATTCTTCTGCATCAATTTTCTTCGCAAACCTTCGAAAAAGATTATTCCATTGTTGATGATGTGATGGTTTATTGGTACAACTTACAAATTTTCCTAGAGTATGCACCGCGCCTATGAATCGCTGTCGGTGTGTGCCTTTGAAGGTTTTGGACGGTTACGATTCTGGGCCATAATATTGTTCGGTATATTTTGTATCCCGCCAGAAGACCATTAAATTGTTGAAACTAGTCATGATGAACATAGGAACATATTGTTACAGATGAGGGTTCGTTTAGAGTGAATTATTCAGTTACATTGATTGCACTTCAGATGGGAATGTAATGATAGCATCCAGATGGTCAGTGAAGTGGCTGAGGAAATGATTTCTGATGTTGAATACTTTGGAAACTCAATACCAACCACTACTAAATCTCATTTGTTTCAGAGGGACAATCTTACGATGTTCTCTGAACGTTACGCGCCCGTTAAAAATTGGGAGAAAATTATTCTAATGTGCTGCTGCACATTAGAAGAACTGGTTGTAGCAATGAGTTAATGAACCTTGTGTGCGAATTGAGACTGAAATTGAACTGAATTGCAACTTAATTGAAACTGAATTGAAAGTGAACTGCAGTGAAAGCAACTAAATTGCAACTGCAGTGCAACTATTGTAACCGATATGCAACTGAATTGCAACCGAATTGCAACTGAAATGCAACCGATTCCACACCAAATTGACACCGAATTGAAACTGGATTGCAAGTGAAATGCAACCGATTTGCAACTGCAATGCAACTAATTTGCAGAAATAGATAGATAGATAGATAGATAGATTTATTAGTCCTTTGTGCTACATTGTGTAGATGGGACAGGTCAAATATCTTAGGAATAATACAGAAGTATTAACTTATAAAACGAGTCATTTTGAATAAAAAAAGAAAATTACATGACACACATTGTGAAACGAACGCATACATATTAAAATATAAGTAAAAATAGAATAAATAAATAACATACAACGATATATACGTCACAAAGAAACTCGCAAAGAAGGTGATCTGGAATTACCAACTTCGAGTATAAATTCATCTACTGTGTAGAAACATTTTTCTGATAGGAACAATTTTAACTGCTTCTTGAAAACTTGAGGTGAAAGTGTCTTCATATCGCAAGGCAGTATATTGAAGAGGCGGATACCAGCAAACATAGGAGACTTTTCATATTTTGTGTGATGGTGTTTTTGGGTGATGAGCATATGGTTATTCCTAGTATAATGATTATGGACTTCCGATCTCGACTCCAGTTTCCTTTTATTTTCATGCATATGATTTGAAATTGTAACTGGGTTGCAACTGAAACCATATTGCAACTGACACTAGTCCTCATCGAAACATGCATTGAAGCTTCAAGATTTGTTTTGTTGCAAGCTCTTTCATTTCTCCAGTACACCGTTAACAAGATTCCGTCTTTTTTTAGTTTCAAAATCGTTACTCTTCTGAAATATTTTTTCCTCCTCTGTTATGTGAACTTGGAAACCTACTGAACTTTTCTCTTTCAAGATTCGTTTTTCAACAGTGCGGCCTAATTTCAATTCTTACGAGAGTTTTCCAGAAACTGATAAACTCCAAGAATATCAGGTAATTGCATATTGAAATCTCTCCCTTGAGTCACACGATGTTCTTTAACAGAAAGTTATTCTCCAGCAAATATACAGTTTGTGGTTGCATATTGCACCTCAGTGCTGCTCCGAACTTATTTGCTGAAGTCGATCATGAAAAACAAAGGAAAAGGTAGGAAATCATTCATTGGGAGAATTGGTTTGTAATCCCAAGTGAATCCCAGCAATGAGTTAATGGACAGGGTCGAGTATAAAGCATGGAATAAAATATCCATTCAGTAGATTTATCTTGATAATTTTTTATATGTACCTTTTCGTACTAACACCTAGACTGATGACAGAAAATTGAATTTAATTGAATGAATTGAATTCGAATTCAAACTGAAATTAAACTGAATTCAACAAAATTGCAACTACATTGTAACTATTGTAATCGAATTGCAACTGGTATGCAACTGGTTTGCAAATGGAATGCAACCGAATTGCAACTAAATGGAGTTCGACACCGAAATACATTTAAAATTCAAGATAATATCCAGAAAGTGTTTCGTAGTAAAAAATTAATTAATAAGTTGTTTCTATATATTTCTTTTACCAAAAGTACTGTAATACGGAGAGCTCAATATTTATTCGATTTAATTTCATTATGCCACTATATCTATTCATCCTGGATTTGAACAAAAACCAAAATTAATTTTTTCTTTTCTGATTATTCTCCTGGTTGGAAAGTGACCACTTGTTCATCAAGAAGAAGGGGAGGTCTAAGAGTATCCTATTAGCATTTCCTATTCTCTATTACATAACGGAATATGAGTCGAGTACTTTATTTATATAAATCGGCTAAGTTTTAATTCTTCGGTTGGCAGATTCAAGTAATATAAGTTGCTGACTTGAGGTTTCGTATTTTCACATTCAGAACGAATTTAATGGACATCAAATCCTTATGACAGTTTTCTAGTTGATATGGAACCCGAAAATGTAGTTTTCCCATCATCTTCCAGAGCTATTATTGGATAAGAATCTAACTTTTACTATTTCGCCATTCACATACAAGGCAAGAAAGGCGACAGCCCAAAAACCAAACCCTTGGGAACCACCCGCCTCCACCGAGTCAAAGAGAACATTATAACTCTTCAATAATATGATCCCATTTTTCACAAACGACTTCTGACCTCACTTGTACCAGTTGCGTATTCAGAAACTACCCCTTCACGACGCTAGAGGGTACGCGTCCTATTATCGATCCGGTGATTCGCAACTCCCCCGCAAAGGGCGCATACGTCGCCGCCCTTTGATCGGCCGATATTCAGTTGTTTCCGCACGTTCTGAGAGATTTGAGCTTCCGTGGAAAAAGCAAGTTCGTAGTTGAAACCAGTGTCGAAGACCATTTAGAACATCTCCCAGTAGGTGAGTAGTTATACAACTTGCTTCACACGGTGTATTATGTATTGCCTACGTTTAGAAAAACCTATCGTTGCGATTTGTTTTTGGAGAACACATACTCTTGTGGAATCACTTCTCGAAGTGGCTTCCACTGTCTAAGTACCTGTAGATGCTCTATCGAGGTTGATAAAAGGGCCAGTTTGGATCGATAAGGGCTGAAAGTGTGTCTCGAGCATACAGACTTATTGAAATATGAAGTGGGTTTTGCGCTTTGGAAGAGGAAATAATGTCCTTTCATCCCCGACCTACTTCTTACCCCATCCCGGTGTTGGAGAGAGATTTACTGGTGGTTTGCCTCAGGCGACAAGGGATTCGGTGTTGATGGAGGGATTTAGGTGGGAATTGGGGTTTTTGGGGATGGAAATGTTATTCGGTTGATACGGTTGGATGATCTGACGTCAAAGCTGTTTCTGGAGGGAAGGATTGCTGTTGGATGTGACATAATGGTTTTGGCAAGGGTATCTCTATCGTTATTCGAAATCGGTAATGAACCGAAATGATCAAAACTCCCAACAGTTTCCAGAAGTTGGCAATTTTGTAATTAAAATAGTCGAATCAAGTTTAATAGAATAACCAGAAGAAAAAATGATATTGTGTGGACAACGTGTCTGACGATTCATTGGGTAGCTATCCAATAGTGCGAGCCATATAAAATACTTTTTTTTTCAGAATCACACATGCCATTTCTTCCTCGAACCTGAGAAATGAAAAGCCTGGTACACCCTCAGAATATCGAGTCAAACTTGTCCTGATCACTTTTATCTGTTAGGAAGATCAAAGACAAAATATGTTTTTCTAGTTCATGAAAGTATGAAATTTTTATATAGATCAATTGCTCTATCACCCAATATCACTCAGAAGAATAAGGAAATTTAGAGGAGAAAGTATGCAGGTGCTGTTTCAAAATCCCAGATTCTAACCAAGCCTCATATAAAGATTCAGTATCAGTTTTTTTCCTTTGGAAGATGGTAACATTGTTAGCGAAACGCGCATGTCTACATATAAGAGAAAATTTTCATACCTTCTGAAAAGTGAAAAAAAACACACAAAATTCCACTTCAAGTGGTTGTTGAAAATTGGCATTGTACATCACCGGCAAACAAATTTTTTCGTATCTTTTGAATCATTCATCCAACTCTTCTACAAACAAACAACTAACCAAAAAAAGAGAAACGTTTGAGGAAATCAATAAATCCAGAAAAATACTTATTTTCAGTAGGTGAATTTAAACTTCTCATTCCTAGCTAATATGAAGGTACACAATATCTGACTACTAATTAGAGATGGGAACCTAACGTTGCACACAAAAATCTAGGTCATACGAGAGGCATAGAGCTCCTATCTACTCATGAATAAAACATGGAATAATATACCCTGATACTCAAAGCAGCTGTCAAGAGAATCTCTTGCGCGAACAGACTGAATATTACAAAGTATGTACCTAGGCGTTATATCTGAAAGAAAGAATTCAACACAGCAGACAGTTTTATCTTGAAACATCTTCCACAGATGTTCCAGAATTAGATCTCTGTAGGTTTCCTGAAAACAATAGCAAGAAACCGTCTTGTAGTTTTGTGCAGAACTCAGTGATAATGTACAGGTTCCTCAAAGGAAAGGAGGATAAAAGGAGAATTAAGAGGATACTTATCAAGTTGTAGAAATTTAAATGAGTACATTACAGCTCTTGCAAGTATGAGTAATTCGTTCTCAAATCATCTTTCGAACAATTCGTTCAGGCCAGTAGATTTGATTTAACGCCAGTCTTCAAGTATGCCCACTGACTATGTCGAATGATTCGTTCTATGAAGTAGCAGAGAATTTGAAAGTGAATAAAGCTTTCAACTGATGGTCAATAGGAATCAGAACGATGCTGAAACATGTCAAGTATAACAACTTTAGATGAGCAAGAGTCTTATCAATGAACGATAAAATAGAAACCTTCGGTGTAAAAACTTTTTATAGAGATCAACTACCCTAACACCAAACTGATATCATTAGGGTCATTGATCTCTACTAGAAGTTTTAACATCAATATCATTATTGGTTGTTTTTGAATAAAAAGCACCTGAATGCCTATAAAGTAGTTAATAATAGTATGGAATACACCTAGGGTGAAAAGTCAAAAATTAAGGCACTTTTAAATTCCGATTTAATGTACGAGCTACATAATAGCATTCTCATCCGAGGTATATACGATATTATTTCCACTCCTTACACTGAATCATCTTTTTCTTTATCGATTCAGATTTTTATTCCCACTGAAGTTTCTTTAACTGCCATTCACCGTGTTACTTGAGCATATTTCTGAAATTTTGATATATCAAGTAGCCTAGGAGTTCAGCTGTCAAACAAACTGAAACGAAATTCGAGTTGGCTGTCAGAAAACAGACACTGTATTGAAATTCCAGATGAGATTGCGAATAAAAACGAAGAATAAGTGAGAATTTAAGTGAGTTTGATATGAAGCATGTACGCCGCCAGAAGTTAGTAAGACAGAAAATTGATGCAAGTATCAATTTGTTGCCATTCTACTATTGACAGTTTATCATTATTTACCAAGGTGAAATATATTATCATCATTTACCTGGAATAAAAAATGTTACTTCTCAATAGGGGAAATGCTTGAATGATGGTGATTTTCCCTGTTAGTCGCGAAGTTGAAATGTAAATGAAACATTTTTGTGAATGTTAATAATAGAGAACAGCTGCTGTAAAGAAACGTCAATTATTTCATCAGTCATTTTTTTTATCAGTCAACCACCAGAAGCATTATCAGTGGTGTAATGGAGACTCTTCAAACTAGGTAATTAAATTTGTTTCAAACTCCAAAGTAGAACAGACGTAATGGGAAAAGGGACATCAATCAAAACTTCGTGGGCTATTCATAAATAATAATCAACCCAGGTGGTCATTAGCGATAATGAAATAACCACTTTTTCTTAATAGGGGGATGAAAAGGCGGATTTTTTCTGCTTGTATATTTTTTTGTTGTACGAAGATGAAAAATTTGTATTTCATTATGGCATGCGTGTAAACCAATGAAGCACAGTGTTTAACTTTTCAAATCTGAAACTAATTTCATATTGGTGAATCAAATGAAATCCATATCCAACAAAAAATGTTACAGTTTTCTGTACAATTCTCACTAACAATGGGTTTAGAGAACGTGACAGGTGTTTTTTACAGAAAAGTGTGTTATTATCCTTTTTATATTGCTTTCTTATCTCCATATATCCGGAGTAAAGCCATTCCGATGAACACGGAATTTAAAGTTCAAAAAATACATCGTGGTCGTGTGGCAGATGTCTTTTTGTTACCAGTTTACTCCGAATATAAATACATAATTCAAATCATATAGGTTGTTTACGACACAGGATTATGGAAAGGTCTTGCCGCATCCATTGAAATTCTGTAGAGCGAACAAGATTCGGGTTATTCTATGAAATATGTTTTTCCATCCGATTGAAATTCGGAAAACGTTTCCAATAACTCGAAACATCATCTTTAAACTTGCACATTTACGTTGGAACTAAAACGAAGTAAGCGATGAGTTATAAACGATGACTTTTGGAACCTTTGGTGTAAAAGTTGAAACTTTTCCTAGAGATCAATTACCCTAAAACCAAACTGATATTTTTGCACTCGACGCGCGTTTCGCTAACAAGGTTAGCATCTTCAGGAGAAGAAAATTGATACTAAATCTAGAGCTGAGGTTAGTTATTTATATACCTAAAGTTTTCCGGTCCGATATGGACTTCGTTTGTTACTGTTAATTATTCTAATTAATTTCTCGGTAATGAACTGACTACCTGCAGCTCAGATTTAGTATCAATTTTCTTCTCCTGAAGATGCTAACCTTGTTAGCGAAACGCGCGTCGAGTGCAAAAATATCAGTTTGGTGTTAGGGTAATTGATCTCTAGGAAAAGTTTCTAAAACGAAGTATTGAACGAATCAAAGAACCCCTAAAATAGACACTGGAAGATAATTTTTATATTGGAAATTAATCATCCTGAAACTCGATACGGAGTCTTCTAATTAACTTCACTCGATTTTTGTTCGTTTTGAAGGTTTAACGGCAACTTCGGCTGCCAATTAATCTGGAAGTTACTGCCAAGTAAGCTCATGGAACTTTCAGAGTTCAGGTGAGCCTCGGGTAGTTTGTGATGGTGAGAAATAGCTGTTTCTTAGTTTTGGGGCTTGAATTTATCGACACTTCCAGTCTTGCAAGGGTTCAACTTTTTTGGTGTCTACATGAGATATGTCTACAGTAATCTGAGAGGTATTATGAGGAAATAAGTAATGAAACTGTTTTTGAGCGATGCTTGAGGAAGTTTGAATGCTCGTCAGTCAGAACTGAAAAGAGAAGATTCATATTATAAAAGTCCCATGAAATTCATTCGGTAACTTCATGTATATTTTTCCATATCGTTCCAAAATGATGAAATGACTAAACGTCGAATTGTCATTGAATCAATCACTCAGATTAAATAACAGTTTTTACCTTGAATGTATTCGTTTAATCTTCGACTCAAAGAGCTCCTGGATAACAATGAAACAGTGGAATACGGGAATCAGCAGAAGGGAGCTCAATTTGCTGGAACTCTAATCAGGGTTTATTTTCGTTATCCTCTTCTCCGACTAGTTGGGTGGAAATAAAGGAGCTGGCTCCGTTAGAGGGAAAATCTTTTTTAGCCGGCATTCATCTGGCCATGTATCTACTGGAGCTTTTCCACTTGTCTTTGGCACTGAGCCGTTAAGTCTCATGTGTGGAACTTGTAGTGAATCAGGTAGGAAACCATTGGATGCAGAGTTCAAACATGAACTCGAGCACTTATAATCAGTTAGCGACGTATCACTAAACATCAAGTGCACTCCGAAGTTTATGGAAAATATAGAGTTGTGGCGTACACTACATATTAGAGTCATAAACTCAATTTGTATCTAGAGAGAACTCAGGAGCTTCAATGTGTTAGTCGGAGAGCCTGTGAGGAAATACTGCAATAGGTTAATGAAATAGAAAACCTTCATTTCCAAGATGAATATTGTACATATTGAAATTGTCGTAATTGGTCGTAATCAAATACAATGTAACTACAATATATGACCAAACTGTGAAACTTGCCTGTAAGGGGTTAGCTTTCTATAAAGTGACCTGTCTATGCTAATTTTGTGTACTAATGATTGTATTTGACAACGAAATATTCCACCAGAGTTTAGCCATTGAGAACGTCGGTATCCAAATTCACTAGTGAGCTGTCGCTTGATTGGAATTGCAGCTTTGAAAATTCACATATGGAGCATCACCTACCGTCAGAAAATGTAAGCTTCGATTTCTCAGATCGAGAGGAATCGATTTAACAAAAGCATATCAGTCAACGCATCAGGATTTTCATGCATCTTGGTTTAATTTTTGAGAACTGAGTGAAGCTTCAATTATTGAAATGAATGCGGGTTTCGATGGGGAAACTGAGCACCTTCATCTTTCTTGAATGATAGTGATTCGGACTTCCATTGTCTATGTCTATATTATTAACCCTATTGAAATCAGTTACTGAAATAATAAAAATACAAATCAAATAAAATGAATCTAAAAAAAAGGTTGAAATGGATATTTTGGTCAAAAATAAAATCAAAGGTTTGATTTGTCAAAGAAAATAGTGTGACAAAAAAAATGAGTTATCGATGTGAAATATTAGTCAAACAAATGTAAATAAAGAAGGAGAGGGAATAATATTGTAAAAAGGAAATTGAGATATCGAATGTGAAATTTTAGTCAAAAAACATTAATAAAATAAAAAACATAAATAATGATTCCGAGAAAATAATAGTCATTATTGCGAGTAATATTCTCTACTTTATTTACAACTGATTCATTTTTCATAAATAAATGATTCTTCAGTTCCATTCATCTCAATACAAATACACAAACACTACTTACGCTTTTGACACTGACACTTTGGAGGTTTGGAGTTGGGTATAACGTTTCCATGGTAATATTCAATTCGAGAAATTTTGTGATAGGACTACAAGAGGAAATAAAGACTACTATTAATCCCTCGTGATTATTCCCTATGGAAATAATGTATGGCATTATACTGCAGAAACCATAAGTACAATACTTATATTATGTATTGGTCGCAAATGAAGAAATAAATGAAATAGTATAGAATATTTCCATCGTATGTTAAAAATCCCATATGAAGCGGGACATTTTCGATCAATTACAGCGATAAATTCCCGGCGGGACATTTTCGGGCTGGTAAATACCCGGTAGGTATCGAAAAATACCAGCTCGGTCTGTGTATCTCTAGTAACGATTGTTGAAATGAACATTTGTCATCTTGACAGGCATAAATACTGAATTTTAAACGTTGTTGTTTCAACTCCGGAAATATTCTACCGAATTACACTCGTGCATCAAAATAAACCTGATAATTTTCCATTCAAGCATGTTGTCAGTAAAAAAACTGCATTCGATTATTTTCATATTTTGCTGAAAGAGCACTTTCGCCAAAATATGAAAATAAACTCATGCAGTTTTTAGACAACATGCTTTCATGGAAAATTATCGGTAATTTTGAAGCACTTGTGTAATTACTCCTGATAAATATTGAAACCAAGTTTCAAGCTAAGTGTACTCATGACGTTTCTATTGCTGGTATACTCGAATCGTCTTTGGTTTCAACATTTATTTGTACAATTTCATTTATTTTCTTATTTACATTTTTTGACTAATATTTCATATTCGATATCTCGATTTTTTTGTAACAACATTATTTCCTTTGATCAATCAGAACTTTAATTTTACTTTTGACCAAAGAATCCATTTCAACCTTTCGTTTGGGATTTGATTTTCTCACTTGATTTGTTTTTTTATCGTTTTGATAAGAGGATATCTTTTTTTTTCCCAGAGGGTAAAAGTTGTTGAGATCGCTTACCTTAATATTCACACCACCTAATTTGTGTATTTCGGTTCTGATGTATTCTGCCGTTATATCCTCTGGTTTGGTTTTCAGTCCAAAAATAACGATATTATTTTCTTTCGACTTTCTTTCCAATTCTTCAATTTTTTTACTCTTCTGTGTGTTTTCTTCTTCAAATTTAGTGATTCTGCGATTCAAGTCTTCTAGTTTCAGTATTATTCTCACCTCAACAGCTTCAATAAACGACTTAAGCTCTTGTCTGTTTTTCTTTATCTCATCAGGAATATTTTCATATTATATAAATAATATAGACGATGGAAGTCGGAACTATCACCATTCAGCAAGGGACATTGTCAACCACATTCATCTTTCTTCTTCATTCGGTACTAAAATTGTGTGTGGTGGCTTAAATTCCGTATGGGGGTTAGCATGGTTTATATAACAACGTAGGTCTGTGCACGTTAGAGGAGATCTAATGTTAAATCCGACGATTGGTATGACCCCTTGAATAAAAAACGAACAGATTGGAAAGTTTCAGAAGAGGCCCGGAAAGTAATTTCCTACCTCTTTTTTTTCTTGGTGAACAATTGGTCATTCTCCGACCTGAAAGTAACTAAGAAAGTTTCAGATTCCTTTCTTTTCACAATTTATATTAATCTTCCTTTTCTGAGATTCGATCGTGAGATTTCAACATGGTCGATTAGGCAACAGAGGAAAACTCTCAAGACACCAATATCTTCCGACAGGAACACTCCAGAGTGCTCTTCATCAGTGAGAGCATCGCTTCTCGGAGATATATTACGGTTAAATATAGTTGCTATCATTTACTCTAGATGGTGCTGATTCTCAAACATTCGTCTTCTGGGTTGTCTAATGTTTTCACGCTATGTACGTTTATGCTCCGCTGGCATGTTTCTAATTCTTGTGGCGGAGTTGGCTGAAATTACTCCTCTTGAAGACTGGGACTCGAGAAAATTAGTTGTTCATCCATGAAAATAATTGTTCCAGAAACAAAACAGCTCATTCCTATTATGGTGTTTGTCTCATCACAAAATCATTTTCTACATTGTCCCTCTTGATACAGAAGTAACTTTGATAGGCTCTCATCAATTCATAGCAGACATTACTGAAGTTGGAAGGTTTTTCTGAAGATATTTCCTAAGCTTTTTCGAAATTTATTATTCATTTCAACTTTAGCATTTTCAGTGGAGATAACCCGACAACTTCAGTCTTCCCACCTTTTCTTTGTCATTTATATGTACAGGGTGTTATTTGAGTACGTGGCCAATCTCTTGGAGGGATTCTTTGAGTATTTCTGAGACAAAAAGTTCACATTTACACAGGTACAGTAATGCTTCTTTCTCAAGATACAGGGTACAAGGTGTCAACATTTGTAAAAAAAATCGTTTTTTCCTGGATATCTCAATAACCCTTCAGTCGATTTTCTTAAAATTTGGCGGTCGTATTTGGGGTATCAAAGGGCTAATTTGGCCATAATTTAAATCGAAATTATCATGTCCAGTGGCTTCCTGGAAAATAGCTTGACTATTATTTGAACAGAAAAATATGTCAGTGATTTTTTGCACTTTTTGTATTTTTTTTTATTGAACTCCTGAAACTACAGCTTTTTCATTTCTATCTTTTGTTCTTGTATCCATACCAGTTCGAGAATCAAAAAAAAAAAAAAAAATCACGTCAATGAAATTAACGACGACTTGGTGAAAATAATAGAATGGGGTAGCATGAACTTGGTGGAATTCAATGCTACGAAAACCCAGGCATGTCTCTTCTCAAGAAGAGCCGATCTATCATCATCAAATATTCAGATGTCAGGAGTAGCTATTCCCACAAAATCAAGTATCTCGATGCTAGGAATTACGATCAGTAATAATCTCTCATGGGAAAACCATGTGAGATCGATCGCTTAAAGTGCTTCCCAGAAACTTGGATTTCTATTTCGTGCGAAGAAACACTTCACTTCTCGTCAGCTTCTAAAGATCTACAAGGCTAAGATACGACCTGTCATGGCATATCGTTTTCATGTTTGGAGCTCGGCACTGAAACATTCATTGAGGCTTCTCGATTCTAATCAGAAAAAGTCAATTCGTCTTGTTGGTGATTCTTCGCTCACAAACTCGCTCACTTCATTGGAACGTCGTAGAAAGGTCGGAGACTTGTCTCTCTTCTATAGATACTTTCACGGTCGATCCTCTTCCGAATTGTTATCAATCGTTTCCCCCTTGGCAATATCTACACGGATGACTCGACGAGTACAGAATTCCCACCGCTTTGTTGTGAATTTGGGAACCTGTCGAACCTCTCTTGCTCAGGGATCTTTTTTCAATAGAACAGCTGAGCTTTGGAACTACTTGCTACAAACTTAGCTTACAAACTTCAGAAATTCACAGTAAATATTAATTCGTATCAACTGTCTCTTGATTCACGCTGTGTTCTTTGAATATTACAGGGCTTCCCTTTCGTGTGATTTTTTGTTACAACAAAATCAAACTTGCAAACCATCAACCATCGGGGTGTACTTGCTGACATACAATAAAGAACTTTTGATTTATGATCGAACAAATAAGATAACACGAAAGTCGTCTTTCGAATAGTTAGAGTGCCAGGAAAGGAATACCAATCATTCAAACAATAATTTTATTTCATCTTCTGCCCAATGATTTCTAATATCAACAACCTGTGAAAAACAATTTCAATTTTCTTGTTGCAAGGGCAACAAATTTTGACACCCAAGAGAAGCATTACCGGACCTATGTTCATATGAACTCTTTGAATTGCTGCACATGTTTCACTGTACAATAGTTGTAAGCACATTTTAGCGATTATAGACAATTGCTTGGAGGTGAAAACACTAATTAATGTCTGAGGTCGGCAAAGCTTTCGTTCGTGATGGTTGAAACTTTTTTTGAATTTTTTCCTCGACTCAAATAAATTGATTTTCATCTAATAACTGAAAAGTCAAAAATGACATTTATATATTCATGTCACCATTTTTCGCCTGCCAATTTGCATTTGTTATCAAACATCAAGGTGACTCTCGGAAACGTTTCCATGACATCATCCAGCTTTATACAAACTTAGATGCCTAGGAAACCCTGGTGTATCTACTTATACCTGAATAATTTTGGGATAAACTTGGCGAAAACCGATTGCTTGATTTCTGAGATCGCAAAAGCTTCAGATCGCTATTGTAGATGGCGATCAGTCATATACCATATGAAGCTTAATTTTCAGTGGAGAGGAATGTGCAACCGAATATTCTACCACTGTTTATTATTTGCCTACTGAGATTTTGACAGCCCTGACAGCCAATCAAATGCGTTTCAGAAAACGTGCATGTAACGTGGAAACCTACCGTTAACAACCTGTCATTACTGTCACTGTCACCTCGACAAGTTTTCAGTGTTTTTATATCAGTTTGTAAGACTAGACTTTGATTCCGAAAAAATTTCCTTTGCCCATTCACCTGAGAATGTACGACAAAGTTCATGCTAGTGTATTAGTGATAGACTGTCTTGGAGTTGAAGATACACACATCAATTATGCAACGGTTCAAAATACGTATCACATCGATATTACCTTTATTTAAACAAAACTTTGTTTTCAATATCTCATTGATAAGAGCTACAGATATTTCCGGTAATTATCCGTTAAGCGGGCTCCATCGTGAAATCAAAAAAATTTTGGTGGAACATACGTATTTCGGCCTCCTAAACAAAAAAGTCTAATAAAGTTTTTGGGGCTCGCAACTAGTTTCGGAGATACGGCCCCCCAAAGACAGGAAATCGGGGTTTTATAAAAATTAGAAAGCTTTTGTAATCGTCGATTGTTTTTCGCCAAGAAATTCTAAACAATATCGAATCACTAGATACACCAGGGTTTCCTAGGCATCTTAATACAAACATAACTAGTTATTGAATTCAACATGTTTTATTACGAAGACGTCGGTTAATTATTTAGGCGTCTGTAAGTGAATTACTGACGACTCTGGACTAGCAGCAGCTAAACAAGGCTTACCGTTTTAACAACAAATACCCAAATAATCCAGAAAACTAGACCATGCAAAAAATAATGTAGCACCCTTCTTTAATACAAAGCAGCAGAAGGAGGAAAAACATCATTAACACCCTTCTGCCCATTGTGCACAGCTGTTACAGAAAGTGTGGAAGTTAAAACTTTTATAATCAAGTTTCGGATCTTGTCACTAATTAGATTACGCAAATTAAACCCGACAAAGGAGTAACTCAATTTTAGACTTCTGAAGCTCAACCCGTTATAGCGAGAACAAAAACGCTTCGAAGGAAAGTTGAATCCTTACGAAAAGTGTCGCGAGCAATTCGAATCCCTTTGACAAGTTGGGGTTGCTTACTGGAGCGATTCTCGTTCTATTGCATTTTCAATCAGGAGGAATTTACGGATGCGGAATGTGTGTGATTCCTCTGGAAAACAAAGGAACGGAATCGAATTGTTGATTGGAACGGGAAGTCATAGGAATTGATTCCATTAGATTGAATAGACGAGCGTCATGTTTTTCAAACTGTTCGTAGAATGAAACCCAAATACGCACACGTGCTTCGTATAATATATTAGGTATCAAGAATGGTACTTATCGATCCTTTTGGCCTTACAATCAGTAAACAATATCGTTTCGACAGCAGATGCTATATGATTAATCAAGAAGAAGCTTGATCGTACAAATATTTATGGGGTTTTGCCTACTGACTCTGAAATAACAAGTATATCAAAGCGTTCAGTGAACTGTTGTGAAGCGAAACACGTGTTTTGTAAGCCTATCGTTGGTGAGAATCGTACAAGAAAATTTAGTATTGTTTATCAAATATGGATTTCAATCATATATTGGCCAGCTCAATGTTCAGTGAACAATTTTGAAATTGTTTGAAGTTGACATTACTCACGACGTTACAATCGTTGGTATCCACAATCGTGTTCGGGTGATGACTGACCCCTTTTGGAGGTATGGTCGGTTATATAGACCCAAATTCCCCATGGTGAAAAAGGGAGGTGATACTATTTACGAGCACAACCAAAATAAACTCCATTGGGAATGATGACAAAAATCGACAGGAAGAGCTACGAATCTGAAATCCGTAAGTACAGTAATGACATCGTCCTAACCTATTTCTCGGTCCATCGAACTTGAATTGAATGCACGGAATCCGACAAGATTGGAAATCCACTGGCATTCGGCATTTCGCTAGCCAGATCAATACGATAATGAAATTTATGTGGAAGAAGATAGACCATATCATTTGCTCGATGTTCAGCAGTTAGTTACGTCACAGAAATCCTTTGAATCGAGTCGTAGCTGGATAAAGTGGAATTTAGGTTAGTTGTGGAAAGCTGTATTTGCTCTCGAGTGAGAGTTTCAGATTTCCTTCAAATGAATTCAATACTAGTGGCGCTATGAAAATATATACAGTTGAGTTTCGAATATATATTGTGCAAATTTTGGTGAAATTCTTTTGACACAAGCGGAGAATAATATTTTCCGGCTTCGAAAGTTTTCCGAAAATAATTCAATTACTAGTACTATCACAAGTGAAAAAATCGGGATTTACTGTATTCCGATACACTACACCAATGGATCTTTAGGAAACAGTATGAAATACCAAACATTGAATAAACATAAAATCAAAGGAACTATAAAAAGATAACTGTCTCTTAATATACGAATAATAACCATGAAATTGCTCATAAAAACATGTTCTTAACGGGTTCTAAAGGATTTTCATTTCGAGACGGGAACAATATACTATATGTTGATTGAGATGAGATACCAGATTTCCTGAATATTCCCAAGAGAAGGAACACCTAATACTGAACACATATACAAAGAATATTTCCCTCATATATAAAATGTCCCATAAGAGCAATGCAATTATCGAAAACTTACAGCGGTAATTGCATTGTATCAAGTCACCATAACAACATTTGAAACCGTATCGCTAGACTTCAGTAAACAACACAAATAAATGTCAGATAGACTTCAAAAATAGAAAAACATTTCGCCTTTAGGTGAGTACTCCATACGATCTATAGAGGAAAGTATAAATGAACAAAAAATAACATTTCCTTGAGAATTTCTTTATTCGTGAAATATTCCAATGAATTACAATCGTGCATAAAAATGACCGGATAATTTCGCATTCAGGCTTGATATCTCATACGAATTGCATTCGGTTATTTTCATATTTTGTAAAAGAGCCAAAATATGAAAATAAACTCTTGCAATTTTTAGATATCACGCTTTCTTGCAAAATTATCGGTAATTTTTATGCACCCGTGCAATTATAACCGATAATTAATCTTAGAAAAGTCATTACAAAAATTGAAAAATAAAACTTCCAATTTCCATGATGATCTCCTCCCATTTATGAATTTTAATTTTGTTCTTGATAAAAATGTAGAGGAGCTCTTCTGAAAAACGACTCTCTGTTTTTTGAAGTGCCACTGCAGAGTATTTAGCAGATTTGAAGATATGTTCAAGTCTGAGGTGAAAAATCCATCAAGAAAAGCGCAAACCAGACCTTGAAGTTAGAATCCTAGACAATTATCAGCTAATCTTCTGAATAGATGAACTCATTTCACCAAGATTGTATGTCCTAGATAAGAAAAAAAACTTTCACCGGAAAACCACGAGAGCCCCATTAACTTATTTCCTACGAACTGCAAGAGCTGTCAACCTTTTCATAATCCACTACCACTCAAACGTGAGATCCTTTTAGTGCGCTTTCATGAAAATGCGACATTATTCTCCTTTGCCGGAAAACATAAAAGGCTAATTACCCTTTGGAGTTGGTGGAATGGAACTATATGATTCTATTGTGTGCAATATTTCCTGGAACTAAGTGACTGGCTGAAATATAAAGCACAATGTATGACATTCCCAGAGCGATGCTTGAATGTTGGTGTAAGTACCTAATGGAATGTCAAGGGATCGATTCCTAAGAAAACATCATGAAAGAAAAGTGCTTCTCACAATGATACCGACAGAGACAGCACACTAATCATTAACAGAAAAATTTCTTTGAACTTTTATGAATGGCTCGAGTTCTTTCATTACCATATGCAAATTGGGTTAGGAAATTCTGTTTTCCAATCACCGTTCAATTTTTCATCAATGGAGGAACAAAGAGTACATATCATAAAGCACGCAAAGGAGGCCCAACTCCCCCAGCGTCGTTAAATATTCAAATGGCGTCCCTGTTCTTTATTCCATGGAGTTCTTTCATAGGCAACCAATGGCTTGTTCGTTTTCATTCCATATTGATACTGTCGTGCTGATGAAAATGGAATGATTCATTAGGAGAGTTAGAAAATATATATCGAATAATATAATTGAAATCGATTCAGCAGTAACAGTAATTTACAAAACCGCATTAGTTCATGTCCAATGGAAGATTGATGGAGTTATGGAATTGTAGTCAATGAAGCAGGGTGAAAAGGTTGTGTTATGTAGACACTAACGAATACTTTAAACTGAGTTCATGAGTATTCGCTTGATAATGTCCTATTAGGACGAAACTGCACTAACGTTATTGCAAATATAAGTGGTAGAAAAACATAGGAAGGTTTATTTGAATGTCATTATTGTGTGTGGGATGGTTTCTCTCATTTTTAGGCTTCTCAACCTACCACAATCTCGAAAATTAAGAATCAATATTCGAAACTTCACATCTGTAGAAGGGCAGATATTTAATCTACCCCTATAAGTTGCTTCGTTAATTGAAACAGTTCCTACAGAATGGAACACGTTCTATTCAGGGGCGCCGGAACCATGAGGGCAATGGGGGCTCGAGCCCCCATAGTGAAGTTCTGGTTTGCGAAACTGTTACCATGCTCTCATAGCAACAATTTTTCGTTTAGAACAAATAAGGTATCGGTCTCATTGGTGTCGGGTTATACAGATTTTTATTATCACGCTGGAAACAGTGTCAGTAACAAAACTGTCGTAGTTACTCAAAGCCGAAGTCACTATTAACAAAGGTGCGTACGTATACCGTATATATTGTAATAAAAAATAAAAGGATGTGATATCTGATATATCAAATCAAAACGTACTCACGGTCCACGATGACACAGCAAAGACTAAACGATTGTGCTATTTTGAACTTCTACAGAGCTCCTTTTTAAAGAAGTTAGTAATCACGAGATAGCAAATATTTTCATTTTAAAAAATAACCAAAGACGTCAGACCTTCTAACATGAGTAAAATTATAATTTTAATCCTTTTTGTTACATATATATTACATAGATCATGCAGAAATTGGATATTTGTTTCTTTAACAATTTTAAAGAACAACAACAAAAATTTTGTAGTACTCAGACTCGCCATTTGGCATTTGAGGTTTGAAACTGGCTGTGATTATCAGTTTTTTTGTTTTTTCTATACTTCACCGAAGAGTTTGGAAACTATTTTTATTATTTTGAACATGTTGTACTTGGGTCGTTTTGGATTAGTATATTCACTTTGTGTTTTTTGTATGTATGGTGACATCACCCGAATATATTATGATGTTAAATTCAAATCAAAATAGCATTGTTTTTTTAATTGACTTTTTTTTGGATTTGGAATTTTTATTCATCAAGTTAGTTGCTGCTACAGTTTTGTGAAATCAGAGATAAAAAAGGTGTTTTCTATTCTCTGCAGACTTTTCATGTAAAGTAAGATCTGGTAAATACGAACACGTTTTTCCTAAGTGAAACATGTTATCAAATTTTTGTCATATCTAGCTGTTTCAAAAATTAAAGGTAAACGTCATATACTGATGTCTACATAAAAAGTTACATTACATTATTGTGATGTGACAACTGTAATTCATCCCAAACTTTTTTTTCACACTTGTCCCATAGTTTTTAGGGCAAATGATAAAGCGGTACTTCTTCAAAATTCTTGAAAATGCTTCAAAAATTAAAATTTTCTCTTGTCTACGATTGGTTCAGAGAGAACTTTAACAATGTCTTGATCCACCAAATCATCTAAGTCTCCATGAAAATTTATTTTTTCCATATTTCAGAATTGTTCTGTTCATTATTTGCTCGGTTAATGTTCATCGTACTTCTTTTTATTTCTTCTACTGCATTGTCGAGGTCTGTTTGGGAATAATTTGAGGTCCCTTATGTTTCTCAGCGATAATTTCGAACCATTAATCATCTGGAACCAGAAAATATTTTGGGTGTGATTGTATACGCTATAACGAGTTAAAACTTACCCCAGCCCGTGCGGTCACACTAACCCCATAATTTTTATCGGGGTATATGGGACCTATGCCATATAATTGTTTTGAATAATATAGTCATTGAATATGAAGAATCCAAATGATATTATTTATCATATAAGAGAACAATTCGTTCGGAACTTGACTATACAGTAGTTTAAAGGAATAACACGTGTCAGAAATCAATACCCCTGGCTAATATCACGGAAGGCGTTGGATTATATCCGACAGATGTAAGTGCAGGATTCTTCACAAAAAAGTTCCTGCATCTAATTTTCGCGGTTCAACTGCAGGAATAATCAATTAGTTATTTGTTTTATAGCCAGTCTTCGAGGGTGCTCACTGATTTTAATTATAAAACTACCTGACTCGTGCCAACTTCGTAGGGGGTCAATCATTTTTGTCATACTATTATATTGTGTACTTCTTAGTACTTAGTTTTTTTGGGTTCATAACAGCTCTGAGTTCTAGGCGCACTCGAAAGAGCTTATGAAAGAAGACGAAAATGTTGAATCCTTCATTATCCGATAGACAATGAGTTTCAATAGAATATGAAACATCTCTTCCATCAAATCTGTTGAAGAATATTTTTGCAAACTTTGAAGTAAATTGAAGTTCGTTGTCCCATACAAACTATGATCCCGTTTTTCACCCCCTCAGGCTTGGATTTTGGAAAAACTTTCCATATCGGATGCCTACATCATATAAAGGATATACCCTCTGAGTTTCAGATCTCTACGATCAGTGGTATAAGCCGTGCGTTGATTAACCCCTAAAATAACTTCCTACCCCGTTAGGCGATTTATTTCAATAAAATACGAAACACGACTTCCATCTTTTCTGATGAAGAATTTTTATGCAAAATATCAGGAATCTAAGATTGGTAACATCAAGCATATATCAGGATTGAACTTTGATAATAAAAATATATGTTTATTACAAAAAAAAATTAAAAATGATTAAATTACTAAAATGGTCATAAAAAATTAAGGGTTGATGACAAAAAAAGTAAAAATTCAGGGTTGTATGTATTTTCAATGCCACATTATAAAAAAATAAAAACAAAAAATTTCGTCAAAGAATTAAAAAAAAAGTGAACAACCCTTAACACTTAGGGGTATGGAAAATAGAAGCCGATTCTCAGACCTACTGAATACGCATATAAAATTTGGTAAAAATCGGTATAGCCGTTTCGGAGGAGTACGGTAACTAACATTGTGACATGGACATTTTATATATTAGAGGGTATTTTTCGATTTTGATATCGTTTTTTCTTCCAGATCGCACCCTACATCACCGACCCCGTTCTCTCCGCCGTAGGGGTGGTTAGCGCGAGAGGCCCCCAGAGCCGGCAAGATTAGCGAGTGCGGCAAGTATTGCGGCCCCACCGCCAACGGCCCCACCATTTCGTTCAGCAGCTTCCGGCAGTCCTTCACCTCGAATGTCAATTACCTGAAGAGGAGGTTCAGCTCCGGGGACCTCTCTTCGGAGTGCGAGGATGGAGACGCGCCCGTCGACCCCTACACCAAGCCGCCGGTCACCTCGCAACCGCAGGTACCGTAATGATAATAATAATAATTTATAAATTCAATTATTCATTTAGTTATTTATTCAATCATTATTATCTTTCTAGCGTTCACACAGTGTAGGAGTCAAGTTAACAGAGCATATTATAGAAGCTTAAAACTAAGTGAATACTCGAAATTAATGAGGTTTTAAAAGTCATCTATGCAATATCAGATATTCATCTATCTATTTTCCAATTCAATTGTAAAGATACAAAAAAGAAATACACATACAATAATTGGTCAATACGTCTAAATTGTAACTACATAAAATATCGTTATATACAAAATACAACTATAGATGAATATGTAAATGTATATCAGTTTAAGATATTATAGTGAATTTTAATAAAATGAAATAAATGACTAATCAAAACTGAACATGATATAAAATACTGGCAGAAAATTTCCCCATAGTATAAAAGCGGGAGTCTCGATTCTTATTTCCAGTTATAATTCTTACGGCACAGTTTTGAAGAATGAAAACTATGTTGGTATGTGAACTTGTACCCTAGTTAGGTACATCATATTCCCATATTGGAATAAAGATGTAAGTAATATAATGTTAGTAAGATATTCTCAGTACATCTACTCGACATGAATTTCAGAGCAGTACATTTGTTTCTTCAAAAGTGACACCGTTTACTGCATCGGAAGGCTTAATAACATTTACATTATTTCCAAACAGAGTTATTCCTTTATATTGTCCTTGTAACGATTAGCATTTTAGATTTTGTTGTGTTGACTTTCAACTAAGTCTTTTATACCCATGTCATTATCTGAATATATTTATTTTCTGCGATTGATTTTAGAACATTCAGATTGTTGCCAGTGATGATGATATTGATATGAGCATAACACGTCGTGAATATGTTGGTTGATTTATTGTTGAAGGATATCAGATCATTTGCTAAAACCAGATAGAGAGAAGCGACTAGAAGTTGCAACTTCATCGTTTATACGATTTAACGAAGGATTCATTCAATTTCCCTGATCATCTTTTATTCGTTTGACTTCTCAAGGTATTGAACTCAAAAAATTCAATTATCATTTTCTCACAGAAGCCCATTATTTACTGCATCTGAATCTTTCATCCGTTGTGGAATTACTACCGGAAATAATTCTAATAAAATGGCGGAGGAACTTTATATAACTAGCGCCTTCGCCAAATTTTTCAATGCCGTCTATAAATTTTCAAGATATTATAAAAATGAATGATTGAAACAAAAGTAGATTTCTTGTCTATAAGAATCAATTTTTTCACTCCCAACAATTGTAATGAGTCATATATGATACAAATTACACAAATTGACCAAATTCTCTCCCTTTCTCGATTATGTCTGTGGCACTCTTTTTTATTCGATGTTCAAACAGTTTAAGCTTTCATGATGTGGAATGGTATATAAAGCTCGTTTTCGATAATACTAATCTATCGATTTCCGGCACGTATATCCTGCGAGAAGTAGCAATGACAACGGCGGCTATATAAAACGTAAACAATATGTGAGTTGCGGAAATGCCTTTGAGTGAAATCGGGAGAAAAACACATTCGTCAGCAGAATATAAGTACTGCACAGTTAGCGGCTTGTTCGATTGAAAGAATTACTTAGTGGAAAAGTGCTCATGTATCCACGTGATCGTGATTTTTGGGAATAGGCTGAATGATGATCAAGAATATAAGAAGGAAACCTAAAGTTCGGGTAACAAAAGAAATCGGCCAATTACGTCTATATACCTGTATAAAAAGTGAATGATAAATCAGAGAAAAAAAAGTAAAATATCAGGGCCGAAATAAGGAAACATATCCAGAGGGCCCGAAGGAAATGAATAAATAGAGAGATCAGGAAGATATTACATTAAACCAGATTCATCAGGAAGTAAAATGATGGGGTCGTGAACATAGATGAAAAAACTACAGAATGAGTGAATTGATAAAGACCAATATCAAAGAACAAGCTTCGATTGAAAAATTCAACTCCACAGTTCGAATTCAACAGAAGGTGTCAAACTTGTGAAAAGCTCATTTTCCTGTGTGAATCAGTACAAGTCATATACCTTCCGTAATGATAATAGCATATTCATTTCGATTCCTGCATCAAAACCAAGCGACATATGAGTGAGCCATCCAGCATAATGGAACCAGATACTGGCTATCATCATTTATAATCAGCAGTTCTGTAATACCTGTAACACCATACTCAAATACTACTCCAATCTCATACAAAACAAAAAAGATATTTTTGAATAGAATAGAGTAATTAGTATTCCGATCATTTACAACTCGAATTCGCCTTAAGGTATCACATAGAGGAATACCTTTCATCGATAAAATGTATTTTATTATTTTGTGGTGGATGAATCTTTATTTATAGGGGGTTATCTACTGATCCTATCACGAAAATTATTTCACTAACAGAAAGCTACACTAATCAGGAATGATATAGACTTCATTGTACTATGATTGAACGAAAAATGCAGTGAAAAATATCAGTCATGCGAATCTAGTCGGAGAAAAGCAGGAGAGATTTTATGCTTTTACCTTCGTGCGCTGATTAAACGGTTCGGTTCGACTTCTGCGCGGACGAAGTCGCGGGCAAAAGCTTAATCATCATATATGATGATTGAGAATTTCGAACAACATGCAATGTAAATACTCTGTGAAAGTGTCAGCATCTTCTAGTTCACAAGATTCGGTGAAACATCTGAAGGCATTACTTTTTCTATACATTATGGAATATTGATAATACTAACACCTTTTCCTGTGAAATTTTCACTATAATACAGAAATTTTGATGATAAATTGACACGGAGCACATATACTGTTTTATCAAAATAAAAATTAAATTGTGACAAATGGCATTGTTATATGGTAACATCTATAGCAGAGAAGCAAAGGATTTGAGAATCAATTCAGTTAGTTCTTCAATAATTTTACCATCGTATATAATCAACGTTCGAAAGACAAAAAGCAAGTGACATTCAGACTGAATGTGAAAGTTTTCGATACAAAAAGAAGCACTTTCATTCCTAATTACACAATTCATTGCTCTCCCATCGTTTTCAAATGTTCTGTAAACTGCATTCGGTAAAGTAAAACAATTCTGTTTGAAAGGGATCATGATGTGCGACAATAACTGTGTTATATCCCGAACATCGAGAACTGGGAGATATCTTCATAGCTGTAACAGTGTGCCAGAATCAATACTTGGAGGACCGTTGTTGGGGAAGTTGGGAGAGTTGGAGGAGTTCGGGAAGACGATAAATTCCGCGACAATCGGAATTTCCGACAACTACAGTTGGAAGGCTACGAACAATGCCTTGAATCGGGATATCGATCCGATTGTGTGTTCGAAAACCGAAAAATGTTGAGAAATGAGCTTGAAAGAACCGGATGGATTAGCAGGATCGAGATTATATAGGGCATAGTAAAGGATTGCTCTGATTTTTCAAGAATGTCAGTCCCAAATTGGAGATGAAAGTGTCCCTGAAGGGAATATGAGACATTATCGGTTATAATTGCACAAGTGCATAAAAAAATTACCGATAATTTTGCAAAAAAGCGTGATATCTAAAAATTGCAAGTTTATACTCATATTTTGGCGAAAGTGCCCGAGTCCGAAGGACGAGGGCTCTTTTGCAAAATATGAAAATAACCGAATGCAATTTGTATAAGATATCACGCTTGGATGCAAAATTATCTGGTCATTTTTATGCACGAATGTGATTCATTGGAATATTTCACGAATAAAGAAATTCTCAAGGAAATGTTATTTTTTGTTCATTTATACTTTCCTCTATAGATTGTATGGAGCACTCATCAAAACGCGAAATATTTTTCTATTTTTGAAGTCTATCTGAAATATATTTGTGTTGTTTACTGACGTCTAGCGATACGGTTTCAAATGCGTTGTTATGGTGACTTGATACAATGCAATTACCGCTGTAAGTTTTCGATAATTGCATTGCTCTTATGGGACATTTTATATATGAGGGAAATATTCATTCTAACAATACATTTTATCACGATTCGTGAATTGAATATTCAGACGTGAACGAATAATAATTTAATTCAATATATTTATAATTAATTTTTCTAGAACATCACATTATAGTCTTGTTGCTTGGATACCGATGATGCGTATTATTGTTTATACGACGAAAATGTTCGCGTCCAGATGTGTAAGTCCTCCTAGACCTATATTATTCTGGTCAAGAACCAACTTAAAGCTATACATAAACACCACATATCGGAAGAAAATGTGATATACCAAGTAACAAACAGGAGAAAAATCAATATCAAAATACTCCTGACCATCATACATGTATTGTAATAGATAACTGAATTTATTGAGACGAAAAAAATTGGCAGTCTGCATTGAAAAAATGAGGTTCATGATGAAATGTAATGAACGAAAGAGTATTGAAAGTTCCTTTGACTTTTTTTCAAAATATTCGAAAAAGGGCGGTAGAGCCAAAAAACGAAATTGAACACTTCTATTGTGCGATATTCCAAAAACAACCACTGATATTTTCGATCTGAAAATAGATTATTCTAGCTCCCCATAATAGGAAACTTTTCTCCAATTCAACCGACCTCGTAGGTTTCGAGTTAGCAAACGTGAGATCAGCTAAAAGACTGCATATCTATCTATCTAGGTCGCACTGTTTTCATAAAACAATACAGTGTCATCTCCTTCTTCTGATCCTTGAATCAGATAATCTGGCTCAAGTTTGCCCACTTCTTTACCCTACACATACACACATTCTTGTCTGGGTTTCATCGTTCACTCGTCCTGATGGGACTAATCAGATATCACAATTTTCTTGTCTGATATCCTGCCCTCAGCTCTCCAGGCAGAATAGCGAGGCGAGAATGTCCTGTGAAATCTGGAGAATCTCTCGAAATTATGGTAATATGGTGTAGCACACGAGTATATCGAGCCAAGAATGTAGGACACGTATGCGATGTCGACAAAGTTTTATTTGGCGTGTGCACTTAGGAGCCAGGAATACTGATGAGGCATGAAAGGAATAGGTACACTTCAGTTTATCTGAACAAGTCAATTGTTTGAATTGTTCCCTGTTGTTGGTGTAATCGAAAATACTTCATTCTAGTTGTGTTGGAAGGAAGGAAGATCATATCGTTATATCGGTTACAGGATGACGAATAACACATTATGAATTTCTATCAGGCTTCAAACTTAAAACAAAATTTTCGGATGTCATTATGTTTAGAACAAGATGATGATATGAAACAATAACATATAGCACAATGCCGTTAGCTTGGAGACAACTTAATTTCCACCCAAATATAAGAAATCAAGGAAACATAACATTTTTTCCAGATGAAAAATCCCGAAAAACAATCAGGATGAAATATATGGTTACACAAATAATAAAATAATGATACCTACCAGTCGTGAATGTTCATTTCTGAAACCTTTTTTTTAGGAAAATTATTTCAAAATATGAATTTGAAATGTTTTCGGAATGTTCATGACTTTCGGGACCGTTATTCTTGTATTTTAACTATTAGTTGTAATTTTATACTGCTAAAAAGTGAGAACATATATATTATTCCCTATAACGGTATCATGGAAATGTTTCCTGATGGGTTTTTGATTATCAAGAATTTTGTTATGATCTTTCGCTCATATTATTGATATAAACCTCAACTCATCCCCTCTTTTTTTCTAACAAAGCTGGAACGTTTTGTCCACGAAAGCCCAACAAATATTTAAATTGAGCCAATATTTCTATTTGTTATTTTTTTAACAATCATCACGCTTTGCTACTTCAGTTGACTGCCATATTTCTGAATCCAACAACCAATGACTTTATTCAAAGTTCCTTTTTGAAATATATATCTTATTATCAGACTGGTTCTTCACGAGTTCATAATCATTTTTACTATTTAGGGTTTGTTCTTTATATCTGGAAAATATACAAAGTTCAGGTTGCTTTACTTCGAAAATATATGCCATTTTATTTTGACGTCTGAACAGTAAAAAAATTATTATTCAATATCCAAAAAAGCAATTTTTCCCAGAAAAAAACTGCAGTATTTATGCTTCACTATGTATGAATGCCATATATTGTTCAAGCTCTAATTTTTCTCAAATATTTGTTTCGATATCTATGGATTTCTCCCACAGGCACCGCCGCCTCCACCTCCTTCCCAATCGAGCACTTCCTCCGATCTGTCGCTGAATCTCCGGCCAGGCTCCAAAACCACTTCGGCTCCAAGTTCGCCAGCAAAATCTCGTGAAAGCCTCCTTCAGCGGGTCCAGTCGCTCACGGGCCAAGCCAGGGACCAAGGAGCCTCCATCTTGGGAGCTGCTGTTTCCAGCGCCTCCAGGGTCACATCATCGGTGAGTATAGAGCAGTTGAGAATAGTGTTTCTCACGAAGTTAATCTCATTCGAAGGATTCCGCAGGGTTCATATTTGGGACCACTTGTCTTGATTTCATTAAAAAACTTGCCCCACCACAATTTATATGTCATCTTTGGTCAATATTCATAATTTGACGACTATTGAAACTCTTCATTTATTTATTTATTCTTTTCACTGACCATCGAACATTGAGAAATTCAATTTATAAAAAATGTCTTGCAGTTCATGCCATCTTTGGTCGATATTCATGATTTGAGGAGGACTGTTTGGCAAATTATATTCATTTAATTAATCCTTCTTTCATTGACTAAAAAACATTGAGAAATTGTAAATTAGGAAGTAGTCTCCGTGTGGGTTGATGAGTTTTCACGCTTGTTCAATGAGCTCTTGCGAAACTGAATACCTTTCATTTTGTTAACTTGATTTTTTTATTATTGAAATGGCTGCAATAGAAGCCAATTTATATGTAATATAATGAAAACTTCTTCCCTTGCGAATTCACCAATTCTTCAACTGCATCGAATCGCTACGAAAGTTGTTGAAAAAGCAAAACAGTTATTGCCTATATGAGAGGTTCAAGAAGGTATAATGAAATTATCGCCTACCACAATACATAAGTATGAAAAGTATGAACCTAGCTTTTCTCCTTTATATGGAATTTAAAGCAGAATGGATCGGAAACGTAGTTTGCTTTCGAAGGGGATACATTTTAGACATATTTTTGGCCTTCAAACTTCCAGCGAGAGGTTATCACAACCCTAAAATTTCAAATGGAAAGAGGGGTCGAATGATATCCAATGGTACCCTAGTGAGAACATCAACCAGAAATTTTATAATTGGATCTCAACTGAGTCTATAATATCGTTTGAAAGCAAATGAATAACATTTCCAACTCTTATTTGAAGAACGTTTCTATAAATCGATTCAAGGACTTGTGTACTTTCAGGTTTCGGGCAGACATCTCACTCTCCTTGTGATAGATGATCAGAATACCGATTGGAGCAAGTACTTCAGAGGCAGAAAGATCGGAGAGTACGAAATTCGGGTTGAACAGGCGGAGTTCAAGGAAATCACTGTGACAGCCAACAGCGATTCTGCTTATGTTTCCATGGCCGTCTTGAGAGGGGGCACGCGTGTGGGAAGATCGTTTAGACCCGATTTTCTACTGGTGAGTGACTTTATCCATTTCACAATCATGTTTTGAATGTTATCCGCCGATGGTGGTAGAATCACTGTTGTAGACTCATAGTACTAGTGTTTCCAATATATTATATAAACTACATACCTACTTTGGCCCAAGTTTCATACACTCAGATGCATAAAAACGGCTACTATAAAATGTTAACAAATTTCAATCATGAATAACTTTTTTATTTTTGGCCGATTTTGTTCATTCCTTCAATGAAAGGAATTTATTCTACGATAAATCACAAAAATCACATTTACGAATGAGGCCCGATTCATAAGAGGGAAAACAAAGTTATCTTTCTCTCATCTAGGTTTAAGCCACCCTATGGTGAAATACAAATTTCATATATTACTCAAAACCTTCCTGTATGCAAGGTTGGTTCATTATCTGCATATTTTTTTTAGCACGATTCGTTTGGATGTTATGAATTATTCAATGGAGCAGTGCCGTTCATCTTCGCGAAATTCTAGGTACAGCAAGATCGGGTTAGCATTCGCTCGTCAGCATCTCATTTGGAATGATGCCCAGTGGCGAAATGTTATGTTCACGGATAAATCACGATTTCATGTATATTCTCTGGGTGGTAGAAAGTGCGTTTGGAGGCGAACGGTTGATGGAGTGTACTTTCAGCTCCCGTCTCAGTCACGGAGGAGGATCGTTAATAGTATGAGTTGGAATATCAAAGGAAGATCATGGCAGCACGAATATATATTCTCGATATTTAAGATCCCATAATCACACTTCAAAAGCAACTTCTGTCTCATGCAAGACCACATTTTGCTAGGTGTGTTACAGTATAATTAACTGGAGTTAGAATAGGTGATTGAATTGGCCAGCATGCTTCCCGGATTTAAATCCTATTGAGCATGTCTGGGACCAAGTAGTCGGTTAGGAAGTAGCAGGAGGAATATTGATGATTATTCCCCGAACCCGACACAAGTAATTAACACTCCAGACTACCTGCATCAATGTAAATACGCCTTGAGAAATCGAAACGTTTAGTCATCGGAAATGAGTAAGCCTCTGAAGAAGCTGGCCACTCGCGCTAGCGAAAAGTCAGGAAGAAATTCCAAAGAACGACGGCCTTCAAGCCCGAAGAAAAGTAGTTATACACCTATCTGTCTGTTCTGGATGTACATCTTGTGTTCACTTTTTCGTAATTCCAAAGGTCGTGACGTTTCACCAATATATAATTGACCGCACGATAAAATCTATATTTCACCACAAGTTGTCTCAAACTCACATGGCAGAAACATCACTTCGTTTTCCCTTTATAATGTGTTTAAATCAGGCCTTAATAAGAAATCTGATCAATGTGAATTTTTTTGGAATAAATGTTCTTCCATTCATTGAAAAAAGAATCAAAATCAGGCCAAAAATAAAAAAAGTATTCAAGATCAAAATTTGTGTGACTTGAGTGTAAAATGGAAAAGGAGATACGGAATCTTATGCCTGTGAATATTAACCTGTCTCGGATGTTTGCATTTCTACACGTTGCTATGACAATTACTCGATAATAGTATATTATGCAACGATCGTGTAATGATGGTTATTAATACATGAGCATAAACCGGGATACGAAACGAGCCGAAGGTGAGTTTCGTATGGTTCATACGATAATGGTAGGTAATCGATCGTATTTCTTTGAAAAATTCTACAAAATTATAATTATTGGTATAACCACGGAAAATACAACAATGAGAAATGAAAAGAAAAAAAAATGTATCAAAACCTCTGCCGAGGCCAGGAATTGAACCCGGACGTGTCTGATCACTGCCGGCGCCATTGACCACTCGGCCATGAGAGCTCATTTGATTTGGTCGAAAATGAAAGCATATGTGTTGCATTTGTCAAATGAAAAATATAATTTTTTTTCTTGTCTAAGACATCTGTGGAGGAGTCGCTAGTAATTCTTCTATATCACTGCTATAAGACATTTTCATACGATTATCGAAAATTGACTGTTTTCTTCAAAAATTCAATACCTACTGATTTTGACTTGACAAACGTCAAAATGCAAAGCTTGCACATCATGCTTGATTGAAAAATAATGGGTTTCTATTGGTTGAAAATCTGTATCGTAATGGATTTCATTATAAAGCGGGTTGTGGGCATATAAGTGTATTATAATAGTACTGAAGTAGATAAATGAATAAAGAATATCGAAAATGATTCGAGTTTTTTGGAGTATCATAAGTGAAAGTATCCTATAAGGAAAGTCATGGCTGAAATTTTTCAGAAAACTAACGATTTCGTGGAGTCAGTTTAATAATAAAATATATTTGTACATTCTCGTAACTATCAATGTGAACAATCATAATTAGGTACAAAAATAAGCTTAAATACTACAAGCGTCTACGATAAGTTAATCATAAATATAATAATAATAATAGATATATACAAAAACCATAACTTAAATAAAGAAATGCTCGAAAAGGAAATAAAGTAATACAAAAGAGTTCTATGCACCCCCGTACTCCGTTTCAAACTAGCACATCTAAATTGAATCACACAGAGACATTATTCGAATCTGTCGCAGGAAGTGGCTGCAACTGGGACTCGGCAAGTTCGAAACTCTCCCAATTTGAATGAATTATGCCGGGCTTCGCCTACTCATCCCAACTCAGGACTTTGGGCGGATAAAATGTTCGCCTTTTGTAATTTTTTCGTCGTTGCAGGTCAGACAGAATTTGCGGGACGCGGGGGAGGACTACAAAAACCTCCTGCTGGCGCTCAAGTTCGGAGGAGTCCCGAGCATCAACAGCTTGAACTCCATCTACAACTTCCAGGTAAATATTGAAGTTGGCTACAGTTAGTTCTATGCAAACTACAAATAACTTTGTTTGGATGGGGTTAATAATGTTCTTGGTCGCTGGTATTAGGTTGAATGAAAATGAATTGCCCAGTTAATCAAAAGGAAATTATCGAAATGATATATGACTGAATTAAATTCAACATTGCAATTATTTGAAAAAATATGCAAAAGTGAGAATACGATGGAGATAACTCAAACAAATGCAATTCGCCTATATAATATATTCGATTTCGAAATGTCATTGTTTTTATTCGTTTTCATCGACATTTTTACTTTAAGTTTTTGTCCGGATTCATTTCTTTCTGTTCAGTTTTTCGTTAAAAACAGCAAGTGAAAGTTTTCAATAACAGTTTATTATGAAAGATGGCGCACGTAATTGGCCTTATCCTCGAGTTGCGCACCGAACTTTTTCTACTCCCACCATACTCGTACGGTAATTTCTGGTGGTGTAGCACAAATACTTCAATATCCCTCATTTTCATTGATCGACGATACACTGAAAGGTATCAAGTAAAACAATTGCTTGTCGATTCATGGATGTAACTAGATAAAGAACCAATCCACAAACTGTTGAACACTCGATTTCCTAGACATATGATTTTTAATTCAATTTCAATTTTATTTTTTATTTATTTTATTTATTTCAACTGACAGCTTCCAAACAGAATGGGGTTCTGGTATAAGGAAGTTAAAATTTTAACAATGATAATTATATAACCTAATAGTACTTTGATGAACATCATTATTCTAGTAGTTTTTTTTTTCAGTTCATTCCAATTTTTTTTATGGATTTGGAAGATTTGATTTCTTCTGGTAATTCATTGAATACTTCTATTGAGCTTGAAACAGGATCGTTTTCTATTGGTATGAATACCGTTTAGATGATAATTACTGAAAAATCTAGTATTATAATTGTGTACAGTAGAATTTTTAAAGAACAAAAAATTACTTTTCTGAAGTTTCTTCGTTGATTTGTATACATATTTGGCTTTTTCGAGTTTTATCAAACAGTTCAACGTCATGTTATTAGTCATTTTGTATAACTCCGACGATGGAGTGTCCCATGTTTTTTTTTATAAATCACACTGATTGCTTTGTTCATTAAGCGATAAACTATATTTTTTTGTTTTAGATTGTAAGAAGACCAAATTGTGATTTGGTACTTTATACATGAAAGAATATATGAATTATATAATAGAATTTGTACATATTTATTTAAGTAAGGCATTCTTTTGATTGCTCCTAGAAACGGAACAACCGTTTTTTTTTTAATTTTATTTATATGTTTTTCAAAATTCAATTTATCATCGATGATCAGACCTATTTACGATTTTGAACTTCTTTAATTGGATTATTATTTATTTTTATATCAAGTTTCACATCATTCATATTTTTCTGTTTAAAAATTATATAAACGGTTTTTTCTGAACTAGTTGTAAGATTGATGTTTTTTATCCATTTCACTATCAATTCCATGTCATGTGTTACTTCCTATTTCAAGTTGGTGATATTTTTTCCAGAGTGAAATATAGCAATATCATCCGCAAAAGAAAAGTGCTTTTCATATAAACTGACAGCTTCCAAACAGAGTTTCTTTATACTGTCTACATATAATAAAAAGAGAATTTGAAACGGAAATTCGCTGAATTTGGTTTTTAGACAATTGAATGTAATCATGAGATCAAATTAATCAGGCTGAATGTTACATATCTCATTATTTGAAGAAACAATTTCAGAAGAAGTCGCCATTATCTAACAGTTGAAGTATACGGAATGAACGGTCTGAAAAAGAGGGAGTAGAAAAATTTAATTTCATAGGTTATGACATTTCAAACCAATACCATTCATCCAAGTAACCTTACAATTTCGAAAATGATGTTCAATGATTCCTAATAGCTGCTTCAAAATACAATTCGATTTCCTACGTGGTCAAATGAAGGGGGAGTTCCCATGCAATACCGAAATTATCCGCTTTTACTATTTTCCAGATGAAAGAAACAACATACAATTTTAGTTAATTGTGTCATTTCGAAAAGATAGTTCCGATTTGTTGGACAAACCAACTAATCGACGAATTCTTGTTGCAAAGTTACGTATATAAACGTAGTTTCAGGTTGGAAAGTGACCCTTTGATCGGTTAGAAGAAGACGAGGTAGAATAGAACTTTTCGGGCAAAATAATGTATTTCAGCCGTCACCCACGGTGACGGCAGTCAATTTATTTACGGATGTTGCCCAGAGTAACTGCAGGCAAACTGAACGTTTTTATTGCCAAATATTTAATTTCCATCGAAACACTGATACTATTGACTTTTCTATATTTGCGTTGAAACGCTGTCTTTTTGAAACTACATATTGTTTATTGGAAGCCTCACACAATTTTCAACAATATAGAACGCTACGTTTCGTCAGCCATTTGCCTGCATTCATTGCACCATCAATACTCATTTTTTGAAATAATTCCCAATGATTGTGAATAAAATAGTATACGAACCTCGGCGAAAGATGAAATTTCTGTGTAGAGAAATATCTTTCTTTCGAGAGAAGTATATCCGCATTTTTTTGCATAATTTGGATGTAACAGGTTTTGCTTGGTTAACGATTTTGAAACGTTTATATGGTTTTCTTTATAAATAAGAATATATGAGCCTACACATAACTCACAAAAAATACGTGAAAACAAAATTATGTAAATAGTGGATATTTTCGATTTTGCACGCGAGCTCGAATATCAGAAACATTTCCAATATATATCGTATTCTATTTTTTCGGAAAAAAAATATTACAGATGAACTAGTTGAAGAATATAAATATTTGTGTTCATTATAATTTTAATGGGCAAAATATAGAATATTTGGGAGTAACAAAATATTTAGGATTATACATTGATGGACAACTCTCTTGGAAAAATCATATTGAATATTTCAGAACAAAAATATCACCTTTAATTGGTATTCTGTTTAAAATTCGAAACTATATTTGTCTGAAACATCTCAAATTAATATATTTTAGCTTTATTCATTCAAAACTACAATACTTGATATCAGTATGGGGAAATGCTAACGCTTCGATCATACGTCCCCTGAAATCTCTGCAAAATAAAACAATCAAATGCATATTCAAATTACCTTTTCGATATCCCACTTTCGATTTATATGTGAAAAATGAGCTTTTAAATATCACCCCTTTATATAAATTGAGAATTTGTTTTTCCATCCATTTCGTAAAAAATAAACATTCTTTAACCTTCAACACAATTGAAACAATTCATGAATATGAAACAAGGCAGTCCAAAAATCCCAGTACTATCAGTAGAATCAAAACAAACTACGGAAAAAATCAATTTTATACAATGGAGTGTTAATATATAACAAACTACCAAAGAAACTATCTGAAGATTTTTTTGACAAACGCTTCAAAGAAACTTGAGAAAGTATTTGAGCCAGTAACACTTCTCTTTTTCCATCTGACATTTGATTGATTCATGATCGAAACATTCTTTTTAATGCATGAATTGTAATAGTAACTTAGTTTTAAGATCCCTTCTTCATAAACATTCACGTTTCTTGGGTTCAATAAAGATTGATTGATTGATTTTTACGGAAACTTCGAAGTACAAGGGTGTACGTGACAGAGAGATTTGTCAATGTCAATTATTTTTCAAAAACTACGAATGGCAGATGAGTCTTCCTATAACTAATAAACTATGTTAATAAGCTTAAAAAATAGATAACAAATACAACATTCAACAACAATATCATACCAGATTCACAGGATTCGAAGGATTTGAGTTGCTACTGTTTTTCAGGACAAAACTTGGGTTTTCGGACATTTGGTCCAACTCCAGAGACGCATAGGCAGAGAGAATTTCCCTTTGATCGAACAAACGTATTACCCAGATCATCGAGATATGGTGAGTAATCACAGTTTTTTTGTTACTTATTTCTGAGTTTTGTAGAGACGATCATTTCTACTTCTGGGACACTTACTGTTACTGTTCAGTGAGTTATTCACATGCAGATCTAGGTATATTCGAGAAAGTGTCATAACAAGAATCACAACTGATCCAGTGAGTGAAACGAAACAGAAAAGATTTGCATAAAGACTAGGGTTCAAGTGGAAGATGATGGTTTTCATAATTCCTAACGCGATATATTTCCATCCAAACCTTAGATTGAAAATGGTCTAATAGAATGGCCTGCTCATTCTCCCGATTTAGGTCTACATGATTTTTTGTACAAAGATGAAGACTGACTGCGAAATTGATGAACTTTTGTAATGAAGTGGTACTTTTCTGTGAACAAATCAATTCAGAATATATTTTTTTCATCAAAACTCATAAATGAAACCGTAGACTCTAGTTTTTCACTCAAAGTGAAAGAAGAAACGTTTCACCCGTTCTCTCCACGTAACGTTTGTTCTGCCAAACACCGGAAATTTGTACCGTACATTCTCGCTAACATTAAATAACACATTTACACATATGTACAATAATACAGCGGTCCATCTTCTTCGCTGCAAAGATCGCTCAGTGATAAAAGTGCGATTTATTATACCGCCGTCCGACGTTCGATCTCATAGTTTTGCGCCAATCCCTCGTGCATTTCGCGAGGGCCTTCGTCTTGGTCCACATGCACGATTTATTCGACTGCCGGATGCATATGCCCTAGAAAATGGGAGAAAAACGTTGGTTAGGCGAAAAATGAGGAAAGTTTTAACGGTGTTTTATATATGTGGACAAGCATTGCGGTCATAATTTCGGTTCATTTATATTTATAGCGCGTTCGAAATAACTTGGAAAAGTTTAGAGTTGTTACCCGTTCAGATTAGGAACTTATGTTGCCTACTGTGGCTAGATATTGCACATTATTATGCACAGGTAACTTACTTGCAGTGTGTAACTCTCCAATGGAAAATAGACGTAGATATGTGGGAAATATTCAACGGTTCATGGAAATTTCAATGTATTCGAGAATACTGGTGCGAAAGAAGTTGATAAGCTCAAATTATTGACCATCCGTTAGGCGATTGAATTACTCTTTTTTCAAATCATTCGAGCCCGCAGAAAATAATTAGTGCAGGGGGCACGGTGGTCCAATTGAATAGTTGATAGTCCGCCGCGACCGAATCTTCTAATTATTTCCTGGTTAACTGTTGCCTCGTCCACGCTGCATTGATTGAGCATGAACTGATAATTATTTTCCACATCTCTATAGTGAATAGTTTTAGACTCTTTTATGATGGACTGGAGAGTATTCAAGAAAAATATACTTTTTTGTCGCTCTTTCCTCAATCTCAACACGTTTAGTACAGAAGTGAATTCAGAAATATGATTAACAATAATTGTCGGGAGATTTTATACGCTTCAAATCACCATTCGAAAATGTCGCTTTTTGAAAGAACATGATATTTTCATTAATTTTCTACATTGATTGGCAATGCATTGGTATGGAAAAAGTGAAAAAACGTAACACAATGTATGTTAACCTCACAAAATAAAGTGTTTTGATTGATTTCAAAATCACTGGAAAATTCGCTCAATAACGGAAAAACTTTTATGGGAGAACAATCGAGAAAAAAACTCTGAGAAATTGTTTCTAAGCAGCAGAAGAATATCCTACAAATTGACACATGAGCAATATTGCTGAAATGGGTGTCTTAAAATATATGAAAGTGAAGCGCAATAAACCCCTAAGCAGCTGAAGTGCTTTCTGGAGACTTGAAAGAAGAGATAGCTCAGAGCCTCTGAGAACTGCAAACAAATTCAATATTTTTGTGGTATATGTCAGGAAAATATTTCTTTGCATATAGTTGGTAACCCATACTGCGAAGATATAAAAAATATATATTTGGAAGAGTAATACATAATATTCTTTCCCGTTGTTTTTGCAAACGGCAAACTTTCATTTTTCTTCATTTCATTCATCGTGACCCGGGATCATCCAAAGTTTTGCTCCATGTGTTTTTGAACGTATATGATTTTTGGAAAGGAGACTATTTTAATCAACATGAAGTCGTTAATTTTCTCGTTGTTTGGCTTTGTGGGTGTTTTGTACCATACTGCCAATGAATGTATGCTTTTGAAAGAGAAAAGAATGCAAAGAGAAAAAACAACAACCACGGGGAAGAAAATCGACACCAAATCTAGAGACTACAATAAGCTACTTATATACGTTACAATCTAAGGTAGTGCAAAAAGTCCCTGCAAAGTTTTTTGATCCAATGTGGACTTCGTCTGTTAACTACAAATTAGTCTTATTAATTTCTCAACAATAAAATAAAGAGTGGGCTCGAAAGCTCCTTGGTAATTCGAAAAATAAATTAGAAAACACAAAGAAGTCGGGAATTTACATTGGCCAGGCCTGATGAGATATAGAAGCCCGTTTCAAAGAGAATTTTACACACATGGGCTTCGGAAGGGTAGAAAAGGCCAGTGTCGCCCAACATCCTTCGGACAATCAATCAATCAAAAATATGCTTTATTGTCAAAGATATAATGTTATTGACAAAGCATCAATTGCAAATATGTATCTTTAAGTTCTGAAGTTAATCTTTAAGTTTTGAATTTCGGTAACAAAACTTGATATATTATGCATAATAACACGACTAAAAGATAATAAAATACACGAACTTGAACAAAATGAGTAAATAGGTACATAATACGAAGTTATATAGACATATATAGATTACAACACCTTAAGAAACAAATTATATAAAATTCAAATACACATAATCGCATTGTCAGTATTCATAAAAAATTAAAACAATATATAAAAAAAACAACAACATACCAACACCAAGATTAAAATCAAAGTCAATTAAATGAGTACGTCATTGTAATACTCCCGCAGGTTGTAGTAAGCCTTCTGTAAAAGTGTTTCTTTCACTTTTTTTCAACTTTTTTAGCGATGGTGTATTTCTGTAGGCTACTGATAGATGATTATTTATTTTTTTGCCTTCTTATATGATTGAGTTTCTAGTTGGGCTAGATTTTGGTATAGGTAAAGGAATACATTTTTTCTTTCTTGTCTCATATTTTCTAATTTCAGTCAGGTCTGAAGTAATAGCGTATTTCTCATGTATCTAGCATACAGTGTCCACTAAGTAAAGACAAAATAGAGTTTGAATTTTTTGATTAATGAATAGAGGTTTGCAGTGGACACGAAACTGAGCTTTACACAGATATCGAATTGCTCTTTTCCGTAATATAAATACTGAGTTGAACAAATAATCACTACATAACCCCCAAAATGCAATTCCATAGTTGAGGTGAGATTCAATTAATGAAAAGTATACCAACCTAGCTGAGGCTGTATTTAGTTCTTTTGAGACAACTCTGATTGCAAAGCAGCCAGTGGATACCTTTTTATATAAGCTAGAAACGTGTTCATTAAATTTCAGTTTATTGTCTATTAGCATACATAAAAACTTAGTGTTTGGTTTATTAATAATTATGTGGTTTTCCAAGAGAAGATTATCACAGTTGAACTTGAAGGAGATTACATTTGTTTGGTTCAAGTTGAAACACAGCGAATTGGAGTCACACCACTGCCTTATTTTAGTGAGGTCCAGAGTAATCATTTCTTTCAAGCGATTTATGTCATTCCTGTGCCATCAGAAAGTGGTGTCATCAGCAAAAAATGTGAACTTTCCCTGAATGCGAATAGTGGCTAGGTCGTTTATATACAAAAGAAACAGGATCGGGCCCAAGACTGACCCCTGTGGTACGCCCATTGTAATTTTGTTTATCTTAGAATGGTTCTCTTTAACTTTTACTACCTGACTTCTTTCTGATAAAAATGTGCGAAACCAGTTCAAAGAGGAGTTCCTAAAGCCGTAGAACTCTAGCTTTTTCAGCAGTAATTCATGGTCAACACAGTCGAAGGCTTTCGAGAAATCGCAGAACACTGCTGCAGCTACTTCTCCGTCAAGTACTTTCAAGCAACGAGAAGATTGCATCATTTGTGTTTTTTTCGCTTTGAAATCCATACTGAAATTTGTTTATTGTATTATTTTCCATTAGATGTTTCATCATTCTTCTTTTTACCAATTTTTCTATAATTTTAGATAATGTAGACAGAAGTGGAATCGGTCGGTAGTTTGTCAATGATGACAAAATTGAAGAAAGCAATCTGAGACTGATAAAGAATGTGCAATGACACAAGGCAACTTGATGCATGTCAGAATCTGGAAATAGCAAAATTAAAAAATACTATGAATGATGATAAAAGGCCCATCCCTTTCAGTATTCTTAGTTTATTGTTGAGAAATCAATCAGAATTATTAGTATTGAAAGACGAAGTCTATATCGGACCAAAAAACTTGGTAGTTTAATTTTCCACTATCTTAGATTGTAATGTATATAAATAGCTACCCTAGTCGTAACAATTTTCTTCTCCTGAATATGCTAACCTTGTTAGCGAATCGTTCAAATAATTCCAACCTTATTGTTCATTCATATCGAGAAACTTCGATGCTATCGCATTCAAATTTAATTATTAGCAAATTACGGTCCACTTAATATGCTATTCATTTGCTAATGCTAGGTGCTCATTTTATATTTTGCACCACCGTTTTATCGCCTCACACAAACACCATTATTCCATCTTCCATTCTCCAGTGGAATATCAAGGAATCACCTAAAAACCCACCCCATTCCCGACAAACGTCGTTCCTCGTACGAAATTAGTTTCACTTTTCCACGATCTCGGGTTGAAACTCGATTACGCGGAACCCTAGAGGCCGACTATAACGCCGTTATTCACGGCAATAGAAAGGGAAATCTCACTTCTTTCATCTCGCAGTCGCTCCGCCAATTACAGCTATCCATCTGGCGGGAGCATCTCCTGCCCGGAACGCAGCTCTTTATGCCGCAGGAGCATCCGTGGCCGTACAGCAACCTGAGGCCTTTCTTCTGGCGCCTCGTTAGCTTCTCCCACGGTTGGATCATGTTGCACAGATTCACGAAGGCTTTCAGGCTGAAGATGTTGCCTGGAAGGCAGAAACGTTGTTGAAAGATCATTAAGTCGGTGCGGTTGTTTGTTAGTCACATGAAAGCTCTACGAAGTATAATCTTCACAAAGAGGAGGATGAAAAAAGCATTACAACAGATAAGAATACTTCTAACGAAACATCAACGAAGGTACTAAATTTCTTGGTATATTTATTGACCCTGACTTGAAATGGGACAAACAAATTAGTTACGTTTGCAATAGGTTGAATAGTAGTTTTTATGCTATACTTCAACTCAAAAATATTCTAGATGAAAAATCGCTATTGGAAGTATATTATGCAATGGTCCATTCAATATTAATGTATAATATAATTTTATGGGGTAGCAGTAGTGACATCAAAAGAGTGTTCATTGCCCAGAAAAGGATAGTTCGCCTTCTGTTCAATCTGAAAAGAACAGATTCCTGCAAACCGTTCTTCAAAAAATATAATATTTTAACTGTGCCGAGTATCTACATTTACGCCCTTATAATTTATATAAAAAAAAATGAAATGAATTTGGAAACCAATACTCAGACGCATAGGTATCCAACAAGAAAAGGAAATTTGCTGAAAACTGAAATACATAAAACCAAACTTTTTGAAAGGTCTCCAATCTATGTAGGATCTAAATTCTACAATTGCCTGCCCGCTGAGTTGAAATTAATTTCAAACTTAGATTCTTTCAAAAGTAATGTTAAAAAGTTTATATCCACTGAAGGTTTTTATTCAGGAGATGAATTTTTCGACTATGTTAAAAAAAAATCAAGACTCCATAGGTGAATTTTTATTTATACTCATATATGTTCGTACATTGTGTCTTTGTATATGTGTATGTGTAAGTACCTATATGTGTTATATACCATTGAATATTTTATATACATTTATATATAGATATACATATAATTTTGATCTCATTTGTGTAAAACAAGTTTGTTTATGATTTTAACGTTGTTTTGACAGGACCTATGTCATTGTAATGATCTACTGGTTGAAATAAATATTCTATTCTATTCTATTCTATCAAGCCTGAGCTTGAGTGATGATATTTTTTTTTCGGAGTTTTTTTGGATTCTTAACCTACCACAATCTGAAAAAATATAAATTACTATTGGAATCTATACAAGTATAGAAGGGCCGATTTCTACTTACCAAATTTTCGACATTTACAAAAACGAATCTAGAAGAGAATATTTGGTAACGAGTTTCGAATCGTTAACGATAAGTATTTTGATAAATATTAGTTCTTGTATTTCATTGATAGTCAAATTCGAGATATACGAGAAGTTGCTGAGTAATAGAATGTATTTCATCCAGAAAGAACTGTTCTCTAATTAACGTAGCAATTTTTCGGGGTAGATTAAAAATCTGTCCTTCCACACTTGTATAGATTCCAATATTTTTTCAGATTATGGAAGGTTAAGAGCCCAAAAAACCTACGAAGAAACACTCCATCCACTACAAAATGATGACATTCAAACAGTACTTAATCTCAACCAAAATATTTCATATAAAAAATGTAAATCGAAACAGAGAATTATTCCGAATATTTCCATCGTATGTTGAAAATCCCATATGAAGCGGGAAATTTTCAATCAATTACAGCAATAAATTCTCGGCGGGACATTTTCGGGCTGGTAAATACCCGGTAGGTATCGAAAAATACCCGCTCGGTCCGTGTATCTGTAGTAACGATTGTTAAAATGTACATTTGTCATCTTGACAGGCATAAATACTGAATTTTAAACGTCGTTGTCTTAACTCCGGAAATATTCTACCGAATTATACTCGTGCATCAAAATAAACCTGATAATTTTCCATTCGAGCATGTTGTCAGTAAAAAAAACTGCATTCGGTTGTTTTCATATTTTGTAAAAGACTTCCGCCTTCGCCAAATATGAAAATAAACTTTCGATTTTTAGATATCACGCTTTCTTGCAAAATTATCGGTAATTTTGAAGCACTTGTGTAATTACCCACGATTATTCCTGGTTTGAATAAAAAATGTCGGATGAATGATGATTCAACAACCGACTTCGTTCGAGTAGATGATTTCTGACAGATTTTACCTCTTCAACTCACTGTGTAGGTATTCGAAAATGCCCGGAACGCATCGTCCAAATTTTTTAATCTGAACTTGACGAATATTACTAATTCGGAATGAAGGCCAGGATAACTAGTTATTTTCACCACGTATTTCCAATTCATGATGGGCATATTTCGGAATATTTATTCTTGAACTTTCAGTGTGAATGATGTGCTCGCTTTCATTTGTGAAATGCGTAAATTATTGTTTATTTATCATCTACTACTTTTGTCTTATAGCATAGTTTTTTCACTTCTTCTATGAATGAAACACAAGATATCAATCTTTTCTGTTAGTCTTTTCAGAGAACGTTTTTCCTTTTAAAACTGACTTCGGGAAGAAAAAATACCACCCAAGTTATTCAAGATTTCCGAAGTTACAAAAGTTGAAAAAATGTACAAAACTTTAGGAAAACATTTCCTTTTCCCATCTGGATATAATATATTCTCTTTATAATTTTGGTAGATCAAAATTCCGTTCGAGGATATCCATAAGAATTGTGCCCGCAAACCTTTTTATAAATTTTCTTTTTCAACTTACCAGAAATTACATATAATTTCCCAAGCTCGAGCTCTGCTCCACACATTGAATCGTACATAGGCGTGTTCAGTCTCCCGGATTTCAGGGCCAGCATACCTTTTTCCGATACTTTAAATTCTTTCCTCACACGGACTTTGTAGACCTTCGAATATGTGTCGTTGAAGATTCTCTCTCTCTTGACCCGCGCCAAAATAACTAAAAAAAATTATTAAAGGTAACTGATAGAGACATTCGTTGAAATTCATAACAGTTTACAAGAGTAACCAATGAAAAATAAGGTAGACATGTGTATGAAGAAGATATTTTTATTTTTCACGCTCAACTATTTTGCTCTTTCTTAGTGGGTTCTATAAAGTGAAAGACATTTTGAAAGTACATCAATTGTAACAGAATATGCGAATGGAAAAAGTGACAAATTCTTATACTAAATGATTCTGTATTTCAGATTTTCCGATATAGATAGATAGGTCTTTATTGATATTGGATATCCTAATTTACAATAAGGAAGAAAGTATAAAGTGAAAAAAGAAACAAAGAAAAAAACTTTTGATAAATGAATCCAGTATATTTTTTTATATGCAGATCCACATGAGAGGAATTCCCTGTAATGTTCAGAGAACACCGCATGAATATATCGATAAGACATGACTATATATTTCGAAACACGTACTTCAAGTCAGTTCAATATTAGAAACAAGATTAGAAATCTGGAATATTGAATATTCAAGAAATCAATTAGGGTCGTGAGGAAAATGGAACTAACAGAATCGAAACGCTTATGCTATTAATATATTTTCACTGATTTGATTGAATAAGTCAGAAACAATTCCTTCAGAAACTTTCATTAGTGAATAGATAAATCACCTCGATGGACGTTTTTCATATTGCAAAAATGGATAAAAAAAAAATTTATAATTGTAACTTTGCATGGACTTGTGAAAATATATTCAACTCATATCTCGATACCCCTCAAAAAAATAGACACTAAATATTGGTGATCTGGGGTATGTATTTTCCAGCATACGCATAAGAATATCTTGATACGAGTACAGTGTTTTTAGTTTTTTCTGCTATTTTGAAACTTGGAACAACCAGTATTATATAGCAATCAGACATGGTAATTTATAGCGATGGCATTTTGTTATCCGCATCATTTGAATCGGTCGTTATCGCTGTCAAGAGTGATATAGCGAAATGGGACGACGCATTTGAGGCATGGGTGGATTCGTATTACAAGCAAGTCGAGAATATAAATAATCATATCGAATGGGCTATTATTTCATAGATAATTGGCAATAATTCCACGACACAACTACCGATAGGACAATGGAAGGTAAATGGGTCAAAACTGAGATATTATTTAGTGCCTGGCGAAGTGTTCTGTCACGTCATACCATTGGAGCAATGGAACAATGATCCATTAAAAATGATGAAGAATTCAGCATATCACAATGTCTAGAAATGGAATTGCCCGTAACCAATAGCTGTTCAATGTTTTAAAAACCTAAAATATTGAAACAGCCTTCAATCGTTTCGAGATCTATCTTAGTAGGACTTGTCAAGCAGTCAATTTCATGACATTTCACCAACTATTATTATAGGCTATATTGTTATGTGAACGTGAAAATTTCAAAACAAATCAATTATACCAAACTGAATAACCTTGCCAAACAAGTTTTGTCTGAAGGAAAATAAATGATACTGATTTTGTTTTTATCAAGCAGTAATCTCCGAACCAACACTGATTCAATTTTACTATATTTTTTTTCATTTCGAAGAAAAAGATGTGGTTTATCACATTTATTTTCATTTGTACGCTTCATTTCTTGACAAAAATACCAAAAGAACTCTGTTTGTTTGTACTATTTGCCAATTCTCTGAACACAAACAATTGTGAAATAATAAATTCTCTTATTCCACCAATTTGTATCTATAATACAATGGTTTAGGGGCATATGACAGCATTATTATAATTATTCAAGCATTTTCTCCTTCCTCCGTTTTTTGTTATGATTTACAGTTTCATCAGGAATTTTGATACAGCGTCTATTAATCTGACAGCCCTGTCGAATTTTGTTTTAGTTTGTTCGATAACTGAACTCCCAGGCTACTTGATATACATCGAAATTCCAGTAATATGCTTAATGAGTACGGTGAATGGCATGGTCTTTCGGTTGAAATGACAATATGAATTAATTGATAAAAGATCAATATTCGTGGTGGAAAAAAATATTAAATACACTTCGGGTAGACAGCCATTATAAGTGCTTGCTATATTGTGGCTCACTTCTTACTTTACTATCACTACTCTCATTTTTGTGAATATTTCCATATGTCAAAAATCCCATATGAAACGGGACATTTTCGATCAATTACAGCGATAAATTCCCGGCGGGACATTTTCGGGCTGGTAAATACCCGGTTGGTAGGTATCGAAAAATACCCGCTCGGTCCGTGTATCTATAGTAACGATTGTTAAAATGTACATTTGTCATCTTGACAGGCATAAATACTGAATTTTAAACGTCGTCGTTTTATCTCCGGAAATATTCTACCGAATTACACTCGTGCATCAATATAAACCTGATAATTTTCCATTCGGAGTCGGGCTCTTTCGACAAAATATGAAAATAAACTCATGCAGTTTTCAGACAACATGCTTTCATGGAAAATTATCGATGATTTTGAAGCACTTGTGTAATTACTCCCGATAATATCATCAATCTTTCTTTCACATAACTTACAGATATCGATATCGAGGCTCTGATCATTTCATTTCATTTTTGCACCAATCATGAAATAATAGTACATCATGCAATGATTATGTAATAACAATAGCATGGGAGTTGCATACGGTATTTTTCTGCACTCGATAAATAATGAGCTAGGAGTATTTATTATATTCATATTTGAATTGAACACAAAAAAACTGGTAGTAATTAAACGTATTTTTTTGAAAAATTTTACAAAATTGTAATAAAAAAATGAGAAAAAAAAAAGAAAAAAACGGATGTCCTTGACTTGTTTCGAACAAGCGTCTCATATTGTGATCTAGTTCGAATCAAGCGCCTTAGCTGGCTTCGCCACGAGCTACCTTACTGAGGTTTATCGAAAATGAAGAAATACCGTTGATATAGTTTTTCATACACTTTCTTAGATTTTTTGGGGTAAAATATTCTGTACTGCATTTTCTGCTTTCTCCGCTTTGTGTTGGGGAGTCGAAGGTTATTCTTCTATATCGCTGATATCAGACATTCTGATAGTTTAATTATTGAAATTCTATCTATATTCTCTGAAAATTCAATACCTCATGATATTGACAAATTTCGAATTCACAGCATGATTGAAAATTAATGGGTTTCTGTTGGTGAAAATTCTGTATCGTAATGAAAAATCTGTATCACAATGGATCTCATTATGAAACGGATGATGGGCATATAAGTGTATTATCCCAGTACTGGTGTAGATAAATTCAATTGAGGGGTTCTAATTTATACAGAAATATGCATAAAATACCGGGTGGCTTTAGTTGCAAATATGAGAATGAATTTATATAAATAAGGGTACTTCGGGGTTAAATTTAATAGTATATTATGCAACGACCATGTAATAACCATTACATGAGAGTTGCATACGCTTTTTTATCTACTCCCGATAAATAGTGAAGAACTACAAATATTATATTCATATTTGTATTGCACACAATAATACTGATTAAACAAATTTTTTTGAAAAATTCTACAAAATTGTTATTAATGGTATTACTTCAAGAAATAAAACGATGAGAAGTGAAGAGAAGATAAAAAATTTAAAAATAGTATATTATGGAACGATCGTGTAATGATGGTTATTAATACATGAGCATAAACCGGGATACGAAACGAGCCGAAGGTGAGTTTCGTATGGTTTATGCGAGTGTATTAATAACCATTACATGAGAGTTGCATACGCTATTTTATCTACACCCGATAAATAGTGAAGAACTACAAATATTATATTTATATTTGTATTGCACACAATAATACTAATCAAACGAATTTCTTTGAAAAATTCCACAGAATTGTGATTAATAGTATTACTTCGAGTAATAAAAGGATGAGATATGAAAAGAAGATCAAAAATCAAAGAAAAAAAAAGGTTACTCGAGACCGGAATCGAACCAATGTCTCCTACAGCTAGAGTAATCAATGTCAGCGCCACAGTCGGCTCGGCTACGGAGAGCCCACAAAATTTGATGAAAAAATAAGTAATAAATCATGCATTTGTCAAATAAAAATTGATCATTCTAACTGTATTTCTGCCGGTGAAGGTGTCGAAGGTGATTCTCCCATATCGCTGGTATTAGACATTTTGTTATGATTATCGAAGTTTGACTAAATTCTTCGAAAATTCAATACCTATACCGGTTTTGACTTGACAAACGTCAAATGCAGAGCATGCACATCATGCTTGATTGAAAAATAATGGGTTTCTATTAGTTGAAAATCTGTATCGTAATGAAAAATCTGTATCGTAATGGACTTTATTATAAAACGGGTTGTGGGCATATAAGTGTATTATCAGAGTACGGGTGTAGATAATAGTATATTATGCAACGATCGTGTAATGATGGTTATTAATATATGAGCATAAACCGGGATACGAAACGAACCGAAGGTGAGTTTCGTATGGTTTATGCGAGTGTATTAATAACCATTACATGAGAGTTGCATACGCTATTTTATCTACACCCAATAAATAATGAAGAACTAAAAATATTATTATATTAGGTATTTATATTGAACACAATAATAGTAGGTAATCAATCGTATTTCTTTGAAAAATTCTACGGATTTAATGGTATAACCACGGAAAATACAACAATGAGAAGAAAAAAAATGGAATAAAGTCTTTGCCGAGGACTGGAATTGAACCCGGGACGTTTAGGAATACTGCCCGCGCCGCTGACCACTCGACCATGAAAGCACATTCGACTTAGAAGAAAATAACAACATATGTGTTGCATTTGTCAAATGAAAAATCTAATCCTTTCGAATGTATTTTTTTCTTGTCTAAGACATCTGTGAAGGAGTCGCTGGTAATTCTACTATATCACTGCTATAAGACATTTTCATTCGATTATCGAAAATTGACTGAATTCTTCAAAAATTCAATACCTACTGATTGTGACTTGACAAACGTCAAAATGCAAAGCTTGCACATCATGCTTGATTGAAAAATAATGAGTTTCTATTGGTTGAAAATCTGTATCGTAATGAAAATCTGTATCGTAATGGATTTCATTATAAAACGGGTGGTGGGCATATAACTGTATTATTAGAGTACGGGTGTAGATAAATTTTTTTATCTACACCTGTACTCTAATGATACACTTATATGCCCACAACCCGTTTCATAATGAAATCCATTACGATACAGATTTTTCATTACGATACAGATTTTCAACCAATAGAAACCCATTATTTTTCAATCAAGCATGACGTGCATGCTCTGAATTTGACGTTTGTCAAGTCAAAATCGGTATAGGTATTGAACTTTTTAAGAATATAGCCAAACTTCGATAATCATAACAAAATGTCTGATACCGGCGATATGGGAGAATCACCTTCGACACCTTCACTAAAAGAAATACAGTTAGAATGATTGAATTTTTCATTAGACAAATGCATGATTTATTACTCATTTTTTCATCAAATTTTGTGAACTCTCCGTAGCCGAGCCGTCTGTGGCGCTGAGATTGATTATTTCAGATGGAAGAGACATTGGTTCGAATCCGGCCTCGAGTACATCTTTTTTTTTCATTGATTTTTGATCTTCTTTTCATATATCATCGGTTTATTTCTCGAAGTAATACTATTATTTACAATTCTGTAGAATTTTTCAAAGAAATTCGTTTGATTAGTATTATTGTGTGCAATACAAATATAAATAAAATATTTGTAGTTCTTCACTATTTATCGGGTGTAGATAAAATAGCGTATGCAACTCTCATGTAATGGTTATTAATACACTCGCATAAACCATACGAAACTCACCTTCGGCTCGTTTCGTATCCCGGTTTATGCTCATGTATTAATAACCATCATTACACGATCGTTGCATAATATACTATTATTTCATACCGCATCGTAACAGCCATGTTTGAGTCAACGATTTCAGTCCGGTAAATGAGACTTTACGATATCGAGTCCGTTAAAATTTTTACCGGACTCTAATGAAATGGGGCAAGAATCAAACAATTTATTGCGAAAACAATACAAAATTAATAAACATGTAATTAAAGACAATCTAAACATTAAAAGTAATAACATGAATTGTGCAATCTATATTCCCAGTTATTTCAACTTTCGGTAAACCATCGTGGAGAGTGGAACTCGAGCAAGCACTTGTACTAATAATTTCTTTAGATCTCTCAGTTAAGACTTGCACAAAACTTTCTCCTCCCTGGATCATTTTAGCCACTTTGTTCTTTCCTTTCAACGAATCCTCAATATACTTTTCTGCCACGGAGGAACTCTTCCATCCTCCATGTCTTTTGAGAACGGAAAATTCCGCTCCCGCATTTGCTAGTGAAGTCGTCGATGTGCGGCGAAAACTATGGCCGGTGTACAACTCGGGATTTGCTAATCCTAGAAATTCCGCTATTTTCTTGGGAACTCCACCGACTATGTGAATTCCAACGCGCTGGGAGTGCACTTGCCATTACGGTATCCTACGAACAATTTGTTGTGACCTAAACCTTTGGGCCGCAAGGCAACGTATCTTCGGAACAGTTCCAACACACTTATGCTGTCCATTTTATCAATAACCGTAAATACTCTTCTTTGATTCGTTTTTGAGAAAGGGATTGTTATTACCAAATTTTGTAGAAGTTTCCTGGATGTCATCCAAAGACATTTCATATATCTCTTCGCGGCGGAAACCACCAGCGACGGCGATTAAACCAACAATCTAACAAGAACACAAAATTATCAGTAAATATTGAAATGTACATCTGAAATTATTACCTTTGCCAAAAGATATTGTTGATCTGGTGCCTCTTTCGCAAATTTCACCAATTCTTCTCTGGTGAGTGTTTTGGCTTGTTTAGGTTGATAGCCAACAGACTGATTTTTAGGGAACGCTCGAAGTTTAGAGAATCTTGATATAACCACGTTTTCATTAAATTGTAGCATGGCTTTAACCATCGAATACTTTGACCAGAGTGAAGAACTGGACATTTTCTTCCACTAGAAAATCACCAATAATGATTCCTTCGAAAGAATATTTAGTGCAACTTACCAGATCAAACAAATACGCCAGCATTATTTCCTCATTGATTTCACTGACTGCGTTTACCCTTTTCCAGTCGCAAAACTGTTTATATTCGCTATGGTACCTTTCTGATGATTTTGTGGGAATCAGAGAGCCGGCAGCTTCATTATATTTACGCAAAACATCTTCGGGAATGTTATGACATTTCGTTTCACAAAAGTCAACAAAACAAACACCAGAAACAGTAACCTTAGAAACTAGCGTTTCCATCATGGATGATCATATTTTCAATTTTTGTGTTTTATTTATGTAAGATTTAGTGTCTGCAGTATGAAATAAAACGGGTCTGCAGTATGAAATAAAACGCATTACGACATACGACCGGTAAACATTTCGACTAGTACTGTAAAAATGCGTTTCCCGGACTTATGACGTAAATTACTATTACGATACCCAATCAAATGAAATGCACTAATTTCGATTCCAGCGGCAGTAGAAGTAAAATCGCCACGGTAATGATGATTCTACTTGAAAGTGAAAGAACATCAAGACGATAAGGTATTTTAAATCGAGAAACACGCATTTGACGTTCGGAGAGGAAATAGATTTATTATCGTGTTTTCGGCTCAGCTGCCACTGTCGAACCACCCAAACACGAGTGCGCCCAGAGCATAATGTTCATTTGTGATCCGATTAACGTCAGCGCATACCCACGTACGTAATTCCGAAAATATTTTCGACTACATGCATCCACGTTGAGACTCGGCCAAACAGTGGTGGCCTGTCGTAATCGTCGATGAGTCCGAAATCGCGAAAAGTGCGTGGGAGTTTCGCATGGATCGTGTCCGGTTCGCGATTTTATGGAAGTTGTCGAAGTCTGCCATGGGCGGAGGGAGTGGGATTTTCCCGGCAAAACTTGTGTGTAACCGGCACTGATTTTCTGACTAGACTCAGTCAGCATCGAATGACTCGGAAATGAGAGCAGAAGTGAAATTTAAAATGAATGACATCAACATGTGGAGCGTGACACTATCCCTATGGGGTTCCTCAGGGTTCTGGCACGATTTCCAGTCCACCCTGAAGATTTTTCTGGTTTTCTTGGAAGTTGTATGAAAAAGGATTTGAATATATAGTTCAATGAAATTTTGTTGATAACGTGCCTTGTTCATTTCAAGTGGTTCGAAAAAAAAAACCCCTCTTCTGATTGGGAAACGTAAGCGACATTTTTCGGGAGTAATTACACGAGTGCTTCAAAATTTCCGATAATTTTCCATGAAAGCATTTTGTCTGAAAACTGCATGAGTTTACTTTCATATTTCGTCGAAAGAGCCCGACCCCGAAGGAGGAGGGCTCTTTTAGCAAAATATGAAAATAACCGAATGCAGTTTTTTACTGACAACATGCTTGAATGGAAAATTATCAGGTTTATTTTGATGCACGAGTGTAATTCGGTAGAATATTTCCGAAGTTGAAACAACGACGTTTAAAATTCAGTATTTATGCCTATCAAGATGGCAAATGTACATTTTAACAATCGTTACTATAGATACACGGACCGAGCGGGTATTTTTCGATACCTTCCGGGTATTTACCAGCCCGAAAATTTCCCGCCGGGAATAATCGCTGTAATTGATCGAAAATGTACCGCTTCATATGGTATTTTTTTAAATATGATGGAAATATTCAGTGAAATGTCTGATATAGAAAGAATTCCATAACAAACTGGACCATTTCTTGATGTTGATGTAGACCACTGTTACATAGGAAGCCAGCAACTCACATTGGACAATATTTTTGAGGAACTTTTCTCTCTTTCTTGGCACTTTTTCAACCTTCCATTCTTCTTCATTCTGCGCATCGGATGTTTTTATCCCCAATAAGTGTAAACATTGACATAGAAAACAAAAAAACCCTGACAAGATATCACGTACTAGGTCAGTACCGGAAAAACAAAAACCCCATCTCAAATCTCTGACCTCTTTAATAAGCAATCCATTTCAAAAAAAATTCACTGGTTTATCAGTTATTTCGCCGACTAGCGTATTCATTCTTCTCAAATTTTCAGATCGATGCTCCCTTTCTGTCTCTCAGGGTCAGTCAATCTTTTAAAGTATTCGTTAACTGTTTATCTGGCCCTTACTTTTGAAAATCAATATCAAACATTGCTCATACATAAAAATATTTATGAAACATTACTAAAATATTTAACGGTCGTTTGAATCTGATTGGCCATGCTTTTTGTTGATTTATAAGCTGGAAACACTATGCAAGACATCTATGCCAAATATTTATACTTGAATCAAGCCAAATGTTGAAATATTTCACAATGCCACACTTTTAACTGTATATACTACATCGTTGCCACCGGAACACCAGGAAACAGATGAAGCGTTGTCTATTGTGATGCTCAAAATCTGAACAATAAAACTATTGTATGCACCACGATCATTACTGGATGTTTGATTATTTATAGCAATATTTCGGGTCAAACATTTCCCTTAAAACTTTACTAGTACGTATGGAGAGAAAAATTGGCGAAACTTCATTTCTCTCTCTCTCTCTCTCTCGCCAAATAATGTATCAAGGTTGTATCTCTTAAGGAAAATGATGCGTGGTATGTAAAATAATGGCTATTAGATGATTTTACTGAATTTTACATTGATAGTTTACTGTAATTGGGAAATCAGAACCTTTTTTGTCGAATGAATGAGTTCACTAGATACTTTGGTTTAATCAAAGATTGGATATGTTTCAATTCAATAGACTATTATCTGCTAACAACGCATTTTTCAGATTTCAATGGAACTATCATCTAGCTGAAACTCAGAGGTATTATATCAAAACGTTGTTGACTCTCGAACGTAATGCCAATAAACAACTCTTTGTATAAAAATCTTTGATAGAGAATATCAAAGAGGTGGCTCTCGCCATAAATCACAGGGATTAGGAGAAAGGTCCCAGGATTAAAATCCATCAAGCTGTCATGTGAAAGAAGATTTATCAGGAGAATGAAAATAGCGTCTTATTATATTTCAGCGTCAGAGTATGTGGTTCTTTAGACGCTTAAGCCTTTTCTAGCCGATTCGAGCTTTCCTCGTACAACAAAATACGGAATCTTCTCCAATATTCCACGAAGTTACTTAGCGGAGAATGGGATGATGAAAGGAAATATGAAAATACAAGTTGAGCAGGTGAAGTGGTGGATATTTACAGTTTCGGCGTGGTTTAATTTGTTTTCAAAATTGAGTCTGCTGCAATAAAACACGCCAGTAAAAGAGTTATATCAAGCGTTCTGGTTTTATTTGCGTTCGTTAAAAGTTCGGTTGCCGTTACAGAATGAATGCTCTGTTCGAAATGAAACGTTGCTTATTTCATTTACATTTTCAGAAGCTACAAAATTCGGGACAAAGGAATTTAATCTTTCTCTAGACGTTTTTTTCAGAATAAGCCTTCACAATGCGAATATTTCAAGAAAATAAACCACTCTTATACGTAAGAATCCATATGATTAACAGAATTATATTATTTCAATGAAGATTCTGGTTTTCGAATTGTTAATAATAATATATTACAAACCGTGGCGGAAAATCCATTATTTCTCCCAAGAGAAAAATATAGCTTATTGAATATTCAACACCTCCTAAAACATTCAAACAAAACAAAAAAAACGCTATGCCCGTAAATGGTTTTTAGAAGATAATTATTCGAAGATTATGGAATGTAGATAATAATACAAAATAAACAATAAAATGCATATAATTATATTTCACGTTCTACCATGCTATTCAATACTATTTTCAGAGTGTTGAATTTTTTTTCGACTCATTTTCACACTGCAATTCATTTTTTATTCATTGCATTCTACAGATATTCCATTCCGCGTTGCATACTCCTTCGTCTTTATATATTCGTACGGCACCTCGTAAAAAAATTTATTGTACACTCCGCATATGGTCGTCTGGCTATGGATCATTGCAATTAAAATTTAAGTCGGCTGGGTGGCATAAAAAGCCGTTAGCATAAATTTGCATCGTGCAAAAAATTGTAGTTGTAATTATTGATTTACCGCTTTAATCCAAATACCAATTTATGTACACCCAGGCAAAGAGCGGTATGACATTGAAAAAGATATTTCAGAATCTGGAAATAATTCGTTATTTCTGCCAGCTGGAGTTTTCGACATGGAATAAATATGTGAAATATTCATCTCCGTTACAGAGATTATAGGGCTTGGTTTCATGTCTCGAAAGATCAAAATGTGCCTCGAAAATTAAAATGGTCTATTGCTCGCATGCTTCTAATGATAGCTTCCAGCGCTGGATGATACAAAATTCGTTCGTGATCTTTACCCAAGATTGTGTTTCGGATTTTATTTTTTTAGGTAATCGTTTCTCAGAAGATTGTCTAGTTGTTCGTTTTTGTTTATAACCTCGAAGTGAGAACTGCCCAACTTTCTAATACATCACGGTATGATTTAGATAAATGATAATACAGTTTTCGTGCTATTTCTTGAGGGCAGAAAAAAGATATTTTTCGAAGTGTTGCAAGGAGTTCGTGGTTCATAAAACCAAGGCTCTCATTTGCATCAAGTACCGGAGATAATTGTGAAAGCTTCAGAATTAATTTCACAAGTGAAGTGCAAAACAAAAAGATCTACAGAATTACAGAAGAATGTTACCACTGTAGGTAATCTTTTTGGAGATTTAAAATATATCCATTCAATTCCTTGCATTGATTTCTTGATGCCTTTTCTCTCCCAAATCTCTATATCGACGCATCGGACATTTCTCAGTGGTGTTCTTAAATTGGTGACGTGGAAAATTCAAAAGTTCAATGGCATCAATTGTGTTTTTTCTAGGAATCAATTATAATTACTTGTGGACGATATACATAATAATAATATGTATTTGCTTGAAAATAATGTGATATAAAATATCATAGTGTAGTGCGAATAAAAATGGAAAGCCCACTAAAACAGAAGTTGTGCGTGGGTTTGTTGCTGAAGTTATTACTACACGAAAATATCATCAGTACTACTATAACATAGTAAATACAACTTATAAAAATACTAGCTGACCCGGCCACGCGTTGCTGTGGCTGAAGTTTTTGTTATATTACATTATAGTAAACAATCTAAGAGGAACAATAAGAGAACATCAGTCATGGAGTCCACTATGCTTTTTCACACAGATGGTATTTGTAAAAAAATATGGTGATCTCCTTATTTGACTTTCTACTACTATAACCCTTTAGTACAATGAAATTATTTACGAACAAAGACGAAAATGTTGATGTTGGTATACAAAATAACTGGATTGAGATTTGAAGGGGATGTACGTTGAACACAATTAATTAAAATGTTCTTACACTTGATATTAAGCAGAAATCAATAGGTACAAAATAAAAATTTATCAGATTTATTATTTCCATTTAATTTTATAACAAATATAAGTATATTACAGTATAATACAGTAAATAACATGTGACGCTTAAACTCATGAATGAGGTAGGCAAGGCAGACAGTCTTAAACTTTTAAACATTAATATCTATTTTTTTTGAATTATAAATACTATCAATTTCAATTTAATTTAACACCAATCGGTGCACAATGTTTTTGGTTAACCTGTCTTTAGCTAACACAAATAGATTCGACGGTTTCCCAACACGTGAACACGCAATATATAGTTGCCCATGAGAAAAACATGGATTTTCCAAATCTAAACCATTTGTGGTTGTGCATGACCTTCTGCTGTCCTGATTCTTTGAGCTGGATTTCTTGATTCAATTTGCTCTGCCAACTGATGGGCTCAGCAGCGCCATCTATTGATTACTTACTCAACCCAGTCGAAAGGTATCGACATCTGTTAGAATCATTTGGAGTCAACAGATAATTGTGACTGTCAAATAATAACAGAAATAATTAGCAATAAATTAAAATTGCGACTATAATTTGAGATTTAAACTATCCTATATCTCAAGTTGGATCGAACTGCACATGGTGTGCGAATTTTATTATAATCGGTTAAGTGGTTTAGGAGTCCATTGAGGTCAAACATTGTGACACGAGATTTATATATATTAAGAAGATATAAAACAAATACAAACTCACAAAACAATAGATAGAACATAATTCTTCTATGAATATTCATATATCGATACTTTTACCATTCAGGTATATTTTTTGTTGAAAGTTCGTATACGTACTGAGAACTATAATCGTTATGCAAGTATTACAGAACTGAAACGAATAGAACTGTGTTGTGAAAAGAAAGGCTTGAACATTTTGCTACAAATCAGCACTTCTGATTCTTACACCAGTAAATGTGAAACAATAAGACAGCAACTCTATTCAATTCAAAATAAACGAAAAATTATCCTTCGTCCTAATTGGCTTTCGCAAATTGTGTTTATATAAGCTGGAAATCCACGTCACCTTGTCAAATACTCCTATTTATCGGCTAATGGACAGATTATAATGAAATTGATTTGAATTTACAATTTCGCTATTACGGTAATAATTGACAGCATAAAGCATCCGCGAGAGCATGTTTTATGTCATGTTTATCACATTTTCGCTAACAATGGGGCACCTGAAAGGTCACATCTAATCCATTCTTTGGTTTACGACTTCAGAAATCTATTCAGAATGTGGATTCAGCTGGGCTCATTACTGCTGGTATCGAGATTATTTATGTCCGTATGTTATCGAAGATCAACATACATTTATTCATCTATTATTTCATTATTAGTATGATTACCAGCTCATTTATCGATTTTGTTATTTCATTAGCTGTTACTCACATACATACATACGTTTACAGCAAAATTAATATTGCTTTCTAAGAAATACTTCTGTGACTGAAATAAAAAATTCTTTCCCGTCATATCTAAACGGGCAGCATATCCTGAAAGTTCAACGAGGGTCCTGATTGAACTAAGCTGTTTTCGTAAGTGAAATACTCGGTGAAATAGGAAGAGATTTTGACTGATCGGATCGAAATTGAGACAGGAGTATTTATAATAGTATAAATACAATTCAATCGAGCGCAAAAAAGGTAGTCACAGACAATGCTGTATTTTGGTTGACTAAATCGTGAGGAATATTGATTAACCAGAAGGGTATTGCCTCAGACCTATATATTTTTGAAAATGTCAAATTGTCTGAACTATTAAACAACAAATACATTCATGGATAAAATCCCGAAGACTATCCTGTATATATAGATGAAGATCGGAAAAAATATTCCATGGATAAAAACAAATGTTGAAGATAGGACTTACAATTCAGAAAAAATCAGGTTCTCATTCCTATTGGTTTGATTTTGAATTCAAAAAACATTTTCTGGCGATTTGAATTTTCATCCGGGTGTTACAATACGAAATCAAGCTTTTGAAAATCAATAAAAAACTTTTGCGGAGAAAACATAGAAATTATTATTTATTCATAGAAATGTTGCACTCCACCGAAGTATTTTGTTTGAAAGACACTAAGTAGACAATCCTAATACATCCAACCTCTGTACCTAGATGGTGCGTTATGCTTCGAGTCGATATCTATATATCGAATATTTCCATCGTATTTTAAAAATCCCATATGAAGCGGGACATTTTCGATCAGTTACAGCGAAAAATTTCCGGCGGGACATTTTCGGGCTGGTAAATACCCGGTAGGTATCGAAAAATACCCCCTCGGTCCGTGAATCTATGGTAACGATTGTTAAAATGTACATTTGTCATCTTGACAGGCATAAATACTGAATTTTAAACGTCGTTGTTTTAACTCCGGAAATATTCTACCGAATAACACTCGTGCATCAAAATAAACCTAATAATTTTCCATTCAAGCATGTTGTCAGTAAAAAAATTGCATTCGGTTATTTTGATATTTTGCTAAAAGAGCCCTCCTCCTTCGGCGTCGGGCTCCTTCGACAAAATATGAACATAAACTCATGCAGTTTTTAGACAACATGCTTTCATGGAAAATTATCGGTAATTTTGAAGCAAGTGTGTAATTACTCCCGAATATTCCTTCGAAAGCATTACATTAAAAATATGCATGATTTCAGCAGGCCTCTGTTTGATAATATTCAATTCTCACATCTTCTCCATCAAAATTCATATCACGCTGCACCCAGCATGCAAATAAACGCACCAAAATGTCCATTTTGTTTATTTTCATCACGCAGTCAGCTTTTGATTTACGATGTTGAATCTCAAAATGAATCACGCATCATTATCCAATTCGCATCTCGCCTGAAATTTTATTCCATTCATATCTGATCGAAGTTATTCATGAGTCGCGAAATAATCATTCCAGAACAGTTGGGGATCGCCGATTCGGATCTTATTCGATGTACCCTTCATTGTGGCGAGTCCATCAACAATACGTGTTTGATTTGGTATGGTTATCGAGATGAGAATCGTCTTTATATGTTGTCGTTTTATGTCGGGAAATAAATGAAGGTTTGGTATAAACCGTACGAGGTGGTTTGAAATTGTATTTCAGCTACAAGTATCAGGACTGGGTGAACTTCTTCCATCACACTTTTTCCAGTCCCCATTATGTATTTGTCCACCCATAGACTTTGCTCTTGCTTTCATAGACAACCATCAACTCACAAACTCACAGATTTTGTCTGAATTTCTAATGGAATCAACGTTAATTACTATTCTTTACAGGAATTTTGTTTGCTAACGTGATGTGAAAACTAGAAAGTCTGTATCATTCTTCACAGGGAGTTCTCGATCAGGTAGATCACCATGCATAAATCACAAAAGCAAGGGGTTATCTCAAAGATTGAATGTGAATATAACTGATTATTTTTTTCACTTGTCAAAATGTGACGTTTTTGGCATTTCAACCAATAGTAGCGGGTTATTCTATGGTTATTCTGGCCAATCATTCGATATTATACTGATAGAACTGCCTGGTCCTTCTGATAAAACGTTGTTTACCTTTGAACCGTCAAAACTATAAGGTTTACCGCGTCAATTCCATTGAACTGGCTCATATTTATATAAATCATCATGAATGAAGAGTTACCTTATCATTAATAGTCATTCACTTTTCACTTCTTCAGCATAATAATAACATAACACATTTCAATGAACACCCAAACACGTAAATAGCTCATAACCCCAACTTTATGACAGATATAACGAACGACCGATTCAAATATTCAAGGTTTCCTTAAATCAAATGAAGATGGCGTACAATGAGTTTTTATTAAATACAATTCATTTTTTGTTGTATGAGAAGAAACCGTTGTATGAAAATTTTGATACAACGACATAACGAATGATTTTATGTTCCTTCTGGCGCGATTTTCGTTTCATATCGTCGGCAAGCATTATCATATTCATTGCGCAAGCATCATATCTCTTTTGGATCATAGAGGGCATACATCGTTGTTTGACATTTCAAATTTGTAAAATTTTCACCTATTCTCCTTTCCTTCTTATGTAAATGAAATACTGATCAATTAAATTGTTCTTCCTTCTATTTGTTCAAAAAAACTTTTCAAATACAACTCGTTTTTCAAATTCAATAAGATGAATTTTCATTTTCGAAACACTCAAACTTTTTTATTTTGAGGCAAAAGCATTCAAATAAACCGAATTAGATAAAATCACGAGTCTATAGGAATCGGTTTGTTTTCATACTTTTGCCAAATAAATTTTTTTTTTGTGGAAAATGAAAATTTATCGATTATTTGAAGGACTCGTGGTATTACCTTTGATAATTTTGTATACTTACCAAAATCTGACTTGCAAAATTGTTCCTGGGGATGTTGTGGCATACAGGAGCACCCCTCTGTGTACACGAAAGCGCCACAAACCAATGTCAGCGTCAATAAAAGCACGCCTGACTTCATAACCTGTAAGAAAGAATATATAACTTTGTTATGTCTGGCGTATCGATGAATTTGAGAAGCCATCAGCGTGTCAAACAATATTATTCGAAGGGGCTCAATACCTCACAGGCAAAATGTGGCCATACGTATGTGGTTTCAATTTCATTTTATTAGTGATGAAGTAACTCATTTCAATAGGCAACTGAAAGTGTTTGCTGAAAATTTGACGTTCCTTTTTTTGTTTTGTATTTTTGCATCTATTAAGAGGATATAACCAAAAGTCACTTCCTTAACACTGACAAAATGGTTAAGGATTTCGCGGCGAGGTTTTCGAAATCACTACTTCCCTTTGGGTTTGAAGGCCGTCGTTCTTTGGAATTTCTTCCTGACGTTTCGCTAGCGCGAGTGGCTAGCTTCTTCAGATGCTCACTCATCTTCACTATTATTTCGATGACTGAGATAAGATAATAGTCAAGATGAGTGAGCCTCTGAAGAAGCTAGCCACTCGCGCTAGCGAAACGTCAGGAAGAAATTCCAAAGAACGACGGCCTACAAACCCGAAGAAAAGTAGTGATTTCCTTAACACTTCCTGCATTCCACAAAAATGTTCATGTACCTAAATATTGTTACCAAAGTCTTGGTTTGACAGTCATGTGAACGTATGTGCCATCGAAATGTCAATTCATTCAGAGCAAATTAGCTCGAATGTTTTGTGTATCTAGATCTAGAATAAGATGCCTAGGAAACCCTGGTGTACCTAGTGATTCGATATTGTTTAGTATTTCTTGGCGAAAAACAATCGACGATTACGAAAGCTTTCTAATTTTTATATAGGGAGCGTTATATGAGCATTTTCAAAAATCTGTCGAATGTCGGTTTTGTCAGAATGACGTAACTTCGAGGTTTATTGTTGTCAATGAAAACTATTTGAAATTATTTCTTCGCATTCAACAGTGTTTAAAAGTCTATATAAGTAGAATGAGTTTTGAAGTTATTACAAGTACTTTTTCACGATGTGTAGAAGATTTTGTATTTTGTGAGGACAGTCAAAATCTGGGGATACAGATATTCGTCTTTATTCAGTACCTGAAGTAAGTACAAAACAAATCGCCCTCCAAAAAAAATAACATGAATGTAGCGTCGTAGCTAATTTTATTCGTTTCAGCTTGAGCGAAAGTCTTATATCGAGGAGGAAACATCTATAGCTCTTATCAAAGAGAGATTGAAAACAAAGTGTTGTTTAAATAAAGGAAATATCGATGTGATACGTATTTTGAACCAATGCATAATTGATGTGTGTATCCCCAACTCCAAGGCAGTCTATCACTTTCAATACACTAGCATGTTTTTTTTTAGCAAAAGGCAACTTTGTCACACATTCTCAGGTGAATGGGCAAAGTATATTTTCTCGGAATCAAAGACTAGTCTTACAAACTGATATAAATAAACACTAAAAACTTGAAGAGGTAGCAGGTGACAGTGACAGGATTGACAGGTTGTTAACGGTAGGTTTCCACGTTACATGCACGTTTTCTGAAACGCATTTGATTGTCTGTCAAGGCCTCGGTCAAGGCTGTCAAAATCTTAGTAGGCGAAAAATAAACAGTAGTAGAATATTTGGTTGCACTCTAGTGAAAATTAAGCTCCATATGACATATGACTGATCGCCATCTACAATAGCGATCTGAAGTTTTTATGATCTCAAAAATGAAGCAATCGGTTTTCGCCAAGCTTATCCCAAAATTATTATTCAGGTATAAGTAGATACACCAGGGTTTCCGAAGCATCCTAATCTAGAATTTATCCATATGTACAAGAAATAACTTACAAGTTGAAAAAAGTCTGTATAATTCGTTGATGAAAATCTGCTTCAGAATGTTGAAAGAAATATGTATAAGAATATCAAATCGATTTCTCCAAATTCCACGAGAAAATTGATTGAATGAGTTTTTTTCGACAAGCAAATTGATTGTGGATTCGAAATATGAAATTGTTTACCACTATTTCAAAATATAAACTTCTTTGTAGAACAACGCGCCACTGCCATAATTCAATTGGAATGAATCGAACACTTCAAAAGGTACTTGACGAATGCCATCGGTACCAATGAATGCGTATGGTGTTTTGATAAGTCTCTTGGTCTCAATGTCAAGACCAGTCTGATCAAGATCAGCACGCCCATTTTTCATGAACGTTGATGGTCAGTGATAGTCTCAAGGATGTAAATGAAAAAAGTGTTGCATTAAGCAGACAGACGATTTTTTTCAGTTCAGTTATGTTTATGTGTTCCATAACTGTCCGTAACTGTTTTTATCGAGGAATCACCGGAACAAAGTCTATACGAGTGCGTTCCTTTGATTTGCGTTATTCAGGCGCCAAAAAAAATCATTCAACCACAGTCACACTGTTTAATCGTGCGTAGAACACGTCATGTGATACTGCGCTAATCTTTATCTGTTGCGAAATTACTTAAGCAGAAAGGAGATATCTGAAGCGGTCATATTACGTTGAACGCATGACGAAACTTGAAGGAATGCTGGAGGAAACCAAAGCGAAAACCGCGAGAAAAATTCGCACGTTCTCTATCTGTGGTGACATATGATCAATATTCATCGAGATTCGAATGCTGAATGACAAAACACCAAATTAATGCCTTTTATTCACAAATAACGAATTGTTCACTCGAAAGAAGATGTCGAAAAATACTTTCTTTTTTCTTTTATGGGTAACGTCATTCTGTCCATCGGTATTCATGAAGTGCTCAGATCCCCTCAGATCATATACACACCAACGAAATTCTATAAAACGAGCTGTACCTGACATGATATAATAATATTAGAATCAAGTGAAGATAAAGGTACTCAGTTTCTTCCTTTAAAACTCCAAACGGCAAAAAATAAAATTTCTTCCGAGAACAAGCTCATCTTGGCTTGCTAGATTTTCCTCTCATGAAAAATGATGTATTTTCCGTCTCGCTATGTAATATAGTATTGCATTAGACCACCACCAAAATTGACCTATTCTTTGATTTTGGTTATCATCTCCAGAGTTTAAGGGACATAACTATGTTTCAGATCTCTTAGAAGGTATAGTAGTTTTCACAATAAATGCTATTGACTGAAGGATTATAATAAAACCAATTAGACCCTTAAGTTGTAAAATCTGAGATGCACATCATAAATGTAAAAGGACCGGATTCAGGTAATTTTGTTTCTCAGAGAGGGATTGTAGAAGATTACAGCTTACACTTCTTGTTCATTTCAGTCTTTGTATTTCATTGGAAGTGTTCACTTGTGTTACGGCGTGCAATAATTTTATAACATTTATTTGTTATTACAGACATTAATAGCAAAGATTTTATACCCCAACGTACAGAATAGGCAGTATGTGGCGTCCGTGGATAAAAAGTAATAGTTGCTTCTCCCAGTGGTTCGTTAAAGAAGAATCACTTATCTTGTGACGCGAAAATCATTATAAAAAATGTGTATAGTTCCTTACTTCAGCAAGGATATAACGCGGGTGCTGCAGCAAAAGTAACCAGTAATTTGACGAAGGTGCCTCTTACTTCAGTTAGACGAATTGTTGAAAATTCCATGGAATCAAGAAAAAAGCGTAAAGATTCTGGTGTCACAAAAAGTCTAGACGACTGGGAAAAAGATTTGATAAGGCAAAAAATCTACACTATGTACGATGAGCAGCGTGTCCCTACAATCTATAGTCTGAAACAGCGGCTCATCAATGACGAAACTCACATCAACTGTGGCCTCACTACTCTTTGGCGAGCTCTGTCTGCAATGGGCTTCAAATATCGCAAAATTGACAAGAGACAAGTAATAATGGAATCCACACGTTTAATAAACTGGGGTTCTGAATATATATATATATATATATATATATATATATATATATATATATATATATATATATCCCATAGAGCTTTTGTGGCACCAACTTAAATCGAGCGTGCGCCTCTCCTACCGAGAGTTGGAAAAGTTCTGTTAGTCATGTTATAAATGTTGAAAACTCGTACCTTTCTGTAAAATCAATTGCGCCAATTATTATTAATTAAGATGAGGATAGCGATAGCGACACTGAACTAAATATAGAATAGAATTGTAACATTCAAATAAATTACTTGTATATCTCCTACATTATGCAAAATTCAAATTTCTTAACTTCGACCCTGTAGCACATTTGCATCTTTTACCAGATGATTTTCTACACAATGGGATTAAATCGGGTAGTTTATTGCAGTTGATAAGCCAATACCATTTACTGTGAAAAATACTATATCGAAGAAGATGTTATGTACAAGAGTTGAAGTTTTATCGTTAACCAGCTGACTTGAGATTTTTATGTATTGTCGTTTTCAGAACGGAAAGTGAAGAAATCCATGTAAATGAGTTGATTATCAGGACGACCGATATGCTAGGTTAGGTTATTTTAGAAAAAAGGTTACTCACCTCAAGTACTTAAATTTTACATTTTCCCTTTTCGTCTATGAGTCAATTGTCTGACAAAAAACCGAATAAGTTCTCCACACAAAGATATTCTGCAAGATAGCCAAAAATTATTTTGATGTTACTTTTTTCAAATTGGTTTTCCCTTTTTCCACATCGAATTGGGACGAAGCGATAAAATAGTTTTTCAAAATATGAGAGATGAAAAAAACAAGTGCTGTGTTAGTTTACACCCTGCATACCCAATTTATTTTCCATTTCTTTGTTGAACTCATGAACGAAGAGGCCCGTTATAGCTGTTTCTTGAAGTACATAATCCATAAGGAACTAATTGCAATTATACTTTGAGATTGTAAGGAAAGTATGCTTCAGAACTGGAGTAGTGTTCAGCGTGTCTAATTCAAACTGTTTCTGGAAGATTGGGCCTTTTCAGTTACTTCAATTAGATCTGGATTAATGTCAACTGTATTCGTACATTTTTGCCTTCTTATCATTTCTTTTCCACATGACGAATAAGAGGATTGTATCTATCAAAGTGGATTAGTAATCCTGGTTCATGCTCCATTCGACGTTATTGATTGAAAATTCGTCGAAAGATATTTCATTTCTAGAATCAATAGATGGATAACCATTCTTCGTATTCAACAAAACAAAATTTCTTATTGAATTAAACAAAAATGAATTAGTCGAATTTTTTTTATGACTTCCAATTGAAAATTCACCACACAAGTTGTATTCAGAAGAGAAATATTCAATTTGATAGGTACCATATTCATCAAAAAATAATGATCAAATATTAGTTTCCTGATCTGATTATGAATTATTTCTTTATTTTCTCAAATGGTAGTTCAAAAACCCAAAAAATACGGAGACAAGATCTGAATAATGTTTGATAAATTGTCTTAACAATTAAAAAAGTGAAGTCAAGACGGCCATAAATCAGAATTTGATTTTCCCGACATGCAGCCACGGCGTGATAGAGCTTAACAAGACTGAATTGAACGCATGGAACACATTAGCCTTATTTCAAGACGTCCGTCCCCAAACGTTTAACCCCATTTTATCCACTTAAAATAATAATCTACCCTGTCAACGCTGCGTGAGAGATTGCCCCCTTCGTTTATCAGTTCTTGCAAAATTAAACTCTGTTGGGAACATACATTTTTCGTAAAGTACCTAACCAAGAGTTTTATTGCAGTGTAGTGTTTGAAGAAATGCATAAAAATTTAGTGACATAAATATTCGTTTTACTCCGAATTTCTTTTCGGTGCTCTGGAATCCTTTGGGGCATTTTTAGACGGACCAGTTTATACGAATTCAGACAGTGAATATCCCGAATTATGGTCGGCAGGTGACTATCAGAATTCCTCGAAGACATCGCGACACTGTTTGTAAACAAATATGTAAAAATAGGTTGTCATCACTCGGGCGGTATTATAATGACAAAGTGAGAACTGTTCCAGCTATTCTATTAGGATTTGTGTCATCGCGCGTTAATAGTTCTTGCACGTGCATTGTGGTATTTTTTAAATGCTATTCGTGGAGGTTATATGCTAGATTTGAGTGAATTGGTTCAGATGTGAGAGGCTGAGGCATACATGAATAATAACAGGAAAATGCTGAGAGGATATAAATGTTATCTCAAAATGGTTACGACATTTCTTCAACAAATATTGTAGAACTCCATGTTGAACCTTGATATTTCATTTATATTTCATTTGATTATTTTTTTGTGGTGTCCATCATATTCCTTGTATGTTAATCAACTGATCTATCCAATGTTTTCAGTATCACTACTTTTATTCGGGTTCGAAGGCCGTCGTTTTTTGGAATTTCTTCCTGACGTTTCGCTGGCTCGAGTGGCTAGCTTCTTCAGAGGTTCATTCATCTTGGAATTCACTCCGATGACTGGAGATTGTTTCTTCGCAAGTTGTATTTATGCCGATTCAGGTAGTTTGCGGTGCTAATTATTCCATTCGGATTCGTGGAATTGTCATTAATATTGATTACCTTGTTTACTTCCTGTGGGTTCGGAGAATAATCATCATTAATATCTGAAGAACTACCTGCAGTTATTATCGATTTTCTTAAAATGGGATTCCATATTCGGTTGAGGTTGACAGCTTCTTCTTTTCTGTTGAAATTATCCGTGTGTTTGTGGATTTCTATTGCCTCCCGTACCAGTCGGCTATGGTATCCCTGGTTGGGTGCAATCAGTTTTGCATTTTCAAACAGAATCCTGTGGTTTCCCTCACTAAGTGCGTGTTCTGCCACAGCCGACTTGTCAATTTGCCCTAGTCTGCAGTTTCTCTCATGTTCCTTTAGCCTAGTTCCCATGGATCTTTTGGTGGTACCGATGTATACCTTCCCACAGGTGCACGGTATGCGATAAACCCCTGCTGCAGACAGTGGATCTCTTTTGTCTTTAGCCGATCTGAGGCTCTGTTGAATCTTCTTTGTGGGTTTGAATACAGTTTTTATGTTGTATTTACTCAGGAGTTTTCCAATTCTGTCTGTGACCCTCGGGATGTATGGCAAATATGCATGTGCAACTATCTGAACGTCCTCCTTGTTTCGAACAGTGGAATTCTTCAGTTTCATGGCCCTGTTGATCTCGGGTACACTGTATCCATTCGACCTCAAGGTCACTTGAAGATGTTCCAGTTCTTCCTCCAGATGTTCTGGTTCGCATATTCTTCGAGCACGTTCCGTTAGAGTAGAAATGACTCCTCTCTTTTGGCTGGGATGGTGATTCGATAGCGCGTGCAGGTACCTATCCGTGTGTGTGGGTTTTCGGTACACTTTGTGGGTTAGTCTAGCCCCACATCGTTCGATCAGAACATCCAGGAATGCTATTCGTTGGTCTTGTTCAGTCTCCATGGTGAACTTAATATTGGGGTGTTGAGCGTTCAAGTGGTCGAGAAAGAGTTTTAGAGCGTCCCTACCATGTTTCCAGATGACGAATGTGTCATCCACGTAGCGTAGCCACAAGGTCGGCTTCAATTCGAAGGCGTCGATTGCTTTCTCCTCAAACCGTTCCATGAAGAAGTTGGCTACTACTGGGCTAAGTGGACTTCCCATCGCCACGCCATCCAATTGCTCATAGAAGTTTCCCCTCCATTGAAAGTAACTCCCCGTGAGACATGCTCGGAAAAGTCCAACGATATCATTAGGGAACAAGTAGGCTAACTCCTTCAGGGAGTCTTCCAGTGGGACGTTGGTAAACAAGGACACAACATCGAAGCTGACCATAATATCTGTCGGTTCCAAAGTTAAGCCTCTAATTTTACCCACGAAGTCTGTCGAATCCTTGACGTAGGAGTTTGTTCTTCCTACATGAGGCTGTAGGAGCGAGGCCAGATGTTTTGCCAAGTGATATGTAGGTGAGCCTGGGGCACTGACTATTGGTCTCAGTGGCATGCCGTGTTTGTGCACCTTCGGAAGACCATAGAGTCTGGGTGGAACGGCTTCAGTTCTGAGAATGGTTTTCTTTATGGTTTCGGTCAGTGAGAAGTTAAAGAAAACCATTCTCAGAACTGAAGCCGTTCCACCCAGACTCTATGGTCTTCCGAAGGTGCACAAACACGGCATGCCACTGAGACCAATAGTCAGTGCCCCAGGCTCACCTACATATCACTTGGCAAAACATCTGGCCTCGCTCCTACAGCCTCATGTAGGAAGAACAAACTCCTACGTCAAGGATTCGACAGACTTCGTGGGTAAAATTAGAGGCTTAACTTTGGAACCGACAGATATTATGGTCAGCTTCGATGTTGTGTCCTTGTTTACCAACGTCCCACTGGAAGACTCCCTGAAGGAGTTAGCCTACTTGTTCCCTAATGATATCGTTGGACTTTTCCGAGCATGTCTCACGGGGAGTTACTTTCAATGGAGGGGAAACTTCTATGAGCAATTGGATGGCGTGGCGATGGGAAGTCCACTTAGCCCAGTAGTAGCCAACTTCTTCATGGAACGGTTTGAGGAGAAAGCAATCGACGCCTTCGAATTGAAGCCGACCTTGTGGCTACGCTACGTGGATGACACATTCGTCATCTGGAAACATGGTAGGGACGCTCTAAAACTCTTTCTCGACCACTTGAACGCTCAACACCCCAATATTAAGTTCACCATGGAGACTGAACAAGACCAACGAATAGCATTCCTGGATGTTCTGATCGAACGATGTGGGGCTAGACTAACCCACAAAGTGTACCGAAAACCCACACACACGGATAGGTACCTGCACGCGCTATCGAATCACCATCCCAGCCAAAAGAGAGGAGTCATTTCTACTCTAACGGAACGTGCTCGAAGAATATGCGAACCAGAACATCTGGAGGAAGAACTGGAACATCTTCAAGTGACCTTGAGGTCGAATGGATACAGTGTACCCGAGATCAACAGGGCCATGAAACTGAAGAATTCCACTGTTCGAAACAAGGAGGACGTTCAGATAGTTGCACATGCATATTTGCCATACATCCCGAGGGTCACAGACAGAATTGGAAAACTCCTGAGTAAATACAACATAAAAACTGTATTCAAACCCACAAAGAAGATTCAACAGAGCCTCAGATCGGCTAAAGACAAAAGAGATCCACTGTCTGCAGCAGGGGTTTATCGCATACCGTGCACCTGTGGGAAGGTATACATCGGTACCACCAAAAGATCCATGGGAACTAGGCTAAAGGAACATGAGAGAAACTGCAGACTAGGGCAAATTGACAAGTCGGCTGTGGCAGAACACGCACTTAGTGAGGGAAACCACAGGATTCTGTTTGAAAATGCAAAACTGATTGCACCCAACCAGGGATACCATAGCCGACTGGTACGGGAGGCAATAGAAATCCACAAACACACGGATAATTTCAACAGAAAAGAAGAAGCTGTCAACCTCAACCGAATATGGAATCCCATTTTAAGAAAATCGATAATAACTGCAGGTAGTTCTTCAGATATTAATGATGATTATTCTCCGAACCCACAGGAAGTAAACAAGGTAATCAATATTAATGACAATTCCACGAATCCGAATGGAATAATTAGCACCGCAAACTACCTGAATCGGCATAAATACAACTTGCGAAGAAACAATCTCCAGTCATCGGAGTGAATTCCAAGATGAATGAACCTCTGAAGAAGCTAGCCACTCGAGCCAGCGAAACGTCAGGAAGAAATTCCAAAAAACGACGGCCTTCGAACCCGAATAAAAGTAGTGATACTGAAAACCTCGGCCGCGAAAGCCTCAACTATTTTATCCAATGTTTCTCTATTTACATCGAAAGACATAATTGAAGACACAAGTATTATTTATTTGTCTAGTAAATATTTTTTGACTGAACTTGAATCCAAGATTGTTCTGGCTGACAGAAATAATTCAATATAAACTGTTCTGTTCAGAAAATATATTGAAATATGTTAACAAACCCTATTTTGAAATAAATTAGATGATGCGTGAAATCAACACTATAGACAGTTGAGCATTTCGCGAAAATCTATTGTTTTTTTTCAACAATGGAACTAAAATGAATATCGATAAAAAGCCTGACAAATTTTTTTTCTATTTTATATAGAAAAGGGGAGACAGAAGAAGTAACTTCAATATAATACTCATTCCCCATAGGAAATCCCCTTTCCATAACATTGGAAGAAGTGTTGCTAAAGCTGATATTGAAAAAAAATACTCATTCTGAGTGTTTATTTCAAACTGGATGTAGTTGATTATCGGTTATACTTGCACGAGTGCATAAAAATTACGATAATTTTGCAAGAAAGCGTGATATCTAAAAATTGCAAGAGTTTATTTTCATATTTTGACGAAAGTGCCCAAGTCCAAAGGACGAGGGCTCTTTTACAAAATATGAAAATAAGCGAATGCAATTTGTATGAGATATCAAGCTTGAATGCAAAATTATCTGGTCATTTTTATGCACGAATGTAATTCATTGGAATATTTCACGAATGAAGAAATTCTCAAGGAAATGTTATTTTTTGTTCATTTATACCTTCCTCTATAGATTGTAAGGAGCACTCACCAAGACGCGAAATGTTTTTCTATTTTTTAAGTCTATCTGACATTTATTTGTGTTGTTTACTGACCTCTAGCGATACGGTTTCGAATGTGTTGTTATGGTGACTTGATACAATGCAATTACCGCTGTAAGTTTTCGATAATTGCATTGCTCTCATGGGACATTTTATATATGAGGGAAATATTCATGTAAATTCAATGATTACCCGGCAGACTTCCGGGAATACTTTTCAGTATTTTTATCAAATATCATATTATCGGAATACAACAAACGAACCAATAACCATCCGCTATTCTACATTTCACGCAGCAAAAGCTTTATTTTTCATCGGACTCTTTCATCAACTGGCCTCATGTACCAATAATCCATTAAAACAAATGAAACCGAGCTAATTCCGTCGCCTAGCAAATAATTAATGTCATCATTGCGTATGGTATGGCAGCGCATCGCAAACGATGTATTTTTAATTTTTTTCGTACCCGACAGGAGCAGAATGCTAATGAAATAACTATTCGTGACCGATGGAAAATTTATGTCAGTATACAGACTGTGATTCAAATTATCAAATGATATCCTTATTTGCTGATACATTATTTTATTATACTTCGAACTCCAGAATTGTATAATTATTCAAGCAAAGTTTGATTTTCATTAATATCCATGTAAGATATTTGGAACTTCATCTTCCATATAAACAGCCCGAACTTTTTTTGAGATCGGGGAACATATTTTTTTTTTCAACTGGTAGGTGTTTATAAAAAGTATATTGAACTATCACGCGATTTGAAAATATGCTCATTTTAATAAAAGTGATCTATAATTGGATTTATTGGAATACATAAGCAAGAGGTAAAAGTGAAAGTTTGGTTTATTCTCGGTTGTTTTTTTCACAATGTTCGTTATTGCAAGATATTAGCGGGTTTTTTTTCATGCAAACCAAAAAGGAGAAATCTAGAAAAGGGCACTGAAATGGATTTTTGTACGATCCAGCCTTCTTGATTACTTCCGCTAGCTATATCTCAACGCTAAAAGTGGATCCGTGCAACGTCAACTAAATTATACTGAATTGCAGCTTCAATTAATAAACAAAAATTGTTTCAGTTGGTTGTTCATCTGTATCCGTTCTGCTCACATACTTTTCAATATCAATATAGAACTACTTAGGCAGCAAAGTAGGGACTTTCCTGCCAAGGCAGCAAAAGTAATACTTTGCAGATGTGTCTGGAGGAGTAAGTACTTCTAAGTCGCTATCACTGTCTATAATTTCGATAGCTATAATTACTATAAACATACCATTCCAACCATCCCAACACTTGCGATTTCTATCAAATTTTGTTTTAATTTATCACTATAGGAAAAATAAAGAAATTGTGAGAATTGTAATGATTTAAGAATGCAATATCCTACATATATCCTTATGAACAATCGAAGAAAAAATTAGATATTCAACTCGGCAACAAAGTAGATTGACTATGAACTATCAGCCGCGGCAGTCAATATACTACTTTGCTGCCTAGTAAAACAAATAACTATTTTCAGCTGTTCTTAATACTTGATATACCATAATGATTCGTGAAAGTGCATTTTTCGATAATTGAGCACATAAATTTAACAATGATAAAAGCTTGTGGAAGGAGATCAATACTAACTTTACATAGATTTTTGAGTAGCATTTTTTATTCTTTTTTATACACTCTAATTTTGTTTAGGAGAGTTGAGGATTTAAATTGAAATATCATTATTTTCCTGAGAAATTCTACCAGAATCGCATCTACAGTTTCAATTCCAACTCGCTCACATTCCACAAACAGAAAAACAATAGAGAAAAACAAATTATTTGAAGAAAAATTTGGTTATGACCATATAATACGCCATAACCTGCACATTAGAGACATATTTAACAATTAAAATAAGAAAGTTAAAAGTTGGGCAACTCTTACTTGTTGCTTGTTACTTGATAGTTGATAATTTGGTTGCATGAATCATCTACAGTAAATTAGGCAGTTCAACTCATCATTGATAATTGTTACTTGCTCCTTGATAATTGAAGCTGCATGAATCCACCTTATGTCGATATAAAGATCTATTGATGAATTTCCAAAACGATTCAGACATAAATCACTGGAATTCAAGGTAATCCAGCCGAATCGATCGTTGTTCGTGATTGGATTACCGCTATAAGAGGCACCCGATATCTCCGAGTACAGTAGATAACTGCAATACCAGCTAGAGCTAGACTATCGACAATTCCTTTTACGTCCATCGTTCACCAGTTTTACAACTAGAATGTGGCGCCCGTTGTGCTTTTAATTGGCGTCGCTTGGCCCCGATCTTGTAGGTCGCCGAGATTTGCAGATTTATCTCGCGTTGCCCGGTAATTAACAGAATTGATTGCTGGTCGATACGCGGCAAAAATAGAATCGGAGAAATTTTTCTGTGTTCATGGAGTAACTACCACTATTATCGTTCAACTTTGAATCTGTTTCACTATAAGTATACGCCTCACCTACCATATCAAATGAAAGTGTTGTACAGGGCGAAAACTCAATTCAAACGCACGTTTTTTACCAGAAAATGACGGTTGTCGACAATATGAAAAGTCGCGCTGATTGAGCGCAAACTGTAGAACGCTGCTAGAAGCCTTGTTCGAAGCTGGAATTTTTTTATATATTATGAAATGCGGTCAAAACGTGAAAAGTACATCCATTGGTCACTGAAAAGTGTGTCCGAAAATTGATGTTACAGAAGATGTAATTGTAGATTTATTTCTATTACCTTCAACTTGTTTGCCGTTTTCCAAAGTTAATACTTTCGAAATTTGAATATCTGGAAGTAATAAATTTAGAGAGGAAATTAAGGAACTCGGAGCTGCAAAGTTCAGATCGACAATAAAAGATTCATTGATTTCGCACAGTTTTTACTCGGTTGACAAATATATGAGAAAGACATCTACAGAGCTTTTAAATAAATAAACTTTTTTCGGAGTGTAAATTTTATAGTTGTGTGTTAACCACCGTCAGCTTCTTTAAAATTTGACTGTATGAATGCGTCGTTATATACATTATTCAATGATGTAATTGATTACAATAAATAATTTCTGTTCATTATGACTGTTATACATATTTCTAAATATAACGTAGTCAAATAAAATATATTCTATTCTATTCTAAGAGATGTGAATGCGCTCTTCGAAGACATAGAGAAGTCGAAGATGTATCAAGTGAGACAAAAACAAGAAAACGAGGTTCAAATATTAACCAGAATAATATACAAAACTCAAAAATGAGAAGATAGCTCATTTCTGCGAAACCAGGTCAATTCCGTCAGGTTCATTTTCTTCGTCTGCATGACATCTTGGTAAAATTCGGAACAAAAAAATAGTTGGATTCTTCAAAAATGACAACTTTTTCGAAAGATCTAAGAAAGGACTAAAACATCATTCTGTACTACATTTCATGTTCAGAGTTGAACTCGTGGTCGAATTCTATGAGAAAATCAATTTTTCCTCAATAATTTTTTATCATATTTTAACAATTTGAATGAATATTTTGCATATTTATTTTGCAAAAGCACACATAAAATAAGAGTGTTCTGAAGGAACTAATGTTGGTTATAAATATTGAAATTCAGTATTCGGAATATTCTGCATAAACATTAGATTACGATATATACGTAAATTCTCAATTATTGATCATGATGTAAGTATAATGACCTCTCCTGCGAAATTATACTCATTTTGACTGAAGAGTGCTGTCAATTTTGAAACTCAAATTTCATCAGCACTAAAAGGAATGGAGCAATAAGGAAACCACAAAACGATTCAATTAGATAATTACATTTTGTTCCTAATTATACCTTAATCAAGTAATTACCATTCCAAAGATTGATGCTCCAGTCTAATTGATACTCATTTTGGTCAATGATACTTTAAGGCAGAATTCAGTTGGATTCAACGATTATTGAGGAAATTATGGGTGAATTGCAAATTATTTAGGCGTGTGGTTTCTCTCTCATATACATGCTAGATAAATATTCTCATCAAATTTACCTATCAACGTTTTTTGACACATTTCTTGAAAGGCTCAACAAAAATCCACCAATGTTTTTTCATATCGAATCAAATATTATACTCTATTCAGTAACAGCTATGCTGTGCATGTCCGTGTATAGCCAAGAATTGCTAGAAAGTTGGCTATGAACTCGCTTCGAAAACTTTTTGTCACCAACAAACCACTAAGAACATTGCACCAATTTCGAATTTCAAACGTTCATTTATTTTCAGATTTAGCCCAAATCTGAGTTTACTGTCGTATCACCTCTTTATTGAATGTGTTGAATCTTTTAATGAAAAAAATTAACATTCCTTTTTCTAGAATGTGTTTGTTTTTCACTCGTTATTATTTACTTCATTGCATCCATGCAGTGACTCAGGGTGCAACAAAAAACATTAAATTTTATAAATCGAGCGCTTTTTCCCAAATCGTGAATTAGATTCGGTCGAAATTCAATACATATAGAAACGCTATCATAAATAACTCTTCCTCTTCACTGAACAAGTGTTTCTCAACCGACTAAAATTTATGCCACGAACTCGCTTCGAGGTGTATCGTGGAACTCCAATTTCCTCCCCATACTCTTCGTATTACATTCATGTCATTCCCGAACTGAAGTAGCAATATATATTCGAATTCCATGAAACATCTTTTATTTCGATATATTTCGTACATGATAGCTCTCACAGGATATAGATTTTCTTTGAGTTCTTCTTCGCTGCTTGTCCTATCAAGCGTTTCCTCGTTTACGACTTCTTAGGGGTTCCGTCATGTCATCATGCCATGATGGTTACGTGGTTATACTTTTATGACCGATTCGATGGAAAACGGTTCTGCTGCTTCAAGTGGGGAAAATTGTGGAAATTTTTAGTAGCATAATTCATCGAAATATTCCTAATGTTTCAATTATCTGTTTACTGTACACTATATTTTATTTGTTTCTTCAACCAACAGATTCAAGGGTTGATTCGAAAAGCTTAATATATAGTGTCACGAAATATTAATATTATTACTGATACTAAGAGGATGATATATTGATGAAGTGAATGTAGAACAGTTGTTAAGAGAGTAGTTCAGTACTACTGAAGCAGTAATAGTGCCTACTATTTTATTCAGAATCATCAGAAATAATTTCATTAAGTGATGAAGAAACAATTGTTTGTGAGATTGATTTCAAAACATTTGGTGTTTCAGCACATAAACGAATTTCAGGACGCTTCCACAAAAGTCAATATTGTCATTCTTTGTAAATGTCATAAGCATTCGGCATTCTCTGGGAGAATTATTAAGTATGTGGTAGTTTCAATGCCTAGATTATCATCTTCAATTGAAACCAAGTGTCAATAGAAATGATTGGAAATATTCTTAGTTTGTCAATGAATGTGAAGAAATGACTGAATCAGTCTCTTCGAGAAAGGCTGGATTCGGACAGATCCGAAATTCGATCGTACGACGATCAGATAGCTTTCTGATTGGTCTAAATTTAAATTCAGACCAATCCGAAAGAGCGTCGTACGATCGAATTTCGGATCTGTCTGAATCCAGCCTAACGATTAGCCAAACCATCAATAGGGTAGAATATCGACCGATGAGGGCGCTGGTGGTGGTTAAACTATATCCACCATTTTGAAATAGTTACCTTGTTTACATTTGTGAAATAACGCGCCAAACTGAAATCCAGTCATCAGTTGCCCTCGCTAGACAAGATTTTGGTGTTTTTTTTGCTATATTTTCATTGTACGAAATTTTTCTCGTGAAGGCTAATATAACTGTGTTCATGATTCTTTGAATAGCCGCACAATACCATTCATTGGAGGTGAACATAGATGCACTGTGTTTTGAAATCTAATAATATTTGTTCCAGGACATTTTTTAGTTTTAGTGTAGTGTTAGGTGAACCAAAGAGGCTTTTATTACATGTATGATGAAATGCGCCATAACTTCGCCTAAAAATAGACAAACAGACTCACCAGGTAACAAGAAATCATCTCTTTTGAAATGCAAGTAACACACTGAAGCCACTCTAGGTGGTGATTCATGCAGTTTCAGTTCAATATTCCAAGCCTTGTACCTGTCTATTTTCTCTTTCAATCCACTTTCCGTAATGTTTCCCACCAAAGATGTATTTCTCTTTGGAAACGTGTGGAAAGACAACTTTGGATTTCGGTTCCTAGAGTTGCGGCAACTTGGCACCAAACACTTTATACGGCTCACTGAGCGATCTGCATCCATGATTGTTTGTTATTATTAATCAAAAAAAATTACAACTTCAGATGAGATTTCCTAAATCAACACCAAAGAACTCAATGAATTCACACACATAAAATGGAAGCCCTTTGTGAAATTATAGCAGTGCGTTATATTTCCGCCAGACGTCGCATAAAATTATGAACTTCCCAATAACACTTTTTATATTGTCACTTTCGTGATGTTTAGATCGTTATCAAAAATCCATGGGGTCGGCCGACTAGCCAGCACAACACTATAATTGCCGCCATAGAAGAACAAAAGCCAAACCCGAAATTTGAATAATCAGTAGCAATGAAATGTCGACCAAAAAATAATCAGCATACTCAACGATGATTAAATCTAGGTCAGGACTCTTTTTCAAATGGTTGATTAATGATCTTCGACTTCTGAGAAACGGTAGACCCTCAAACGGAGATATAATTATTTATCTGACCTCCTGGAACTAGACTCGGATTAAGAGACCACCATTGATAAATAAATGTTAGGTTTGCCGAGTGAGATTTATCGTATCGATACGAGAGGTAAAAAAATAAATCTTGATGTTTTTCGAAATGAGGTTGTAAGATGATATATGATCAAGTGTAGTATAGTGTGTGTTCCATCTCGAATCAGAATAAATATCAGCTTTGTTTCTACTTTTGAAATGGTAACAAAAATGTAGAGACAACTGAATACGTTTGCATACCGTTAATTGAACTGCAATAAACTCATTCAGTTTCACAGAAAAATTATCGCATAAATAAATATATTAGGATTGCGAAAAAGTTCTGATGTCACTTGCATCAGACGATTGAGTGTTGTACCAATCAACAGAGGAATATCTGCAATGTTTGTATTGTTTCACAGATCAATAATGCATATGATTAAAGAGTCCCAAAAGGAATCCATGGGGTACCCACTGTTTTACTTTTTTCTATTTCGTTGGTTGTTGCCTATCTCGCGAATGTGAACTATCAAGTTCAAATTCCTATCTCGAATGTCAACACATCCAATCGGATAGCGTGTGTGGTACCAGAGTGAATGATTCATATACAAACCTTCAATTGAACTATTTAGGTGTGTGAAAATAAACTCTCCAAATATACTACGAGCGATCGCCAATGATCTAAATCATTTCACTTCAAGGACAGATCTTCCAAACAAATATAACGACATTTGCCAGATTGAATGTTTTTATTTTTGCTCCGGTGGCCTTCTCAAAGGAAATAAACAAATTCCGTATCTAGGAAAGCGCTTATATCTATAATCGCATCACATCTAATGTATTCTCGACATATTCAATCAAAAAAGGAATAATATTGTCAAAGTGAGTGAAGTATATCTACTTTAGACTAATAATATTGCATACAAAATTTTGACGAAAACAGTTCTAAACACTTGAATTTTGATGGATATCTCTTCAAATATTTATGTATTGAGACTTTGTGAACGACTACTTTTGATAAATACTCCTTGGAAACATCGAGTCATTTATGCCAAACTGGAGGGCTTTTCATTGGTTGAAATTGCGTTTCAACCAAAAGGTGAAACTCGATTTTTTTGTTTTTTTTTTTTTGTTTCTTGTATTTTAATCAGTGCATTATGCTACTGTATATTCGGTTGAAAATGTAGCCTATAAACAATCATGAGTTAGACCAATTAGTCTAGAGCAATGATCAATATACAAGTATTTGGTTATCAAATAAATGATGGAATTGGTATTCAGAGATGAGAGGTGAAGATTTGAATGATTCTCCATTACTCAATATTTTTCTTTACGACGAAATATAAGTAATTAGGACCAGTTTAGTAGGTGAACCCAGGAACAACGAGTGTGATCCGTTTTCCTAGATGATTTGTCATATATATATATATATATATATATATATATATATATATATATATATATATATATATATATATATATATATGTATATGTATATACTGTTTTCCAATTAGTTTTCTGGTCATTGTATGAATGTATCATATTACGCGTCATATTTCATCACTTGAAATCCCTCAATTCGATCACTTCATCATTTCCTGTACCTGTTGACAACTTGTTAACTTTTTCACAAAAACCGCATTACATTCCCGTTCCGTTAGCTAAAGAGGAGACATTGATGAATTGCTCTCATTATCCCGAAAGATTGGCACCCGTTTTCGTTGTTCTGCCTTTTCTGCTTCCTCATGATTGGATCGTTGTTGCCTTCTGTTCGTGCGAAGCGCTTACACCCAGACACTAGCCCACAGACGGCCATGAATCATGGTAATTTGTACTTACGATTAAAGGTTTAGTGGGTCAGCAGATTAATAGTTCGTGTACGCTATCGTACAGGGTAGAACAACAAAATTGAAGCACAGGTGAGTGGAAGATGTTGGCAATGAAACATTTTATCATATCGTCATGGTTTAAGCTATCGATAAAGGCGGTTATAACGTTATAACTCTCTAGGTTCTTTTATCCATTCTTCTTTTTACAAGTAAAAATGAAATAAACTATGCTAATGTATGAATGTGTAAGGACTGTTTGAATTTTTTTTTTGTGGTGAAAGGGTTCTTTCTTCGTAGTTTTTCTGGGTTCTTAACCTACCACAATCTGAAAAAAAAATTAATATTGGAATCTATATAAGTGTAGAGGCAGATTTTTAATCTACCCCGATAAGGTGTTGCGTTAATTGAAAAACAATTCCTTCTGAATGGACTAGTAGTCTCAAATCAATATCAATAAAATGCAAGAACTGATATTCGTCAAAATACTCATATTCGACGTTACGCAAATCAAATCCGTCTCCCTTACAAATATTTTCTTTCAGATTCGTTTTCTTGTAAATATCAAATCTCAAATTTTTGATATTTACAAAAGAATCTAAAAGCCGTTTGGAGCGTTGGACCTCAGATACTTGACGGAATCCGACTGAACTCACTAGCTATCTTTCTATTCAACATCTATCATAATGATTCCTTTATTATAGTAATATTGTGAATTTCTTCCAAGCTTCATCTGAATATCAATACGAGAACAATTATAATTATTATAGTTATTTATGTATCAAGGGAATTAGGAGGGCTTCAATTACCGATGGCAAAGTTTGCGTCCCGAGGGCCTCTGGCCCAAGCAATTGCCTGAGGTTATTAAGGCTCATTAATTCCCGTGGTACATAGATAATTTTATTTCTGACCGATTTCAATAGAATTTTGTTCATTTTTGAAACGGAAAAATGTACCAATTCATTACCTTCCCGGTATATTTGAATCTGGTACCGTTGATTATAGTAGAGTTTTCTTGTTGCTAGGTTGTTGCTATGTTACTTGTTTATAAACAGAACTTTGTTATCAAGCTGTGTTTGCGGTAAAAACGTGTTTTCTACCCCAAATATAATGGAGGATATTTTGAAAAAAGCTGAACAAGCAAGAGAATCATTAATTCCATCGAAAAGTGAAGCCGTATACCAAAAAGAATACAAGATATATCTGGACTGGCTGACACTATATATATATAATTTTATTTTTACTTGTGAAAGGTAGAGGGAATTATAAAATCTATAATGTCCCAAGGGAGTTATGACCCTCTTTATTGATAGCGTAACTATGACGATATAAGCTTATAATATCCCGGTCGGAAATAAAAATATATTTTACATACTACCCATAATAGCATTGATCTTACAATCTGTTCCCATGTCATCTTGCATTTCTGAAAAACAAATCCACATCAATTTATAGCGACATCTCCAATCATTTTATTTCATTACCGCAGTTGACATGTTTCCGACAGTAAATACTCGTGCAAGCTATTTATTAGCGAGACTTATCTCAACACGAAAACAACAACGTAAAATACCCATTAGGAAACTGCAACTCAGCGCTTTTGGCAAAAACAATGCACATCGTCATACGAATCATGATTTATTCAACGATAACTTGGCACCTGATACAATAGACCTCGATTAGGCGGAAAACAATGAATTCATTGAACATGGGCTGACGAATGATAGGTCAAGAGACTCATAAAATTTTTGAATTTAAAATTTGGAGAAAATTGATAAATTCATCTTATTAAGAGTGCACACTCTCAGGGGACATTCTCGTCTTTTCTCTTGGAAGAAAATACAGAAAGTAAACTCCCAGAGTAGTATTTTATTAGAACATAATATGGTTCAATCATCTACATCAACCAGCACTGTTGTTCCTGATTTTGTGAACAAAACTTAAGTATTCGATATTATATACTATATTTATGTAGACACGCGGTATGTTGATTATTTTACGCCTTCTTATGAACTTAGCATATTATTTATGCTCCAGATTAGATTGACTTGTGACTTGGGAGGCGAATAGTGAGTACAGGGCGTATTCTTGTTTATTGTGGGTACAAAAAAATATAATCCTTGGAAAAATAACCACTTCTGAGCTATTGCACAACATACATACCAAGTTCACGTTTTTATATTCACTTGTTCCTTTGGAATCATCAAATTCTAATTTAATTCTGAGACACGAAACTTAAGGTGGATGGAACTTCAGGTTTATTGCTGAAGATCAATTCAAAAACCACTGTGTTCCTATCATAGATATGCGAGAGAATATGGAAGCAACTTTCTTTGGTATGTTTTCTGGGTGGAAATGATTCAAAAAGGAGCTTCAGTGTGAATAATAATGAATTATCCTCAATTTACCGAAAACAACAGAATTCTGTTGATTTACAGCGATGATAAATCTTCAGCAGCCGTCCGTAAAAACTATAATGAAAAATGGAGAACAACGGAAACCCTAAATAATCCATCAAACGATTTATCTCAACTATTACGACCATCTATCAGAATATGTCGAGGAAATAGTAATAAAAATGAATGATGGCTTCGAAATGTATGACGCTGGGTTGTTTTATATCTTCTCGGCAGTTTTTGTTCGAAATTCAATTTGTAATTTGTTCTTTGGATATTACGAGGTGAAACCTTTTCAAAGAGGGGTTAACTATTCATTATTCTGTCTCATTTCTTCATACATGATTTACAAAAAGATTTTAACATTTTGAAGAATATTTCGTTAGACTTCATTGTCACTTGAAATATATAAATATCATGAAAATGCTTGGAAAAGAAATGATAACAATTCTATAGCATTGCATTGCCAATTATTTCACATTCTTTTTCCAGGCGATCGAATGTAAAACGAATTGGTAGGAAGAGAAATAACACGAATATACTGCCTGTTGCACTTGAGTAACATGTAAGAATGTTTGAAATATAAATCTAAAATTGCTCACTAATTAAAATTTTTCAACAAATTATATATCGGTAGTACTTTACATTGGTAATATTAATCACTATATCGCTCCTACTAATACTGAAATATTTCAGCAAAAGTGTGTCAATATCACAAACGTTTGGCAGCTTTGCGACGAAGTTGATATATTTGAAAAATTAGCAATTGTGATAGGGAAATGTTACTCGAGCATTTTATTGGATTTATTATCCAGAACTATCATCATAGAGGACTTGCAGCTTCAATGATGTCCTTTTGAGTTACCTATCTGTTCGATCGCTCTTGGTATCTAGCGAATATCTTAAAATTCTGTTGTGAAATCACTTGTGTGGAGTTCGTCGATGTCTTCTTATGCAACGAATTCCATAGAAATTATAGGACTACTCACGTATTATTTGGAATCTTCCTAATACAGAAATGTTTATAGTGTAAGTTTATTTCGATGATACTATTTTTGCATCTTCCAGTATATTGTCAACATTATTTACTATTACATGAAGATAAAATATGTACCTGTTTGTTTCATTGGATAATATAAGAATTATTCCACACTTCACATAGAAACCGCCTGATTCCGCAATAGATAGATTACCATATTTGTAAGTGGTATAGAAAGTACCTGCACTTTCCTCACAAATATCGTTACTCCAAATGCAGTTCGGTAGATGCGATACACAAACTCTATATTGGCGATATACGTAATGCCAGAGTGGGTTGCATCTAACTTATTGTTAGTAAACATACCTTGTGTTACCGACTTTGGCAGGTCGCCAGAGCTGTTATTCTAGGAAATAAATTTCTAATCGTGGCGAGAGCGCGCTCCCAAATAACTTCATTATATGTTAATTATTTTAATGATGACGGTGAGCCAGGATTCGATCAGATGAATGTATTGCTTTGTTTCCGATTGATTTTTAATGAGATTGGCATCACACCGGAGAGTTTGGATGCTTTATAAGTCATTTATCCACGTTAGTTTTAATTGAGGGCAGTGCCGGATAAAAAGTATTCATTTCCAATCTTGCTTTAGGAAGCTATTGTGTAGCAAACACGTCTCGCGGTTTTTTAAACCCATTGGTAAACGGAGTCGTACAGAAAACCGTAGTATTTCGTGTGGAATGTGGATTCTGATCGGCCGGTTCAATGCAAGGAGAATGAATTTCAGTAAGAAGTGGGATCGTAAACGAATAAAATGAATGAAAAATGAATTGAAACTTATAATTGATCACAAATATGCAGAAAATTAAAGTGACAAAGTCCACAAAGCTTGCTGAAATACTATTCAGTTTTAAAATCAAATCTTCGATGATATATAATAATAGTATATTATGCAACGATCGTGTAATGATGGTTATTAATACATGAGCATAAACCGGGATACGAAACGAGCCGAAGGTGAGTTTCGTATGGTTTATGCGAGTGTATTAATAACCATTACATGAGAGTTGCATACGCTATTTTATCTACACCCAATAAATAATGAAGAACTGAAAATATTTTAGGTACTTATATTGAACACAATAATAGTTAGGTAATCAATCGTATTTCTTTGAAAAATTCTACAAAATTATAATTATTGGTATAACCACGGAAAATACAACAATTAGAGATGAAAAGAAGAAAGAAATGAAAAAAAAAACTTCTGCCGGGGTCAGGAATTGAACCCGGACGTAAGTGGCCACTGACAGTGCCGTTGACCACTCGGACACGACAGCTCATAGAATTAGCATTGAATTGAAAACATATGTCTTGCATTTGTCAAATGAAAAATATAATCCTTTCGATTGAATTTTTTTCTTGTCTAAGACATCTGTGAAGGAGTCGCTGGTAATTCTTCTATATCACTGCTAAAAGACATTCTCATTCGATTATCGAAAATTGACTAAATTCTTCAAAAATTCAATACCTACTGATTTTGACTTGACAAACGTCAAAATGCAAAGCTTGCACATCATGCTTGATTGAAAAATAATGGGTTTCTATTGGTTGAAAATCTGTATCGTAATGAAAATCTGTATCGTAATGGATTTCATTATAAAACGGGTTGTGGGCATATAAGTGTATTATTAGAGTATGGGTGTAGATACTAGTATATTATGCAACGATCGTGTAATGATGGTTATTAATATATGAGCATAAGCCAGGATACGAAACGAGCCGAAGGTGAGTTTCGTATGGTTTATGCGAGTGTATTAATAACCAATGCATGAGAGTTGCATACGCTATTTTATCTACACCCGATAAATAGTGAAAAACTACAAATATTATATTTATATTTGTATTGCATACAATAATACTCATTCAATGAATTTCTTTGAAAAATTTCACAGAATTGTAATTAATAGTATTACTTCGAGAAATAAAACGATGAGATATAAAAAGAAGATCAAAAATCAAAGAAAAAAGATTACTCGAGACCGGAATCGAATCAATGTCTCCTCCAGCTAGAACAACCAATGTCAGCGCCACAGACGGCTCGGCTACGGAGAGCCCACAAAAGTTGATGAAAAAATGAGTAATAAATCATGCATTTGTCAAATGAAAAATTTAATCATTCTAACTGTATTTCTGTCGGTGAAGGTGTCGAAGGTGATTCTCCCATATCGCTGGTATCACACATTTTGTTATGATTATCGAAGTTTGGCTATATTCTTCAAAAGTTCAATACCTATACCGATTTTGACTTGAAAAATGTCAAAAGCAGAGCATGCACATCATGCTTGATTGAAAAATAATGGGTTTCTATTGGTTGAAAATCTGTATCGTAATGAAAAATCTGAATCGTAATGGATTTCATTATAAAACGGGTTGTGGGCATGTAAGTGTATTATTAGAGTACGGGTGTAGATAAAATAATTTATTGCCTTTTCTATATGTGTAAGTTGGGATATTATGAAATAATAAAATTATTATTGAACGTCAAGAATGTTTAAATCACAATGTTAAAAAAATTATAGTTTTTCCGAATTATTTCGAGTTCCACTTCCCAATTATCTTTCGTAATAAAAATGTTTCAAATGTTTGCCTCTAGCATTGTTGAATGCGTTGTATTAACTGTTCCATCCTAGTTCGTTTCAGAAAACTTCTTCTATTTTAATCTTGACATACATCAAGTAATAGAGTCCCCTTCAAGATTCTCGAATGCATTAGATGATACCGAAACGATTTTTACATATAAATGTATATTCTTTCCACAAAGTGCTATTTCATTGGATATGCAATAGCTATAAAGAATCCATTTGATATTTCATCCTCCAGTTTCAATAAACTTGGAAACGTAAAGCCTGTTCGCATCAATAAAAATTGATTACGCCAATAATCGGTTTTCTTTGGTAATAGCCCCGTGTCATGATTTGATAGCATGAATTTCATTAGCGCATCAGCCACTTTATTTTCTCCCATTAAACGTGTTTACATTGCTTAGTGAATATGGATATGAGAGAAAAACAATGATTACTCAGATTATCATGCATTTCATAATGAATTAACGAATTATTCAGGTTTTCATTAGATGCCTGGCCTTTGGCTCCTAGGAATAATTGAATATTTGCGCGGGTATCAATATCAAAAGAATCCATCAATCAATTTCAATACGTTCCATGAAATATATTTTGAATATAAAGTGAAATTCATAACTGGGTTTAGTAAATAAACGAATTCGAATCGCATAAAAACTAAATAGTTTCCGAACATCGGCAGTTTCTTTGTATATTGGTCTTTTATTTAGCTATTCGGATTGACTTCGTATAGACTATATATATATTATTTTTTATCGTTAATTTTTCATCTTCAGTTGCAGATTAAAAAATCCTGTGAAGGGAATCTTAAAAAAATATCAGAATTTTTAGAAATTGAAAGTATGACGACGATCTTTACTATTAGTATAACTACTTCTCTTCGGGCTTGAAGGCCGTCGTTCTCTGGAATTTCTTCCTGACGTTTAGCTAGCGCGAGTGGCCAGCTTCTTCAGAGGCTTACTCATCTCCGATGACTAAACGTTTCGATTTCTCAAGGCGTATTTATATTGATACAGGTAGTCTGGAGTGTTAATTACTTCTGTTGGGTTCGGGGAATAATCATCATTATTAGTTGCCGCACTACCTGCTGTGATTTTATTAGTTATTCTTGATTTCCTCAGAATGGGATTCCAAATTCTGTTTAGATTCAACGCTTCTTCCTTTCTGTTGAAATTGTCCGCATGTTTTTGGATCTCTATTGCCTCCCGTACCAGTCGGCTATGGTAACCCTGGTTGGGGGCAATCAGTGTTGCATTTTCGAACAGAATTTTGTGGTCGCCCTCACTCAATGCGTGTTCCGCCACCGCCGATTTGTCGGTTTGCCCCAGCCTGCAGTTCCTTTGATGCTCTTTGAGCCTTGTACCCATGGATCTTTTCGTGGTACCGATGTAAACCTTCCCACAGGTGCACGGTATGCGATAAACCCCTGCCGCTGACAGTGGGACCGTGGGAGCATCAAAGGCACTGGAGGCTGGGGCAAACCGACAAATCGGCGGTGGCGGAACACGCACTGAGTGAGGGTGACCACAGGATTCTGTTCGAAAATGCAAAACTAATTGCCCCCAACCAGGGTTACCATAGCCGACTGGTACTGGAGGCAATAGAGATCCAAAAACATGCGGACAATTTTAACAGAAAGGAAGAAGCGTTGAATCTAAACAGAATTTGGAATCCCATTCTGAATAAATCAAGAATAACTAACAAAATCACAGCAGGTAGTGCGGCAACTAATAATGATGATTATTCCCCGAACCCAACAGAAGTAATTAACACTCCAGACTACCTGCATCAATATAAATACGCCTTGAGAAATCGAAACGTTTATTCATCGGAGATGAGTAAGCCTCTGAGGAAGCTGGCCACTCGCGCTAGCAAAACGTCAGGAAGAAATTCCAAAGAACGACGGCCCTCAAGCCCGAAGAGAAGTAGTTATAGTAATAACCTCGGCCGCCTTAACCATTTTGATCTTTACTATATATTTTACAATTGGAGAACATTGGAATACCGGTATTTATGGAATATCAAATTGAACAACTTCAAAAGCAATGTAGATAATTCGAAAATTTCATTTAAAAAACTACCTACTTATAGTTGATATTATCTGAAGAACTCCATTGGTTTCAGGGCAAAAATGCAGTTTTTCTAATGAAGAACATATCATGACCGTTTATTAAATTTTACTATATTCATTTACGATTCCGTGAAGAATGTCAAACACCCTTGCCCTTGGAGCAACTACAAATTGGCATGCCAATTTTTATATCCTCGCGGCCTCATCACACTCGAGACATTCTTCCTGTACACGACTTGTAATTTCAAAGAGGCAGACGACGTAAATTACGCCAAAAGCAATAAGTCTCGTGGATAGCCGAAGTGATGAAATATTGGTCTTTTTCCGATGAATTTCAGCGCACACATCACATCCTCTGGTATGGAGGCTACGTAAATATATACATAAAGTAAGGAATTTTACGAGCAGCTGTTTGCATAAACTACGTAATTGCAACAAAATCGGTTACTAGGTAGAGAATGCTGTGCATTGAACGAAAAGCAGACGCTCGAAAATAGTTTTGCGCCAATCACAGTCTGGTCTGCGTGAAATTAGATGTATCTGTGCTGAAATATTATCGCACTTCGATAATTCAAGGTTGATGCTATTCCGAGTAGTGAACTAGAATTTCACTCTATCAGATGATATGAGCATACGAGTGAGATATTAGCATTCCATAGGAAATATACACTATACTTTTTTCACGGCTATAACAGAAAAGAGAGAAATGATTCAACAAATAACATGAACTTCAAGTTTGAGTTCAATCAAAAAATTTCCATTCAAGTAAAATCAAATTAGTAAATAGAGCTGAAATTTGACAATCCATGTGAGACCTGACTGATTGTATAATAATATTTACAACTGTAACACAATGAAGTCGTTGTGTTTTCAGATGAAGAAATAAATACATACAATGTACTTTTTTATCAAGAACAGTTAAGATAAAGCAGTTTTGTGTGATAGTCGTAGAAAATAGTATAGGGAAGAATATCGACCGATGAGGACGCTGGTGGTGGTTAAACTATATCCACCATTTTGAAATAGTTACCTTGTTTACATTTGTGAAATAACGCGCCAAACTGAAATCCAGTCATCAGTTGCCCCCGCTAGACAAGATTTTGGTGTTTTTTTGCTATATTTTCATTGTACGAAATTTTTCTCTTGAAGGTTAATATAACTGTGTTCATGATGCTTTGAATACCCGCACAATACCATTCATTGGAGGTGAATATAGATGCATTGTGTTTTAAAATCTAATGGCATTTGTTCCAGGACATTTTTTAGTTTTAGTGTAGTGTTAGTGAACCAAAGAGGCTTTTATTACATGGATGATGAAATGCGCCACAACTCCGCCTAAAAATAGACAAACAGACTCACCAGGTAACAAGAAATCATCTCTCTTGAAATACAAGTAACACACTAAAGCCGCTCTAGGTGGTGATTTATGCAGTTTCAGTTTAATTTTCCAAGCCTTGTACCTGTCTATTTTCTCTTTCAATCCACTTTCCGTAATGTTTCCCACCAAAGATGTATTTCTCTTTGGAAACGTGTGGAAAGACAACTCTGGATTTCGGTTCCTAGAGTTGCGGCAACTTGGCACCCAACACTTTATACGGCTCACTGAGCGATCTGCATCCATGATTGTTTGTTATTATTAATCAAAAAAAAATACAACTTCAGATGAGATTTCCTAAATCAACACCAAAGAACTCAATAAATTCACACACATAAAATGGAAGCCGTTTGTTTGTGAAATTATAGCAGTGCGTTATATTTCCGCCAGACGTCGCATAAAATTATGAACTTCCCAATATTAGTAGTATATGAATCGGGGAAATGAAATGAAGCAACTATTAACATTCACATTTATTCGATGATCTCCTTAATTGAAATGAACTTGATGGATGGTTAGCCATGAAATTCAGTAGTGTTAGGATACGTACAGCCTCTAGTGATTGATGTAATGGTGCATAAATCAAGTTTCACCGCCGTTATGCTTTACTGCCGTGAACTGAAGAACGTCTATGAATATTTTATTCAAATGGATTTTTTTGCAGCGCCCACCCTATCTCTCAAGCGCCTTTTTCTGTCTCCGTTCGAAATCAATCAGCGAAAACCGCCGCAGGTGTTATTAATTTCAGTGTTGGATATTACGCTGAGATGATATAGGAGTCGGTGACAAGTTTACCAAGATATATTGGATGAAGATCTCGGAGTTGAAACAACTTACCGTTCAACAAATCATTGGTCTCGATGGTCAACAGTGTTGACATACTCAGTAGGATATCACTCTATCCAGATCAATCAATTTAACCTCCAATAAATATTCTCTGTTACCGTCATGAAAAAACTCAATTTTTTTCTATTAATCAGTAATGATCAAAAGATCTGAACATTTTCATCATTCAGAAATCAGTTTCTTTCACAATTCATACTAATATGGAATATAAACTGTCCAGAAATTTTCAGTTAAATTCGAGCTGCATTCGTTCTAAAACACTATATCTGACACAGTGTTTCATACATGGTCACATACTTCCAGATCACCATACATTGCAGTGATGAACTTTTCAACTTTTTTCTCCTCCCATCTCGAAAGACACATGCCCTACGAATATTTACAAACATTTTCCAAAGGTATGCGTAAATTGTCTGCAGACGATTCTTGGTACATTCTTTCAACACTAGTAAAAGAAACATACAAGATAGTTTAAAGAGTTCAACATTTCACCACTTCAGTGTATCGACTGGAGGAACATGTGCACATTTCTGGAAAGTAATTAATAATGCCTTCTGTAAACAGTTCGCGAAGGGTGTTCAAATAATTCATCGACGAAATTTTAATTGGATTCTAAATTCCACGACGGTATTCTAGGAATGCGCATAGCATATTGAGCAACGAATTTTGAAGATCTAGCAAGTCCTCTTCAAGACTTAATATCACGCAGGATCTCATGGTTTCAGTTGATATGTTATTACTGATATCTGGGCAAATATTGATTGTTCTAAGAAACGAGCATATCTAACCGAAATCAACATAATAATGCAATTAATCAACACGAAATGAATAATGATCAGATTTATTCATAATTTTTACATCATACCAGCATTTTCCTAGCAATGTAAACACGTTTAATGAGAGTAAATGATACGTCTGGTGTGCTTATAAAATTCATAATAATCAAATCATGTCACGGATCACATTAAGGCTATTAGAGGCGGAAACGGAATATTGGCTCAATAAATTTTTATTGATAGGCGTCATTATTTCAAGTTTTAAAGGTAAACATCAATGAATTTTCTAATGGTTTCTTTATTGTTATTCCCTATCATTTATATTTTTGATCGCCCGGACAGCAGTTTATGATGTTGAAATCCACTTTTATATTTGAAAGTTGTTTCGATATCAAAAAGACACTCTGAGAGATGCTAGAAGAAATTGCTTAACCATTCAATAAGCGCCATTATGCAACTGAGACAAGCTTCTTTGAGTGAGAAAAAAATGTGGAACAGATAAATACAGATACCGACATAAAAGTCGGTAAGATAGTCCATGCCTCAAGGCATGGACTTCTATTTTATACCCTTAGTACATGAATTACAACTGTAAAATATAAGTTTTCATCAATTATCGGCAAGTTCAATTCAAATGGAAAACACACCCAATACAGTTTGGGAGCAATATCATTTCCGTTGATTGCTATTTCATTATATCCGTTCGTACCAATTTATCAGTCTTCCAATTTTGTTTCAAAGTAATTCATCCGGAAAAAATTAGAACTGTCATCTGACAGAAACGAAAGCCCTTCAACTTTGTTCAGCAACTGGTTTCAGGATATAGTGTACGAGTGTTTGAAGGACTTCATTAAGTCAGAAAGAATCTGCCTCCTAGAACTAAATGCGGTGCACAATTCCTGTGAATTCATCAAGATAAATCTGTGCATATTCCCCGAACGAGAACAGGATATTGCAGGAAACTGTACACATCTAGGGCATGGGTATTTTTGCACATGAACATATACATTGTTATTCGTGGCTATTTCTTTCTTCTGCCACATCAAAGGAAGTAATGATTATTAAAGTCCAACCCAAACGGCATAAAAACCCACACAATGTGCTTGCACAATCATTTTTTCGCTACAATCATTGAACAGAACCCATTAAAATTTAGGCTTATTCACGAACATGATGTCACTCTGTTCGGAATGAATGAAATTCCGAATACGTTTATCTCTGTTTTTGTTTTTTCCTCGTCCTATTCAAATATTTCACGCACATAATGGATGACGTGTGTTTGAACTGCCAACGAGCTGAGGTCAGGGCTCTTGAGCACGATAAACACAAAGTTTCCGAAAATCGGTGATTTGCATAACAGTTCAAACCGCGTCCTTGAAATTCTCCGTGAGGTTGAGCGAAATGTAAAAACTGTGTTGGTTGTTTCAGAAACCAATAGGTAGTCGATAGCATTGAAGGAATCATTAATCTTCCTAAGAAATATATATAAACTGTGATAGGATTGATTACCTGCCTTCCGCTGTATAAGAACCAATGTCTTGGTTAACCGAATGGTTGCGGCTTTACACTATCAAAAAATCAAAACAATCACGTGTTATTAATTTTTTCATCTACACCCGTACTCTAATAATACACTTATATGCCCACAACCCGTTTTATAATGAAATCCATTACGATACAGATTTTTCATTATGATACAGATTTTCAACCAATAGAAACCCATTATTTTTCAATCAAGCATGATGTGCATGCTCTGCATTTGACATTTGTCAAGTCAAAATCGGTATAGGTATTGAATTTTTGAAGAATATAGCCAAACTTCGATAATCATAACAAAATGTCTGATACCAGCGATATGGGAGAATCACCTTCGACACCTTCACTGACAGAAATACAGTTAGAATGATTGAATTTTTCATTTGACAAATGCATGATTTATTACTTATTTTTTCATCAAATTTTGTGGGCTCTCCGTAGTCGAGCCGTCTGTGGCGCTGAGATTGAATATTCTAGCTGGAAGAGACATTGGTTCGAATCCGGCCTCGAGTAACCTTTTTTTCTTTGTTTTTTGATCTTCTTTTCATATCTCATCGTTTTATTTCTCGAAGTAATACTATTAATTACAATTCAGTGAAATTTTTCAAAGAAATTCGTTAAATTAGTATTATTGTGTGCAATACAAATATAAATATAATATTTGTAGTTCTTCACTATTTATCGGGTGTAGATAAAATAACGTATGCAACTCTCATGTAATGGTTATTAATACACTCGCATAAACCATACGAAACTCACCTTCGGCTCGTTTCGTATCCCGGTTTATGCTCATATATTAATAACCATCATTACACGATAGTTGCATAATATACTATTATATGCAGAATCAAACGAAAAGAAAGTCCTATAATGTCCAATGATAACAGCATGAATCAAGGGACAGGAGATACGAATCAATATTGCATTTTTGAAGTTTGTAAGCCTCAGAAAAAACCTCTTTCGGCAAGGAGTTCCAAAGCTCAGCTGTTCTGTTGAAAAAAGATTCCTGATCAAGAGAGGTTCGACAGGACTCCAAGGTCACAACAAAGGGTGGGAATTCTGTACTCATCGAGTCATTCGTGTAGATATAGCCAAGGATGGAACGATTGATAACAATTCAGAAGAGCACCGACCGTGAAAATATCTATAGAAGAGAGACAAGTCTCCGACCCTTTTACGATGTTCCAATGAAGTGAGCGAGTCTGTGAGCGACGAATCACCAAAAAGACGAATTGCCTTTCTCTGAATAGAATCGAGAAGCCTCAATGAATGTTTTGGTGCCGAACTCCACACATGAGAAGTATATTCCAAGACAGGTCGTATCTGAGCCTTGCGATTATTAGAAGCTAACGAGAAGTGAAGTATTTCTTTGCACGAAATAGAAATAATGATTCTGATCATTTCTACGGTAAGAGGGCAGTTTCTTCAATGAAGTCGCATCAACTGATTCGCAATCAAATCGTCCCACAAGTATTGTTGTGAAGTTCCATTATTTAAAACAATACGACATTGGGGTATTTAATGATGAATCGATTTCTCTGTCGAACCAAAGATCGGCAATAAAGCGAGTACACCAGAGCGCGTAGTTTTTCACAGATTACGATTTGTTTCTGCTCCAGGAACTTCATTTTCCGAAGGCAGACTTTGACATTTTTTTTTCCAAAGATATGTCATTGAAATTTTCCACCACTGAATTGTCAGCAGTGATCTGTTGTAAGATAAAACAATAATTGATATCAAGTAGGTTGAAGCATTCACATTGGTGCATCAGAGTATTCTATAATCCAAAACAACCCTTTGCAATCGTTCATGTCTCATTCTCAACCAATACCCTTCAAATTCAATGCAATTTTGTTCCCACCGTAAAACTGGTTCATCAGCATTCGATCTCGTACTGGGCACGCCTTCAACACCTTTCGTCACACTTTCTCATAAGAGAGCATCTTGTAATATGAGAAGATATTTGGCTAGCAAGAGGCGTGACTATGTTTGTCACGTAAGAAGTGAAAGAACAAATAAAGGGGTCCGGAAGTGTCAACAAACAATAACAAGATTGTAGAAAAAAGTATCGTATTCCACGGCATATATGATTATATTAACTTTCATTAACGAAATGTGATTTTTATTCCCGAGTAGTTTACAATGATTAGTATTTTTATAAACCTTATTTCTTGTATTTCCGTTAGACAAATTAGAGTTACACGAGAAGTTGCTGACCAAAAAGACGTGTTTTCTTGGGAATGAACTGTTTTCAATTAATGCAGCAACTTTCCAGAAATGATAAGAATATTAAAAATATTAATTCTTGAGTTTTTCAGATTTTAGTAGATTAACAACCCAAACACCAAGAAAAAAATACATCCACAACAAAATGAACACTTTTAAACAGTTCATAAAAATGTAATATCCCTTCATTCCCTGACATTTTTTTAGAAATTCTTGTAACTTTCTTTCGTTGGTGATGGTCCCAAAATCGTCTGCTAGTTGCCAGGAATCCAACTGACCAGCAACTATCGCAAATTTCAGATGTTACATAACGATTATTATTAACTTGACACAGTGCATAGGAACGAGGTCAAAATCATAACACATGCATCCACGCTCAATTGTTTCCAGTTGTACTCGTTGCTTCGCAACAATTCAGACTATTCCGTATCAAATGTTGACAGGAGAGATTCTTTAATGAATGGGCTCTGGTTAATTACGAAATTAGTTTATTTACGGTTTTCGAGTACGTGAGGCCTTGGAGGAGTTATTGTGTTAGAATGAGGAATGTGTGTTATTTCAGATAGAGATCGGAGATAATAATATATTTTCAACGTCGTTTTAGAAGTAGTATATTTCAACACTAGTGGCATAATATTCATTTTCTCTGGATTTTCAATCAAGCAACGAGCAACTGTAAACTTCTCAGGAAATAATATCGGCAGTGATCATATATTTTGCAAAAATAACTCCACCTTAGAATTCTTAGGGAAAAAATCACTCATAGCGTAAAATAATAGGAAGTGTCATGGTTTTTCTACCCCCAAACCCGAATCTTGTGAATTTTAACATAATCGAAAACTCTAGCTCACATATGTCTAGAAATATTTTGGAAATTCAGGAACATGATTATTTTTGTAGAAACAAGGGAGTTTCGAAGAAACCAAGTCAAGGTAAAGAAAATACACGTCTATGAAAAAAGAAATAGTAAATATTTACGAAGCACTCTTTTGGCACGACATGAGCTGAATGACACACATGAAAGTTACGTTTTTTTGCTCAATTTGTATACGAATCACTCATAACTTGAATTGAACAGAAATCATTTATGAGATATACCTACAAGAATAAAAAGTAGTTTGCAAAAAAATGCATTCATCGGGATCACATTTCATTCTCAAACCCAGACAAGCTCGTTTCAATCAGAGAAATATATTCATTGAACTCTTAAGTGGGCATGTGGATAAATTACTATAGATAAATCAAACATTCTGAAGAAAGTCAATTTTGAGATAATCTGATTTGAATAAATTGACGTTTCGATGACACATCCATTCATTTTGATGAGAGTGAGCTCAAACTCAGTTCTGCCAAATGAACACACATTTATGGATTTGTATCAATGCAATACCTGCATATAGCACCAAAAAGCTTAATTTGTCACTTTGGAATTTTCGATGCAGAAATGGAAACTGTTTTTAGAGATCAATTACCCCTCCTTTACTAAGCATATTACTATATGAAAAAAAAAATATTGGAAGATACAGGTGAGAGCTCTCAAAAATAACTACGATGAACCTACTGCTTGTATTTGAAGCCAATAGTTTATAATTTCACTAGAAATTGACTCACGTTTCACGTTCAAGTGAAGTTGAAAAATATCTTTATTTCACGGCAAATAAAAGGTCATTACATGAATATTTTTCAACTGGACATTTTTTTCTTTTTCATAAAAGTGTGAATTATTTTTTTATTACCCAGGGAATACTCAATGTGTGAGGTTTATTCCAAAATTGATTCTGACGTTAGTATTTTTTGAAAAAATAGATCCATTATATATTTCAAGATGTGCAAGAAACCAGTTTGATCGTTCCGCTTAAAATGAAAATGTGATGAAAAAGGGTAGAACACGTCTTCAGGCTCTCATCGATATGCAACTACTGACCATATTTCGGAGTGTAACGACCATGCAAATATTAAAGTCCTGTACAAGGTGTTGTCATTTGAGGAGGAATAAAAAATGTCGTGAAATCCATTTTTGAGTTTTCTCGCCCCTGAAAGATTCAATTCTTATAATATCTGTATCACACGCAAACAAAGAGATCGCTATTTGTTCACTGAGTATAGATCAATGTTGGATACCCCTGCTGAAAATGGAAGTTGAATTGGGAAGATTGAATTCGAAGTAGGTTGTGTCAGGCCATTGATAAATTAGTTGTCAGTGTCATATTTTGATACTTCCCACCAAAAATCCAATCTCATTACAAATTTTCAAAAAAGACTTGAAAAAGGAGGCATACTAGATTTAGAAACGACGCAGCTACGTATAAAGAGATATAATATGATTTTAAAATTTTTTTTCCAGAGGAGAAAAAAAACAAAAAAAATGTATTCCAAAACCTGTTTCCCATAAACTGTTTCCCAAAACGCACCCCACTATTCCACATTTAATTCTCAAAGAAGTATTGTATTTTCTACGGTTCAATTTTCGCTAGATTCATTGACATTTTTAAGACAACAGGATACCATTTTTGGTGATGTTAGAAACGTACACTCATATACTAAGGTTTTTTTGTGAATAACCAGGAAAAAATTTCTTCCTTGATCTAAAAAATCTAAAAATTCCTTCGTTAATCTAAAGACTCTTCATTCATCAAATAACCCTATTTCCCCGATACCAAAATCGGAAGGAGTTTCTAAAATAAACACCACTTACCAAATTTCATTCGAATACAAAAAAATTATATTATCAATATTTTTTTCATCTCAGGGAATATACAATTTTGATACAGATGCATAAAAAATCCTCCAAAATCTCAACACTTTCAGCACGTACGTTTCAGCAAAATAAATCACCCTCATCAGTGTCTCGTCATTTCGAATTTATCTCGACGAAATTGATATATTTCGAAATTTAATGATATACTCACTCGGTTTGGTAACCAAATCGAATCCGGTCCGAATCGAAAGAAAGTAAATAAAGGACGACGGCGCAAAAATTTCACAACCACTTGTCAACGCGTAGCACGTGCTATCGGTGTCGTAACGAAAAGCGATCTCGAGCCTCTACCACACGAAATACGAACTGAACTGGACGGATTCGCGCTATCTTCGCGCCATACGTTATAAATAATCCCACCTCACCGACCAATAATGTTCGGCGGAACTTCGTTACGGACGTCCGAAGAGTAGGTATATTTGTTGATGATGGACGTTCCATTGGTCTACCGTAGCTTTTCGTACTAATCTGCTGATAGGCAGTTTTTCTGGAATGAATTTACTTTTATATTGAAGTTAGTTTTTTTCACTCAGGTCAAACCAGAGAAAAATTTACGAATCGTGCGAAAGAACATAGAAGTCGTTTTCGAATCCATAAATTGAATTAGGCATTTGCCATCAAACAGACTCTTTCAGATTATATTTTCCAAAAATCTTTCTTAATCGCTCGAACGTCAACTCATTAAAACTTTCACTGTCGATAAAATCTTCCCATTTCGAGTTCAAAAACAAGAAACAATTCATCAAGGCAGAAACTGGCAAAAATGATTTATGAAGTACCTACCTAATAATTCAATTTTTTGTTTTCCCTTCCCTGGAAATGAAAAAGAAGAAGTTTTGAGTTCTTATAATATCTGTTCTTTGGGCGAATTGGTATATTTGCCAGATACGTAATTGCAAAATTAAAAAGATGCAAATTTGGGTGACTATTTTGTCAATAATTTAAACTTTTTCTTTTTGATTTTTGCCATCAAAATAGCTGATGCATAAAATGTTGCATTGTCTTGAAATAGCAATACTTAATTTTAGTTTTTTTCACTCGGATATTTTAATGAGCTCGGTTACATAAATAAATCACCGTTGATTTTTTCTTTTTTAATGAATAAAAATCATCCTGAGCGACCCAAAGAACAAGATCTTATGAATTCTAAACTTGCGTGCAGATGAGGATGCCTTCTTTGCAGCCGCTTCTCTTCTTTCAATCCAGTGTTCTGACTGTTCCTATGGATTGTTTCGCGTCAGGTGTCAATCAGCCTGCTTTAGCTGTTTCATATTAGACTTCTTTGAATGCTATTATAAGACTGATGTTATTTTACGGTGCTGTCAAATGGGTCTCTGAGACCTATCATGTGACACCCATCTAAAAATTAGACCTGATTTGAAAAAAACAACTCATATCTGAATCACAGGAGGCACGAAAGATTTATTCATGGAGTTCTAAACCGAGCTCACAGAAATAACCATCGAAGAACTTAAAAAAAAAGAAAGTATAACTGATTCCACTATGCATATCTTCACTTATAGCAAACAAAATAATTTTCCTTGATGAAAGCGCCAGTTACATAAAAGCTAACATTAGAAAGCCACCAAGGCCTAGTAGAAGCTTTACAGACTTGAATTGTCATTTTGAGTTGGACCAAAAGGCATGTGACTTGAAGAGACTTCTGTAGAACTTTTCGTGGAGTGTATCGTGTTTTACTTGCGTGTAAATTCTTGGTAAAATACCAATCTTGATAGAATATCAATAAATTATTCAGAATGTTATGATCTGAAGCCTAGCCAAGTAATAACAAGCACATTTGTAAGAAAATAAGCAGATAATAATAACGTAGCTCATTTCATCAACGATAATAGCGTTATGAATATTTCTATGAACTGATTATGGCTGACGTGGCCTAATCGAATGAATCCAAGGCAATATTTTGGTGAATGATGTAGCAAATATCAAGTTTGACTTGAAAAAATTACATTGGAATGTCAAAACACAGTTATCGGATCACGAGTGCATAAAAATTACCGATAATTTTGCAAGAAAGCTTGATATCTAAAAATTGCAAGTTTATTTTCATATTTTGGCGGAAGTGCCCGAGTCCGAAGGACGAGGGCTCTTCTTGAGAATATGAAAATAAACTCTTGCAATTTGTATAAGATATCACGCTTGAATGCCAAATCATCTGGTCATTTTTATGCACGAATGTAATTCATTGGAATATTTCACGAATAAAGAAATTCTCGAGGAAATGTTATTTTTTGTTCATTTATACTTTCCTCTTCAGATTGTATGGAGTACTGACCTAAACGCGAAATGTTTTTCTATTTTTGAAGTCTATTTGACATTTGTTTGTGTTGTTTACTGACGTCTAGCGATACGGTTTCAAATGTGTTGTTATGGTGACTTGATACAATGCAATTACCGCTGTAAGTTTTCGATACAATGCAATTACCGCTGTAAGTTTTCGATAATTGTATTGCTCTTATGGGACATTTTATATATGAGGAAAATATTATTGTAAGTTAGATTTCGGTTTGAATGTTCCGTTGAAAAATCCCCTGAAATTGGTATTTGAATTATTCCCACGGGACAGGGGAAATATTTCCAATAGATATGCGCATTTATAGACCGTCGATCACACTTTTCTAGTTTGTTGCGTTGAATTATGAAATGAAAATGTTTGAATGTTAACAATAGAATACAAAGGTAGGACCAAACGAAACGTATGCAGAGAATATAGATTAAGAAATAAATAGAAGCAGGAAAAAACTTTAGAGAAGTCAAAAATTACAAGATGATGAATGACTACTGTCACTTTACTCTCTGGACGTAAGATTTATGATATACGTCATGTGTATGACGTAGGTCATCGTTATGTGATCAAGTTACCACTATTTATCTTATCCACTATTTTTTTGTCTCGCTTAGGCTTTTCCTCTTGACTCACAAGACAATATAGAAAGCCGCGAAGGTAAAAGATGAGTATAGCGCATTGATAATATTATCAGCTATTTGGAAGAACTCATTAGCCATTTTTATAATTAGCATCGTGATTTGTATTCTTGAATGAGAGTTCTTGTAACTGACGTCCAGCATTGAAAATGATTAGATTACTGAGAATATTCGTATAGTTTTGTGGAGATTATTGAAAACTATGCACAACTATGTAATTCAAGATGACGAAGCAGCGAAAGTTTCTATTTATAGTCACAAATGAAATGATGTTTCTTCATAAACTCATTTTCATATCCATGGCCAATTCAGTGGAATGGATTTTCTCCTATTGGCATTGAGTGACAAGGTGCAAATCGATTTTTCCCCAATAAGTACTGAAAACTGAAAGTGAAGTGTTTTCATGTTAACTTTACCCAACCCTGATATCTTGTCTGGTTCAAGAGTTCACGGGGGAGATCTATTTACGACCGCACCATGTGGAAGTTCTTGATTCACATACCAGGCACACATCACAAGCTGAATCAAATACATAGCATTTATTGGATATTTTACAGAAAATGAGGAAAGTGTTGTACCGTTTGTATTGAAGTTTTACTCACCCGGAATAATTCGGTGTTTCTTTGAACCCAGACAAGCTTCCTCTTGGCCAATTCGTGCAACGAGCGCAGTTTCTGTAAAAATAGCAGAAAAAATTATGTTTCATTCAACAGTCTTCGTTTTCACTCAGTTTGCTTTTGAGTTCTTTCAATAATACTACCTATTTCTATAAATTTGCAATTGATTATGTGATCTTCCTAGACAATGATATCAAAAAGATAGAGGTCGAGAAACAATGTAAACCCAAACTTACCCAATTCAGTAATTCCCTATTATTTTTTCCTTTATTGTTTAGCATCTTGTCCGTCACATTCATTTGAATCGGAGGAAGTCATTTATCGAATGTGTTAAAGGAGAGATTCCCCTTTTAATATCGACAATTGCTGGCCATCTGGCTGTATACCCTCGATGCAGGGATTTCCCATTACGAAACGTCGAATCCAAACGGCCCAATATGCGCTTTACTGAAATTACCCATTTCTTAATCGAAGCCAATGAGCAATTTGCTGCATGATCAACCATGCTATAAATACCAGGCCGGACTGGCACAGGGGCTCGCAAAAACTTCAATTACCGTAGTTTTACTGGTTGAAACTCGTGATAGTTTTGACAACAACAAGCATTCGTTCAGAATCATTCATTAGCATGGCTAACTGCTCTTGGAAAACTTGGATGTGATCTTTATAACCAACTATCTGACCCGTGCCCACTTCGTTGGGCGTTAATAATACTAAGATCTATCAGGTTTGAAAGAAATCGAAAATGTTTTCAACCCCTTTTCTACCAAAAATATGTCTTCCATCAATTCTGTTGAAGAATATTTCTGCAAAATTCAGAGTAGATTGAAGTACGTTGTTCCTTACAAACTTTGACCTCGTTTTTCACTCCCTTGATGATAAATGTTGAAAGTACAACTGGTTGCATTACCGAAATGTAATTAATTTGATGAATCAGTCAAAAATTAAAAACTCGACGCGAGTGTTTAAATATACTCGGTTATAATTGCACGAGTGCATAAAAATTACCGATAATATTGCAAGAAAGCGTGATATCTAAAAATTGCAAGTTTATTTTCATATTTTGGCTCTTTTACAAAATATGAAAATGAGCGAATGCAATTTTTATAATATATCACGCTTGAATGCAAAATTATCTGGTTATTTTTATGCACGAATGTAACTCATTGGAATATTTCACGAATACAGAAATTCTCAAGGAAATGTTATTTTTTGTTCATATATACTTTCCTCTATAGATTGTATGGAGCACTCACCAAAACGCGAAATGTTTATCTATTTTTGAAGTCTATCTGACATTTATTTGTGTTGTTTTCTTACGTCTAGCGATACGGTTTCAAATGTGTTGTTATGATGACTTGATACAATGCAATTACCGCTGTAAGTTTTCGATACAATGCAATTACCGCTGTAAGTTTTCGATAATTACATTGCTCTAGTCTGACATTTTGTATATGAGGGTAATATTCATTTTTACACCGAAGGTGTGATATTATTGATTTTCAGCCCAAAAAAGTTCTTTGATGTTGGCGTATGCTTGTTGTGGTTGTTTAAATGACTCCTATATTTTACATCATGAGAATTTCCAGTAATCTTTCAAGAAATTTTTTATGTTCAATATTTTCCATGAAGTATACTAAAACATTGTATCTTCGAGACATAAGAAGAAAGAGATCTACTCTATTCATCTTTCAAAAACGTATTCTTCGATACTAAAGGATAGCTTCAAAGGAATGATTTTCTTTACTGATAGAGAACGTTTCACTGAACAGCTTGTTTAACTAAAAAAAGGCATTTGTTATAGTGTCTCTACAGATTAGGTGACGAAAGAAAAACAAAAGTTCACTTCAAGAAATTTTCATTATCAGCTATCGAGTAAACCAACCGCTGCAGCCAATTATATATCTTCTACAGATGCGTGGAAGATATATTAGATGAGATGGGAAGAATTGAGTATATTCGAAGAATCAAAGCTTCTTACTGTGATTCCAAAATTCAAAATTGTTCTCACAACTAATTCTTGAGTTTTCTGTACAGCAATTTTTTTTCTTTATTGTCACCTGGATTAGTACGCCACTGCATCAACGATCAGATAACAACCGAAAGTAGTTCGAAAAAGGCGAATAAATTTGATTTGAGCTCGTAAAAACGCTACGTCAGCTCCAATAAAAGTCGTGTAAACGAATACTCGGAATCGCTTTCTGACTCATTTACGAGAGAGGAGAACCTTACCTACCTTAAGTAAATTTGCATTTAATGATGATCGCAATACTGCATCCTCCCGTTCTGGTGATGATAAAACGCACGACTTCCGTGGGAGCTGAATATGATTCAACTGCCCAATATTAGCAGACGCGAATATGGAAATTGAATTCGTGATATAACGTTCAGAGAGACTGAAATTATGCTGAAAAAAATTGAGAAAAATTTTAAAATTAATTTCAGAACTTGCAACAGAGATCAAACGGAATTGAATTCACATATTAAGGAAAAGAAAAGTGTTTGAACTTTTTGGGTGTACCTATTGATCGTATAGGAAATTTTTATTGAAATTGATGTGGTTTTTCCTAGAGGTTTTTCTTGAGGCTTACAAACTTCAGGAATTCAAAGTAAATGTTGATTCGTATCTCCTGTCCCTTGCTTGATTCACGCGGTGTTCTTTGAACATTAAAGGGCTTCCCTTTGGTGTGAATCTGAATATAAAAAAAGGAGAAGAAAGATATCTAGAATATGATTATTTTTGTGGAGAGAATGAATTTTCGACTTATTTTCATCGAATTCATTGCAGAATTCAAGAATACATAACGCCATATAGACAGGGTAGTAGCTGTTTCAGATCGGAATAGAAAGTATTCGATATTAATTGATGTACTGTTCTGAAAATTTTGTATTCTTTTCGCAATTACTTGAAAAAAAAGCCGGTAATAACCTTCCAATCTTACCTATTATTTGACAATTATCTACTACATACTTTCATCATGTCTTTGACAATCATCAAACGTATTATAATATATATATATATATATATATATATATATATATAGGTTATCAAATTATCTGATCTATCCATCTTGCTTCATAGCAAATAACACTTTCTCTTTATATATATATATATATATATATATATATATATATATATATATATAATACGTATTTTCCACAGAAGGAGTTTTTCATTTTCCCTTTTTTAGAGTATCACCCAATACCCTAATAAGGAATTGTCTATAAGTTTCCTTCTAAAAATAAACGTTATCGATCGTGTTGTGTTTTAGAGGTGATGACAAACACATCTTATATAAACACCAATTATCGGAGGATAATGAATTCAATTCATATTATTTCCATCGATAATATCCAATGATTAGTTAATCTTCTGCGATTCGCAACTATTTATACTGAAATTAATTTGCAAAATATTTGTTATGTCGATCGAACGTTATAAAATCACAATGATGTGTGGTCAATGATCCCGTTAGCGCCTAAACGGAAAATTTCATTTGCTTTTGTAACAAATTCATGACATTAGAATTTTGGTAATATTCTATGGAAACGTTTTTAACTCATTGTAAATTTTCACCTATCAAAATGAAACTAAATGATTTTCTGACAATTTACTGGAGGATAATTTTGGGTATTCTCTTTTCTCTTGATCCACACCAAAAAGAAAATCCTTTGATTTCCATATTGCATCGTGGGAACTAAAAGAGCGGATTGAATACGAAAGGATAGAGGAAATATATCTTTTGATCAAAGCAATAAATCTTAATTACAAAGACGTGTATATGGGAAAAACTAATTATCAAGAGAAAGTCTCCATTACCTTAGCAAAACTGGAATTCACACACAACCTACAGGGACAAATGTGCAAAGTTTCCAATATGTAAAAAATTTAATGGTATACAATATCATCACTAGAGACCGCTGCCCTTCAAACATTTACAATTCTTAAAAAAATCTACTTCAGACATATGAAATAAACATTCCCAGAAGAAGGGTTTGGAAACTGATATAAAATAATTTCATATCACGTCAGTTTGATGAACTCTGTTCTAGAGCAGACCTCAGAGAAGCAATAACCAAGTGTTTACTGAGGTGTACTTTCTCACATAACGCATTCCTGTGATCCTTATCGAAGGTATCAGTGTGCGTTGCCAGTGTCAAGTGTCCTATCCACGCATACGTTTGTGATGAATCAAGCTTTTCATTCAGTAAACACACCTCCCACATCAGCAAATGATATCAGGCAATGATGATTTTGCATGCTAGAGTTATTCATGTTTACGTCAACCTAATTTGATTCAACCAATCTGATAGTAAATGAGCGAAGTGAGCAAAAATAGAGTATCTGATGAAAAGAATGTTCAATTGACTTTTAATACAAGTGAAAGGCACAGCACGATTCCAAACAAACGAAGGTTTGTTGAAATGAATTGCTTTCTTCAGGAGAAAGAGAAAAAGTCACAATGCAACTTAATAACAAAATAATTGATCTAAATAAATAAATAGTTGATGATGATTATTACATAACATGAAAATTTCACTTCGAGTTGAGATTATGTGTATTTCTCATTGTTTCAGATGACTGCATCGACCTTCCCGGTAGTTTTGAAAATAGGCCACGCTCATGGAGGCTTAGGCAAGGTGAAAGTAGACAACATTAACGATTTTCAAGATATGGCCAGCGTGGTGGCCGTAGCTAACACCTATTGCACTGTGGAACCCTATATAGATTCCAAGTACGACATACACGTGCAGAAAATTGGTAATAATTACAAGGCGTTCATGAGGAAATCCATCTCAGGTGAGAAAGTGTTTCATCGACTCGAAGGTTAGATTATATTGATGTTCCAGACCTTATAAAAAAGTTTAAGTAATGTTCAATAACGGTATGAGATGAAATTACCCTAGACAATGTTATAAACAGAAACTGAAAATGGTTTTCGAGGAATCAGATGTTTCTTCAATTTCGCTTTTGTTTCTTAAAATTTCATAGTAGCATAATATACATTATACATTGAACATGTTAATAATTGGTAAGAAATGCTTTACATAGATAACATCACCGTCCTGAGAAAATTAATAGGCCTGTCTCGAAAATAGTAAGAAGTATTTGCCCACTGGCTAATGATTTAGTTGATTTTAGGCATATGTTGTCTTATTTATATCCTCCAAGAATGGGCTCATCAACATGTTTGAACAACGTGAACTTCATATCCTATTTGATGATTTCTTGAATATTTTTTTAGGTTGCTGGAAAACTAACACAGGATCAGCAATGCTAGAACAAATTTCAATGCCCGATAGATACAAGAACTGGGTGGATGAAGTAGCGGACTTGTTTGGAGGATTAGACATATGCGCTCTAGAAGTAGTCGTTGGAAAAGATGGCCGGGAGCACATTATTGAGGTAGGTATTGGGATATTAATTCCATCCACTTATTTAAAGTTCGGAAAATGTTGCTCGAAAACATCACGGAAAAAACTCAAGACTTGAGGAATGGCAAACAATTGCAAATACTATTGAATTGGATGCTTCAAAACTCTGTGAGGATTGTGAGGGCTTGTTTTTTGAGGTCAAACTCATACTTTGCAGAAAACATGGTGGCTCAAATATATTTTCTCTTAGATATGATTTTTCGAAATTGGGAGGACAGAAAATTTACATTTGTGCTTTTGGGAAAATCCGGGGACTTTTGAATACTATTGGGTTTCAGAAAAAACGGTTACAAAATCTGAAAGAAGAATTGAATTTCAATAAAAGTTGTTTCGAGAAAAACTCATTTTGGCGAAAATTTGACCCCAGCAATAAACTAAAATCTGAACTCTCATCTCATTTAGGAAATTACATTTTCTGTATGCTGGAAAAAATTTCTGTGAACTCCCCTTTACTCTATCATGAAATGAACTATAAATGTTCACACAGGATGAATCTCAATCAACAGACATACAGAAAAAAGAAATCAGATTATGTTAATGTTCAAGTAAAAACCGATTGAAACTGTTTGACTGTTCATGATATTCCTTTATAAACATACCCATTTCATGATTGCTATTAAAAAAAAAATTAACCTCAAATCTTTTGTATAGAGATCAATAAGGCATTCCAGATACTTGTCAAAAATGTCAAATTAATCTAAATGAACCGATACGGCGGTATCTGCCCCCAGGAACTTTCGTTTGTTTTCTTTTTTATAAAGTGTGTGATTGGTTAAAACTGGTATTTGCACCCCAGACAAAACCTCATCTGGAATGCCTAATAACCTAACACCAACTAGATATTATTTGAATTTGAATTCCACGCGCGTTTCGCTAACAAGGCTAGCATCTTCGGAAGATGAAAACTGATACTACATCTGAAGACTAGGGTATTCATGTACTCCACAATTTAAGATTGTGTAAAAAGTCCATATCTTCAACTACTTATTATTCCAATTCAATTTCCTTTCAGACATCTTTTTGGTTTCTTGTTGAGAAAATATATCGGGAGTAATTACACAAGTGCTTCAAAATTACCGAAAATTTTCTATGAAAGCATTTTGTCTAAAAACTGCATAAGTTTATTTTCATATTTTGTCGAAATTTTGAGCAAAATATAAAAATAACCGAATGCAGTTTTTTTACTGACAACATGCTTGAATGGAAAATTATCAGGTTTATTTTGATGCACGAGTGTAATTCGGTAGAATATTTCCGGAGTTAAAACAACGGCATTTAAAATTCAGTATTTATGCCTGTCAAGATGACAAATGTACATTTTAACAATCGTTACTATAGATACACGGACCGAGCGGGTATTTTTCGATACCTACCGGGTATTTACCAGCCCGAAAATGTCCCGCCGGGAATTTATCGCTGTAATTGATCGAAAATGTCCCGCTTCATATGGGATTTTTAACATACGATGGAAATATTCAGAATAATTAGTAGTGCAGCATATTTTGATTTGGTATTAATCCATTTCGGTAAGTAAAAACAGCGAAGTTTAATCTAGTGATTTGCGATATTTTTCTCATCGAAATAAGATGTTTGTATGTGAAATCGACTGTTGAATCAAGAAATATGTACAGGTCCTTCCGTGTGAAATTTTGTACTTTTACTTTTCATCTAACTGGAAATGTCACTGAAAATTATTTATTTCCAAAATTTGGTAAAGGCATTACTCACCGACTATTTGAAGTAAAAACAGGCATTTTTCATTCTAAGAGGCTGTTCCCAAAAAAAAAACTCCTATGATTGTCACTTCAGGTGAACGACAGCGCGTTGACACTGCTCGGGGACTCCCAGGAAGAGGACAGGAGGCACATCGCCGACCTGGTGACGTCCAGGATGCAGGCCATCTGCAGACCGAGGACCCCTCCTCCGACGGAAGAGCCCGTGCCGCCTCCCGTGGGGCCGAGGGGCATCCTGGGCAGCCTCACCAGTCTCACCCATTCTGAAACTCCACCGCCGAGCAGCACTTCCGACGCGCCCTCTATGGGTAGCGTGGGGAGAAGAGACAGTCAGGGTGAGTATCATCTGGAAACGGAAAAATAGGTGGAAATTCATTTTTTCTCCGATTGACAACAAATATTAATTTCGCAGACACATATCAATCAGCAGAGTTGAATTGAACTGGCCGATACTTGATGAAAATCCATATTATGGATATATGGTCTCGGTAGTGTAGTGGTTAGCATATCTGCCTATCAAGCGGAAGGCCGGGGTTCGAATCCTCGCCGGGCCACCGTGCTGGGTAATCGCACGTTAAAAGGTAAGGCCTCGTTGATCCATTGCTCGCACAAGTTTCGACTTCTGAGGGTTGACGTTCGTCAGCTGGTTAACGGAACGAACAATTTTAGAACAAAAATTAACAAAAATATATTACAGTTTCCTGTATGATTTTCACTCACAATGGGTTTACAAAACCGCGACACGTGTTTCGCTATTACAATAGCTTCTTCAAGCAAGATAAATCAAGATTATCTTGCTTGAAGAAGCTATTGTAATAGCGAAACACGTGTCGCGGTTTTGTAAACCCATTGTGAGTGAAAATCATACAGGAAACTGTAATATATTTTTGTTAATCAGCAGAGTGTTTCTTTTCCTGCCTAGGCAGCAAATTGAGGACTTTTCTGCCTAGGCAGCAAAAGTAATACTTTGCTGATTGATATGTGTATGCGAAATTAATATTTGCTGTCAATGTATATTTTTGTTATGATGAATAAACCTTATTATTATTATTATTAATCGGAAAAATAGTATATTATTCAACGAGCGTATAATGATTACTAACAGTGATAATGATAGCCATTATGTAGGTACTGAATTAAAAATATTCGGTGGTTTGCACGATGAAATTTCAAAAACCGATTGTTCGTAGCGAAACTATATTATTCTAGCTTATTCGAGAATTTGAAACAGTGAAAAATGACTCTTATTCGCGAGTGAATAATAGGTGTTATTGGGGTCCAACAAACGGACGTATAATGGGTACATTTTACAATGATCATGGATAACCGTTATATTAAGGCTGTTTCTATATTAATAATAATAATAATAACAGCTTTATTCCATGATACTTTATAGTGTGGAACAGAGTATAAATTGGAGAATAAAAAGAAAAAATTAATCATAAAAAATTGAAAACGCTATAAAATGTTTTCTCTATCAAATATTTTTTGAATTTCTTCTTGAACTTGTATTTGAAGAGTCTTCTAAGTTCTTGAGGAACACTGTTCAAAATTTGATACACAACATTCTTCTGTGTTTGGGCAAATTTTGTTTGGGGTAATTTCAGTTTCAAAGATCTGGTGCTGTGGAAATGATCCGTTTCATACTGTTTTATGAATTCTTCGTAATTTGTTATCGCAAAATATGCACATTCATAAATAAATACAGGGCAGTGTAGGGATTTTTTTGTTGTTTGGATACCTCCCTGCAATTTTTTTTCTTTTTGAGTTTAAAAATACTTCTAAAATACAGGTTTTTTGCATTTTGAAAATTCTGTTCACTTCAACAGAATTTCCCCAGAATATTATTCCACATCAGTCTAGTCTAGAATATTGCTTGCTATAAAATCACAGACCACCTGATTTCATTCAGAATAACTTTTCATTTGTGAAAAATGTTGATTATTCCGAATTTGGTATCGATTTCAACGAAAAAAATCTATGGAATGTTATCAAAATATTTTCTCTTCAGTACGTAAAATCATCAAAGACCAACCGACTTTATTTAAATTTGATTTTTCTTGAGTAAAAAATAATTGAAATCACGAATCCGCATCGGATCATACAAACACATACCCAGTTCATTTTATTGTGAAAATAGTATTGGTTTTGCATTTGTTCTGCTGCACTGAAGAGTATCCGGACAGAAAAAAAACGCTGGATTTTCGAATCGAAGTTATCATTCTTTAGTTGATTGAATAGTCACGGACGTATAAAGTTGATATGAAACTCAGTTCTCACCATTTTTAGTAGTCAGAATACATGCATTTACAGTTTGCATTATCATTTGAGCATGTGAACTCTTTCCACAGCGCTTTTGCCCTTCGAGAAAAGATGGCGTGAGTTGGCACATTTCGTAGCATTTCAAATAAGATGCCTGGAAACCCTGGTGTGTTTACTTATACCTGTAGAAGTTTGAGATAAAAGTGGCGAATGGCGAAATATGGATTGCTTGATTTTTGGTGGATAATTGAGCTTTTGGAGGTTTCCGTACAATATGTACAGATGTCGCCAACACGCTAGTGTCAGTCTTGTCTGAAGCTAAATTTGCACTAAGTGAAAAGAATGTGCAGTCGGGTTTTTCCACTTTTATTTGATAGGCTAGCGAAGAGAGATCGCAACCTAAAGGATAATGGGTGGACAATGAGTTGCCAGTAACAACGTTTCGATATTTAAAAGCAATGAAATCAACAAATAAACAGGATAAAAACATCGTGAACATCAAAATTTCAAACTGACATGACAATATGATAATTAACTTGACACTTGTCATCAAATTTGAAAAATGGGAACATAACGCCCTCCACCGAAGAAATAGGGGAAACCTTCGAAAGCGTCGATTGTTTTTTTCGCCACAAACATCTAAACAAAATCTAATCAGTTGAGTCACCAGGACTTCTAGGCATCTTAATTTCAAACATCTAAACAGAACCAGGCATAGCACAGCGTAAAATAGCGAAATTAGTTTGTTCTTTTCCTTTCAATACTTTCGAGAGTACCTATAATATACCTAGCTTGCTTGGAAAGATCTAAGATGAATAGTATTCAAACCATTACAGAATTAGTCACTCATTTCATGATATATCTGGGCGGGATGCTGTCATAATGGCGACTTTCGAGATATTGAACAATATATAGATATACACAACTACTAAGGATGAACTCGAAAAAAAGTATATCAGTTACCAGAAATATTACAAAATATTGTTTCAAAAGTTTTTTCTATTCTTCAAACACATTCTCGCGACTAATGACCATGTTCGTTGAATGATACACTATTTTGGTATGTCTTAACCTAAAACCATCGCTAATTAATTTTTTTCTGCTTTGCATTTCATTTCACAATTCATGTACTCTACCAGTGGCGTGTCTAAGGGGGGAGCAGAGCCCCCCCTCCCAAAACAGCTCCTGCAGCTCGAAGAAAAAACGAAAATATCCGTCCATCCACTCTGAATTGATGCTTAATGAAATCTACTGATAATTAATATATGATCATTTTTTACCCGTAGTATATGTATGTATGAATATATAATTTGATGAGAAACCCATTGGTTGGGACGTTAGTCATATTTGCGGCGGATACATGACGAGTGGAAAAGAATATTATCAATCACTTTATGGCCCAGCTTGATTCTCGATTCAATAACAGATTAACTGAATTATCATCTATCGAAGGTCACATCCCGAAAAATTTTAAAATTCACACCACAGAAACAATTATCAAGGCTTGTTTGGTTTATAAAGCAGACATTGATATATCAGAACAAGAACTGAAAGCTGAAATAATGATGTAGCAAAAAAGATGGGAAAATGAACCAGATTTGCCTTCCACAGCAATAGAGGCACTTTGTTTTGGGACAAGTTTGTTTTCCACAATAAAGATTTCATAAACGGCAACAGCGGAAAGAAGCTTTTCAACTATTACCATGACCATTTGAGGTCAACTATGGCAGAAGAGCGTTTGAATGGTTTAACCTTATTCAACATCATAAAGAAGTTGATATTGATATCGAAAATGTAATAAATAGATTTGCTGCAAGCAAACCTTTACGAATGAACCTCAAAGACTGGTCAGGGTCAGATGATTGAATGAAAAACATCAAAAAGACTAGTCATTCTGTTGTTTCGTTTCATTTTTTTGTTCTTTTTTATTTTGGCGAGGTCAACCACGAACACAATTTTTGGCAATATTTTTTATTTATGCTTTGGCCACCCCCAAAACAGAATTCTAAACACGCCACTGTATCCTACTACCTATATGGATATTTTCGAATTAACTGCTAATGGATTATGTAACAAAAATTTCATTTTTTTTTTATTGCTTTACCAGCTTCTCAAACGAGCACAATTAGCAGCGCACCCAGTACAGGTCGTCTTCCAGAGCCCCCACCCAGACCATTCCAAAGACAGGGTAGCCAATCGCTAGCCGAAGATACAGAAGACACGATGAAAAACCTCAGAAAAACCTTCGCCGGCATTTTCGGAGACATGTAAAAATTATTCTGTTACGAAAAATCAAATTCCTTTTCAGTCGTTACAAGAGCGAGGCATCATTTCAAACTCATCGCCGAGACCGATTTCGCGAAAGCTATAAAGCTAGCCACTCACGCATGAAGGTGCCCACACACGGGATGGGTTTGAAACGATCCAAAGTTAGGTACGTGCGGTTTTGAATTTTGCTAAGCAATATGTTGAAAATGATATGTTACTCACTGCCTTGGGCTAGGTGCCGTCGGTACCTCTTGTTATGTTAGTATAGTTGTTGATCTGGATGTACAACAAAATCACGTGTTTCGATGTTCGTTGAGGTTACTAGGAGATTTTTTTATGAGCGGGTTTGGAGCGCAAAGTATCGATGAGGCTTCACCCAAAGTGGAATTCGTATCGAGATTATTCAGCTTGAATTGTTCTTGTTGAATGAAGCTTATCTGTCGTCTCTCTTTCTCTCTTCCTGAAAAGTAGGCATTTGAAATGAATGAAATGACAATATACCCAAGTCCTCATTTTGCACTTCTACATGTCCTGTATAGTGTAACCATTTTTCTGGAATCATTAGAAAGTAAAGTTTTTTCATCGATGGATGTACGACAACGAATTCATTAAAAAGGTATATCGAGATTTATAGAGGGGTTTATTCGACGTGATGAGATTTTGTGAAACATATTTGAAGTAGAACTAGGAAAATTGGTCGGAAACTGACTTTACGAAACATCAATTTTCATCGATACTTTTTATGTACGGAACACCGGTAGTTTTCTCTATCATTTCCAGCCGAAAATCTGTTTTTCGTTTCAGAAAACCGTTTCCAAACATTTTTCCTAAGGCCAAATACCAAAAGTTGTGAATACACTGGACTCTGTCAATATGCGAATAGGCCTTAAAATACTCAACTATCGTAATGATAAATCCATAGATTTTACATGATATGTAGTTATAGAGTATGTGTAACTCGAACGTTACCTCCATTGACTGTTGTCGGTAGCTAGGAAAATGGAATAGGTCTTTTTAGTGGACATTATGTATATATGTGTTTCATATTTTGGGGTGAGAGATCGTCTGAAGTTTTGCTAAACAAGGAAAGACATGAGCCTGGAGTAGGACATAATCAAAAGCAACAACTGTCAAAACTATTTTGTTGGATTCAAAGCAATATTCAACTCTGAGATATCATAATACGTAGAATGTTAATAAATGTTTCCATGTATACAAAAAGTGGACGAATGATTTTCAGAATACTCCCACGAGAATTCTTCAATAATAGTTGAATATCGCCAAATTCCAATCGATTTTCAATATATGCCTACCAATATCAGTCTCATTCAGTTGTACTTAGACTATTCACAGGCGCCAGAAAATTTGCGTGCTAGTAGTTTTCCCATCAGACATGAATATTGAATATGAATTCCTAGGTATTCATGGAATCATTCCAGGAAAAAATTGAAAACAACTCGATGGAACATAGTTGACATATTTCACAAATTTGCATACTGAACAGAATAGAGTCATAAACACAATTGATAAATAGACGTTCCTAACGATACTCAATTAATACTGCTCTCAGGCGTCTTTTCCATTTCGACAACTTGAGAAGAATAACTGACTTGTGATTGAATCGTACCATATCATCTTCTGGTAATAAATTGATTAGTTTTAAGGATTTGATGATATCATTGTCGGAAATCATGTTGTAAATATTAAGTGTGAATTAATCTCACAAGCAATTGAGTTGTATCCGCCACAAAACCGCATCAAGCTGTAGTTCATTGTTGAATTCGAAAGATAACAACTCGATGTAGGATGGAATATGGTGGGAAATGCTTTTTTTTATCATCTCTTTGAGAGGTTTTATTAATTCATTGAGTTTTATTGGGATGGAATGGGGGTAACAGATTTTGAGGTTGTGTCGTAGATCAGCTTTTGAAAAGTTACATTTGGGCATACTGTATAGTGTTATATTGATGGATATATGAAGAAATAAGTAATAAATCATTCAAAATCGTAAGTGTATGTTATTTCCTTCCACTTGCGTTATTATTTCACCTAGTCATTTCCTATAAGCTTTCCCATAAAAATTATAACAAATGTGAATCCACTAATTCAACAATTTTTGCAAAATCTATCATGACATAGGTACCTAATCGAGAAACAATTAGTGTGATTTACATCAGACAGTTTACGAAACCGCTATACGGGTTTCAGTATACAATAACATAATGAAGTGTTTTTCAATCGCGTAAAACTATTTGATTTAAGTAAGTTATTTATCCCAAGAAACATTACATGTTTATAATTGGGGATTAACTATAAGTACAAAATCATGATAAGAAGTATTGGAAGTGGAAAAAAACAGAAATTTGTATGAACTAACATACTAAAGAGTGGTCAAAAGTGAAATTACTTTAAGCAAAGGTCAATTGAGCGAAGAAAGAAATCGAATGAATAAAGAAAAAAAAAGGTAAGATTTTTTTTATAGCTATCAGCTGAATGAAAACTTTTTTCAAACTGTGCTTGAATTTTATTGTCGATCGATATTATTTTATTTCATTTGGAATTGAATTATATATCATGACACCACTATGATATACTGATTTTTTGCCAATATCTGATTCAAATTTAATGTTGTGATAGGTAGTTCGTCTTCATGCACATCAAAAAGCATGAACATATATTATATACCGAGACAGAAAATACTGATTTTTGAAAGAAAATATAGATAATTCAGGCAAATTTCAAATTCTCAAATTTCGAAAAGAATTTATAAAAATACAAAAGAACATGAATGAATACACAATCTCTCAAAAATATTGAACAGGAAAACTAATTCAAGATTCATTTAAAAAAATATTTTTAACCCAACTAATATCAGAATATTCTTCATATCTCTTTGAATTTTTTTCAGATTCCATCATTTATTTGATTTTGAGTTATATAACTGTTGAATATTTGAACCAGTTATAAATCACTATATTACTTTGTGTATATATCCCTATCATAAACTACTGTAGTTTCTTGGGATCAATAAAAATGAATCAAAGAGACACCAATAAAAAAAGTACAATTTTTACAAAAATAAATGAAAGAATATGATTATCAGATCATTGAACCAATCAGAAAATCCTATATTCTTGGATAAGGAGCCATATATTTTACACAAGTTCGGTAATTCAGAGTTTTATCGGATACAAATATACAAAAACTAGATGATAATCATAAGTGCTAACTCTTGTTTCTGGATTTGTGAGAAGTTCTCAATATGATAGATCAATAAATTATTTTAAATGTAATGTTCGTGATAGATCAATGAATTATTTTAAATGTAATGTTCGATATGGCTTCGAGAAGTGATGTGTACGAATGGTTCAAGAGGTATTTACGTGATATTGGGCAGTTTGAGGAAAAAGAAAAAAGGTGTTCCAGGAGAATCAGGCGCTGAACATTTGGTTTCTTATGTATATAACTCGATATAAGGCAGCATTTATATAGCTGATTGACTGTCTTTTTAAGAGATAGGTTAGGGCTAAGACTGGGTCTATAGGACCTTCCACTGCAATCCACAAGTGTTTATTTTAGTCCATACCAATTTCAATTGCACCAAATGAATCCAGCTCATTAACGAAGCCGTTTAGTTCATTTGGTGAATGGTCTGTTGGGCAATATCACTCTGAAAATTTGTTGTGTTATTGGTGATTTCGAATAGCCTGGTACTATAAACCAATGCAATCGTAAAATTATCCCATAATAAACGGAATCAGAATGAAAATTCAGGTGACAGGTCACATGATATTTGAAAATACTATATTTTCCTTGAAGTACGAGCCCCCCTGGTATTAGGGGTGATCGCGATAATCGGGGATTATATCTCGAATATTTCCATCGTATCTTTAAAATCCCATATGAAGCGGGACATTTTCGATCATTTACAGCGATAAATTCCCGGCGGGACATTTTCGGGCTGGTAAATACCCGGTAGGTATCGAAAAATACCCGCTCGGTCCGTGTATCTATAGTAACGATTGTTAAAATGTACATTTGTCATCTTGACAGGCATAAATACTGAATTTTAAACGTCGTTGTTTTAACTCCGGAAATATTCTACCGAATTACACTCGTGCATCAAAATAAACCTGATAATTTTCCAATCAAGCATGTTGTCAGTAAAAAAACTGCATTCGGTTATTTTCATATTTTGCAAAAAGAGCCCTCCTCCTTCGGAGTGGGGCTCCGAAAATTGCTTTCATGGAAAATTATCGGTAATTTTGAAGCACTCGTGTAATTACTCCCGAGTATATCAGGTTCAATCGGTTGATATGTGTGCTGCATAATGCCATGCGATATGAAGACATTTTCATCTCAAGTTTTCCAAAAACAGTTAAAAGTGCTTGAAAAAATGATTATACACAGTAGATGAATTTATCCTTGAAGTTGATAATGCCAAAACTTTCTTTGTAACGTATAATATGTCGTAACATGTTGTTCATTCATCTATTATACATTCTACACATATTTTATTATGTACCTATATATTTGTTTCACAATGTGTCACAGTTTTTTTTTCTATTCAAAATGACTCATTCTATAATTTAATACATTTATATTATACCTAAGAAGTATGACCTGTGACCTATTATATTCGAAAGCAGTTGCTGAAAAGCAAAATTTTGAATTATAGAAATGCACGCATTTTGATCAATTGAGCTTGGTGTAGGAGGGATATATGTTGAGATTATTTCCAGAAAAAAATTAATCTCAGAAAACTGCAAAATCGAACACAAAAACAATAAAATACCTGAAAAGTGAGACAAAATCCAGCTTTTTTATCAGTTCAATCGGTTAAAACGGTCTACTGGAATTAATGGTGGTTATATTCCCAGTGCATCGAGTTTAATCTTCTTCTTCTTCTTGACATTAATTCTATATATACCACTTAAAAATATGTACTTTCATTCACTGTGTGAAACATAAGATGAAACACTCTGCAATACTTTTCAATGAAATCAGTACTACACACTCTCACGGCACTAGACAGGCTCAACAACTTGTGGTACATTCAATACATACCAGATTTGGGGAAAAATCAATTTTTCATGAGGGAACAAACCTCTACAACAAAATACCAAATTCAATTTAAATTATTAAAAATATCAAAAGTTCAGACACAATCTCAAAAAATATATTTCATCATCAAAATGATATATTTTAGAATTCAATTATAATGATCAATTCAGCAGTCTTTTTCCATATATTTCTGCTACATAATCATATTTTGTTCTATTTCACTTTTTATATGTTCAATATCCCTATTTATAAACTGTAAATGTTATTCACGAAAGATTGAGCTTGGTGAAAGAGGAATATATGTTGAGATCATTTCCAAAAAACAGGTAAACTCAAGGAACATAAAAATCGAACACAGGAACAATATAGTACCCGAGATAGTACCTGAAAAGTGAGCCATACGCCCGGTTTATTTTGATCGTTTCAATCGGTTGGAATGCCTAGTGCATTTAATCGCAGTCTAGCCTTCAACTTTTTCATCCTTTATTCGCATTGGGGAAAATAATCACTCATGAAAGCTCTTAATCTGCGAAGTCGCAATTCGCTCTCGATATGCCCAACAAAAAAGCTCCTCCCTCCATCAGAGACACCTCCGCTCAAGCACACGTCAGTCACGCCATTAATCCCAATTAGCTCCGGACCGAAGGCGCCTTATCAGCCGCCGATAACGCTGCTGGAATATCGCGCGGAAATCCTTATCGACTGCCACAACAAACCCGTTCCGGCCCGCAGCCATGGCTGCATACAGACTAGAACCGTTCGTGCAGTGCCACCGCGAAATGTTCGGGGACCTGGTGCTCACCTGCCAGACGCCCTTGCAGGGTGAGCCGTCGCGACGGACCGCCCTACTGCCCGTCGAATGTGCCCCGAGGACTGTTTCAAGGAGCGAAAGCCTCTGGTAAAATACTACTTATCGTAGCAGTTGTGAATTCCTTGTCCAAGAGAGGCAGGATTCTGAAAGTGTAATTGTGATCTATACAGGTGACGAGTTTGCCAGCCCGTTCCTACAGGTGTTTTTATTCGAAATAATAATATAATTGTGTGCAATAATAGATCGAGTAGTGTAACGCTTGTAAATTCGTTTCGTGTCAAGATTGGGTTGCTACAAGTTACGCTTGTAACCTGCAAGTGACAAGTCTAAGGAACCCTTTTCTATAAGAGTTTTTCATTCAAATTACGGTTCCAGCTATAATTACAACTAGTATTGTATCACTTCTGAATTAATTTCGTGGCAAGTTTGGATTCCTGAAAGCTGCTGGACTAGTAATTCACAACTGGCACGTATACTGAACGTTGTTCCAATTGCAATTCAGAAAATATTAGATGGAGTTCATTTTTATGGGTAATGTTTTAGATAATATCAGTTCAATAATTGAATGCACATAAGTCAACAGTTATTCAGATAATGTAAATTGTATTCCAGATTTGTTATTCAGGAAATGTCGAATGTAATTTAGATTTTTTTTTAATAGTTTTTCGAAAATTATCGAACCTTTATTTATATAGTGAATAGATAAGCACCACCTATAGACAAAAATGATTTCAAAAACATAAGAGTACATTTTCATGAAAAAGTTGAAGCTAGACTGATCTCACAGAGTTTTACAGCAATTAATTGCACTAGGCCTTTTACCCGATTGAACTGATTAAAATAAACATGGATTTTGGCTCATTTCTCAGTGTATTGTCCCTGTGTTCTATTCTTAAATTTTCTGATTTTACATTTTTTCTGGAAATCATCTCAACAAATATTTCTGTTACTCCAAGTTCAATCGACCAAATTTTGTGCATTAACATAATTTTTAAACATTTGCTTTCAAACAAATGCTTTCGTGTATACACCTGAAGATAAAATAGCTTACGAAACTGGTTTGTAATGTTGAATCATGAAAAACGTCTTCATTTCAAAGTAATATCATAAAATAGTATAATAATTGACCCGACGGTTTATTTTCAAAGTATTGTATACAAACCAAGAGGAAACAAGTATCATTGGTTGAAATGTATGAAGAATGAGTCTGCAGGTAGAAATTCAAACTTACTGGTGATAGTGGAATCTTGACTCGAAGAAAATATTTCAAAATCTATTGTTTTTACATCTGCTAAAATATTCAACGATTATGAATGGAATCCGAGTCGATGTCTTACAAAACTTGAAAGTGAAGTGATGAATCCAAGATGAATGTTAATTATATTTACTCTTCTGAATAATTGCAAATGAAAAAATCATCATTACATTATATAATACAGTTGTCTCTCATTTGACTCAATCACAATCAATATTTCCTGAAATTCAACTGATTACAGTTCTCTAATGAGGATATGGAAATGTTGGAGGGTAAGCATAACTTCTGCATTCGTGCCCATTTTGGTAACAAGGCTTTGGTACTTCACTTGGGATTTGAAGTGATAAACTACAATTGAGTAAAATCAGAACACTCTGAACCATCTTGATGAGTTTGCACTACGACAGTCACGTTTGACATATTCTCTGAATTCATTTCCTATTCAGAACGCCTCCAAATAGTCTGTATCGCTCTTCCAGCAGTGCTATGTGGGAACATCAGCAGATTCTTCATGAACATCGGCAGGTATTTATTGTCTGTTTCAAGAAGCTTCATTAAGAGACTGCAGTTGGTACGTTCATCCCAGCGCTTTTCGAAGTTACGATGGGACTGTTCTTTGATTAGCATCGCACTTGTCAATGTCGTTTGGCCAATAAAATAGTAAATCACACTGATTTGAAACCGGAGCAGCCTTTCAACTCAGACTGACATCTGAGTTGCAGTTCGAAAGCAACCATTTAGCGCGTGCTTTAGATGATGTCGATTGATGTTTCCATGTGTGTTTACTCAGGTTAAATTCCTATACAGATCGTGGAAAAAGCTAAAATAATTTCTTACTCAAGGATTGTATGGTATCGTGCAAAAGCAGTTCAGAAATACACCCGATAAGGTTTTTTTTTCGTATTGTAAACGATGCAAAATACGAAGACAATGGTGCGAGATACTCGGAAGGGATAATGTATTTTCAAAATCGTGTTCGTATTGTAATGAAGATTTTTTTTCAACCTAAGTGTGATATATTTATATACAACTCAGCATGAATTAGTCAGGAGTTTTGCATTAACTATTTAGCAGTGGAAAATTCGGTTCTAAGCCAATCTTACCTAGTCTACAAATCTGTCGGAATAACGATTTATATTTTATAATATACGTCTCTGGTGTAGACTTTTATGATCGCTGACTTGGTGTAAATAAGGAAGATACTCGAGGAATAACATGTATTTTATATGTCGAAAATTAACAACTGATCATTCACTAACTAACAACATTCAACCGTTTCCTGTTGTCAGTCTTGCGTATTCAATCCCTAATGTACAGGATCTTCAAGTACTGCTAACATAGACATTTATGAATACCAATCTATGTTATGGAGTAAAATATATCATATAACATGATTACCTGGCAGCTATCACTCATTTAACCTCGGTGTACGAGAAATCTGGATTTGATGCAAAATATCCTGTCATCATAAATGTATCTATTTTCGGTGATAATTTCATGCATATTCCCTATTTTCTTGGAACAGGCCCCTGGAGGTTCGACGCGCTTCTGAGGGTTCGGCGACCCAAACGTCGATCTTGGAGAGCGAGAAGAGACGGGCCTCCGCCCTGGTGGACGAGCTGCTCGTGGACATCTACTACAGCGTGCACGGCGGCACTACGGACTACAACTCCACGTCGGGAAAGTCCCACAGAAGCTCCTGGGTCGAGGTGGTGAATCTGGAGGAAAAGGGTGAGTCTCTACGCGAGTATTGTTTTCTGTTTGATAGATAAATCTGTGTCCCAAAGTCTCGTTAATACGCGACATCTCTATCATTATAAAAGTTAGAAATATAATAGTTATGGTCAACGTGAAAATAATATTCTAAAAATCAATCAAGCAACTATTCTAAAACCTATTACAGAAAAAAGTGGTTCGGAATGAAATGATGAACCTCTTATAAAAGAAAAATGACGTAATCGAAATTGTGTAAATAACCAACACACGATATATAATTTGTGAAAGAAAAGTCAACAGAAGAATTCAAAAAGAAAGGGGCTAAAAATTGGTAAATGAGTGAAGAAGTGAATTCAAGATATTGCAAATAATCGAAAAAAAAAAGGCGGAAATGTTGAATGATTGGAATGAACTGTGAAATTCATTGAAATTTCAGAATTACAATAAGCAACATATAAATGAATGAAATAAAATAAACGAGCTTCAACTAAATGTACAAAAAAAAACATTGCATAGTTTGCATCTACAATCGTCCTCTGGTGAAAAGTTAAATCTTCACAGGTCTTGTCAACCTATTAGTGACCGGTCATGATGGAACATAGTCAACCAGATACAAACGAAGGCATTAACCATCAAACCTTCAGAAAAAAAAACTTTCTTGAGACACTCCCTACCTTATATTGAAATGCTGAACAGTGATCCTTACCAGATATCTCAAATATTTCAATGTGAAAGTCTGTTTGACATTCGTTTTATCGAGTAGAAAAACACTTGAAATAACACCACATTATATTTTTTTTCATTGAGGTTTTTCGTTGCTGGAAAATCAATTATCTTGTACGAAAAAATTCTATCAAAATGTCAAAAGTTACAGTTTTCACAATGTCAGAAATATTCAAATTGAATTGGTTGTTACGAGGTAGAATTTCGAAAACAATGATTTGAGTATGGTTCTGGGTACGACAGTTACCACAGTTCTGAGGTTGTTCTCATAAAAGTACTTTTGCATCTTCCCAAGCTGCCTTGTTTCTTTATGTCAATAATGACAGAAATCTGGGACACCCCGAATACTGTGAGGGAAATATTGAACCTAAATCAAAAAATTAAATGAAAGTTTATAACCGTCTCATCAGTGGCCACTCATTCTATCACATTAATTATGTTTGCCATTTGCTACAACTGTCTGGTTAACAAAATAGTGGCACATTCGGTAGAAGAAATAGGCAAAAAAAACTGCAAAAGTATCTGTTGTAACACCTAGTTATTTTTCACATTACCAAAACTCATAACCATTGCTATGTTTTCTACTCGAATGAAAATATCAAATAGCTGATTCGTGGATTGAGATCTACACAGTTTTTTACACGACAATATTCATCTGAATGGTTGAAATTGTAATCTCTTCCCGAAGCTTCTACTGTCCATTGTTGAGTATAAGAAAGGTTACAACTTACGAACATATTATACGAAATAAGTATCTTCCTGCGTATTTTTTAGCAAAAGAGTACCACATCATCAATTTATCTGAAATGCATTATATTCATTCGTTCGAACCATGATAACGCGTTATCAACACAAATACAATATGGTTGGAACTAATGAAATATCGTATTAGGTTTTGAATTCAGAAAACTAGTAAGTCTCCTGGACAGAACAAAAAATAAGAAATATCCTCATCAAAGTACTCGAAGTAATAGTGAAATAATGCCCTCTCCTTTGATTTGAAAGAGATCTGGCTTTGAAAGGATGATACAGTTATAATCCTGAAATAAATTTGACTCGTAATGACATATTGGTTTCTAAATATTTCAAATTCCACCAACGGAATGAAAATATGATATACTGATCCGGATTACCCAAAAATTATCATCCAGATCATCAAGATCTCTTGATTCTTTCATGGAAGTTGCACACGCGCAAGCGTGATGTGAATTTTGGACTTGCATGGCACTTGCATTGCATGAAAATTGCATAATGTATGCCTGTCTTTTATGTGAAAAACGTTTTAACCAGTTTGAAGTTTTATGTCCATGTATTATTGGCTTACTGAAATAAACATCACCATGTTAAGTTACATTATCGAAATGGGGTACATAATTTATTCTGTTCATTGAACCTACCTGACATTGACCTGAAATAGTTTTTCATATCGATAACAGCGGGTTTCAACCAATGAGTGTAACTGGGGATTCGAAATGTTAGTTTAAAAAACAATGAATGATACATTTTTACTTCTCCGAATCAACATAAACGTGTAAAAGTAAGAGTTGTATATGTGGCAGATAAGGAATAAATTGTTTTTGATAGGTTCGATTATGAGTAGCTGTTTTAGATAGATAGATAGATTATTATTAGTTAAATAATCAAATGTCTGTTTCTTGTATGAATTGGCATAAGGCAAATAAGAAATTCCCAAAATTATGGTACGATCAAAAATTCTAATGAATCTAAACTGTAATAAAGACAATGACATTGATGAAAATTTCAATTGTTCTCATATTGTTTGGAGCACAAAGTCTAAAGAACAGTTCCTCATTCTCCACAAAAAAAAATATATTTCAAAATAGAATTTTCGTTATCTTTTTAAATTGATTTGTAGAAAAAAAGGTATATTAAAGTTCCTTATAGATTTTTGTTATGAAACTACTCCGTAGACGATAAGAGATTCAAGTGGTACTCACCAAAAAACCTATCTTTCATTTTATGAATAGATCTCATTATAATTCTGGGCATAAACAATACAATACAAATAATCTTTATTGCTTCTTTCGAATATAGTTACATCAATTATCGAGTGTTCAGGCAGTATGAAAAACGTGGAAGAACACTTTTAATATTCCTAGTGCACAACAGAATGAAAAAGAGTTAATATATCGTGTTGTCAAGTGTAAATTAAACGTTAATTGGAGATTCGCTTAAGGGAACAAGAGCAGCAAAAAGTTCTGACTCAACTAGAGATTAAACAAAAGGATATAGAAGTTTGTATTGAAGTAATACTTGTCAATATTTATTCGTTGATGACAAAAGATCGGAAAGGGTATCCAGATATTATCAATTTCTCAAGATCTCCGTTGTAGGGTATAGAACGATATTCAGTTGAGATATTGTTTTTAAATTTCGAAACGTAAGGTAATTCCGTAACTTCAATTTATCTACTTTAATGAAAATGTGCTTCATCTGAAGAAACCAATTCAAACGCTGCTCATTATGATCCTGTAATTTGAGAAGTTAATCAATCATTTCAAGCAATCTTTTTTTATGTAGTGTACTTTGTTTTTATTTATGATGTACCTATTTTTATGACTTATGCTATATACTGTAGTATCTATTGCACTAATAAATTGATTGATTGATTGATTGAAAGACAATCCCTGGAAATATGTATTAGTTCATAGAAATAATTTTCAGTAGCCAGTTGAGGCATTGTTTGACAATCAAAATTTCGACTTTGGCAATTCAGGATTCAAGTTGCAGAAGAAAGTCGGGGGTATTTTTGGGAAGTAGAAGTTGTTTCGAAAAAAACAACCTGAATTATTTCTAGTATATCAGGATATCGAAGGTCTCAAGAAAGGATGCAATTAGTGAATCGAGAATTGTGGAATACAGAGTCATTCTCGAATTCCAATGAGTTAATTTTGACTGCGATGAAATGGACATAACAGCACCTATAGCATATAGCTTTCGAGGAATCCATATCCGCTCGATTCCAAAAGATGTGAAAGAAATCCCTAAGTACATATACTTTTTGTCATTTGAGAAGCACAAAAGGTGCAAGAAATCATTCAAATTATCGATACTGACACCGACTTCATGAAAATAAGTCTCCATGTCACTAACAAATAAGGCGAAAAGGTTCGGACTTAGTCGAACATAACATAAACGATAATAATAGTAATAATACAGTTTTTGTACGGAATACAGTTTCCTGGCCGAAGAAATACCTACATCATCAAATCAAAAGTATATAGATGTATAGAGAAGTACCTTATATTTAATTCCATTATATATCCACATCCTAAAAAGCATTAAAACAATATTCAGCTGCATATTATAGCGTTTGAGTAAGTCAGCTGGCAAGGAATTATCAGCTCAAACGAACCGTGCTAACAGATCATTTAAATAATGGCAATAGAAGAAAGAAAACCTAAGGCAGCTTCGTAGTTACATTACAGAACTGTCATGGATATAGATTGTCTTCAAGGACACAGATCGTTACTGTGAAATCTTAAAATCATAGGGAACACCACGGTATATTTGCAAAGACCGCATGTGATCATGTTATCTTTGTCAGATCTCAAATAGCCACGAATCGTCTAGCAGTAAGTTGCTCTGTAGGAAACATGATTGATTTTTGGAGAGAAGTAGGGGATTTTTGGCTTATTGTTCTCCAAGTTGATGCAAAAAGAATACAAACCTTCCATGAAAGAAGTGACATCGAATATTCAGCAAACATTCTCTGTTGATATGTGTAAGTCATACATAAACGATTGAGTCATCGGAAAAAGTGAAGAAAATCAGCTACTCTCCTGCCCATATTGCGCTACGGGCGCTGAATTGGAGATTTCTTGCTCAATTTGTACACCAGTTACTCGAAATCTGAATGAAACAGATACCACCTACAAGATATGTCTACGCATATAGAGAGTAGTTTTAAAAAAAACATTAATCAGGTTAACATTTAATTCTCAAACCCAGATAAACTTGTTTCGTTCAGGAAAAAATATTCATTGGGTTCTTAAATGGACATACGGATGAATTAGACAAGTTTCCCATTCTGTACTATTAAAACAGGTTTTTAGTCTCTCATTTTCAAGTCATTGAAATATTTAGTCTGAACTTTAGCCGGTTTGATGTTTCCTAAAAAAGAAGTATTTCACAGCTCACTTCACCTTCGATAACAAAATCAGCAAAAATCACTATTCTATGAAATGGTATCAAACCACTCCTGAACTTTTTTTGCAGAAACTGCAGAGTTGTCGTCCATCTCGGCATGCCTGACCAACTACACGGAACGCATGGGCAGCGTTCTGGTGCGCCAGCTGAAGCGTCGCGACGCCTTGCGTCGGCAGCAGGAAGCCTATTGCGACGTCATCACGACGAAGCTTGAGGAGCGTAAGTGTGCGATCAATACTTTGAGAACACGTTGGGGACAGTGCAGTCGGTTGGCGGGAAAACGTACGCAAGATGATAATAATGATGGTAATAGTATTGGAATTTAACATTTTTTCGTTCATTTGGGAAAATATTTCCTTTGAGTGTACGAATGCGGACAAATAGAATAATATACCGACAAATAAAAACGGGCAAAGGGAAAGTTTCTCAAAAATCAATGCTTGCCCATAATCACCTTCAAATATTTTCAATACAATCCAACGAAAATTTTCGACGTTGAATATATCATGAACTTGAACTTTGGCAAAGGAGTGTATTCCATTGGGTCACGTTTCAGTGTTGATGGGTCAGCAAAAACTATGCTACCCTAGAGGTAGTGTAAAAAGTTAGTAACGGGACCTAACTAAGTCTCACAATACAGATTGATTTTTCCTAAAAATAGGATTCTGACCACTCTTCTGATGCAATAATTGGCCCATCATCAAATTCGAAATATGATTGTTATATGGGTAACTTGAACAATCATTCGGTTGTGTTGATAATCACAAGCTTTCATCAATAGTGAGAAATGTCTGTTCATTGAAAAATCTCATTGAGCTACTAATCAATTTCGATTTTACTGGAATAATTGAAATTAGAGCTGCTGAGTAGAAATATAGGCGTACTAAGGATACCGATTTCCTGTCTGTTATCCATTTCACATATAATTAGTATTTGAAACCATATATAAGCAGATTAATTATACACAACGGAGTTCATATGTTGAAAGTTACATGGAGAATCGAGTGAATTGTATCTGTGTACCTATAGATGAATAGCAGATTTCGAGCAAATCCAAAATTCAAAATTTGACAAATGAAACAATATATTGATGATAAAATACTCGATCAATAATTTTACTATTGAGTTTCACACTGTGATATATTGAATATGGAAATGTCTGCAAACACTTTTCTAAAAGATGATTCTTATGTGGAGAGAATAAAGTTTGAGGGGCTATGTTTTGGGCCCTTCTTCTCTAAAAAAAAAGGGAGAAACAAAACTTTCATGAAAGGAGTAACATCAAGACTTTCTACAAACATGTGTGTGGGTGTACCATTCATAGATGTTTGATCCGTTCCCAAAAAGAAGAGTCTAAAACAGCTCTTTGATGTCATTTTTCTCAGAGTTCTCTATTCCGTTTTCATATTCATTCGACGCATATTTCATAGCAACGATATCAACAAGGGTAAGAAGAGATCTCATAGGATTTACTGAAGTGCTCTTTGATAATGGAAGGAAATTGGAATATATTGAATGAAATCTCAATAAGAACTGAAGGGAACTGGATATGTAACAATGTTTTATCATAATATCCGAACTGAAATAACCACCAACCAAATCGAAATTCCAGAGAAATGTAAAACAAATGGTACGTCTTTTTCGAATGAAAATATCAAAACACGTTATGCCATTCAAAGATTCGAATATCTTATATATTTGGTGAATTATTTTTGGCTTCTTCGAATCAAAAATAGAAATTACACTTTCTATGAAAGAAGTGAAATCGAACAAGTTTAAAAACACACTCTGTTGAAATTTGCGTGTATATCATTTAAAGACGCTTGATTCATTCAGAAAAAGAAAGTGTCTATCTAAAACAGCAACTCCCCTGCCTATATGGCGATGGCGGGAACTGGGTTGCATAGAAATCATTTTTTGTGCTAAATTTGTATATGTATACCATATGAAAATTGAATCAATGCGTTAGCAATCGTAAAAAGATCTACACTGAGCAAAATAGAGAGCTTTTCGTAAAAAAAACTCTCACTCTCCAGAAAAATATTTCAACCCAACCCATACAAGATCTCGTTTTGGGAAAGAAAAAACCATCTCTAGAGCTATTCAGTGGAAGAGAGGATAAATTACTGAAAACTTTCACTAAAATCTCCATTCAATTCTAAAATATTCAATTCGTGACAAATCTGTCATCAGTTTCAATTGACATTTCGGTGACATTCATTCAAATAAAAAGCAGCCATCGTTATGATGATAATTAGGAACATATATATTATTATATTCTCAATATTCTACTATTAGAACAAATATTCTATAAATGAACAATTTGTTCAGGCCAGCCTCAACTCACCTACACTGTAGGTTGACGGACTAACACCTATCAGAAAACAACTACTCCCCTGGCTGATACCACGAAGGGCATTGGATTACATCCAACAGGTGTTAGTGCGGAATTCTTCACAGAAGAATCTGTGAAGAATCCCGCACTTACACCTGTTGGATGTAATCCAATGCCCTTCGAAGAATCTGTGAAGAATCTCGCACTAACACCTGTTGGATGTGATCCAATGCCCTTCGTGGTATTAGCCAGGGGAGTAGTTGTTTTCTAATAGGTGTTAGTCCGTCAACCTACAGTGTAGGTGAGTTGAGGCTGGCCTGAACAAATTGTTCATTTTTAGAATACTTGATTTAAAGCCAGTCTTCAAGCATGACCATGAATATTTGCATTTCTACTATTAGAATATTCTATGGCTAGAAAAAATTCTTTATACATCGACCAAAACACCTCTCCCCACTCGTCAGTAAAAGTATTTCACTTGGAGCAAACAATTGCTTCTTTTTCTTCCAGTCTAACTTTATCCTATGGAAACTACATAGCTGCTTGTCATATATCATATCAAATATCCCCGAAGAATTTCAAAACTGACTGTAATAATAATGATAAACGGCCCTGATTCAATGACGCCATCATTGCCTGAGTGAGGAGGTAGGTAATTGGTTCATTGTCCGTTAGTTGAATGGAGTTCTCATGCTTTCAGATATTATTGATTTCTACACCTGTCTTTTAAATTCTTTCAACTTGACATATGTAGTTTTTCAATGAACATGCCATTTTCATTCCTGAAAATAACCGAAGAAAGTAATGGTAACAGAAATATATACAAGACACCCTGTGTAACATACTCAGCTCCGCAATAATACCCTGTAGAATACCGATTAATATTCCCAAAACCTTGCGTAAATAGCAGCGCCTCCCTATCTAGCGCAAACTCCGGTTTCGATCCTCCAGGTCTTCCCGCAAACGCAAAGCTCTCTCCATCCCTGTCTGATTCCCCCAATAGAACGGGGAGCGAACGCGAGTCGTAGCTTCCACCCTGCAAACCGTACACCTGATAACTCGTGGATTTGGCAGGCAGTCAGTTCGTCACAAGATATGTTGTGGTGTCAGACATGTACCAATGAGCGGATTCTTCAGTTCCATCAAGAAAGCTACGAGTGCTAGTTTCGAGGGTGAAGCCAGTTGTAGTAGTTCCAGTGAGTATGGTATTGTGCATTTTGATGCTTAATTTCGACTCTATTCGCAATTCAGTTTGTTGTGGAATACAGTCAGCCTGGGTATCAAAGATGATCCCCTGAGAAATTATTGGCAAAGGCTCACGTGAGCTTTTTGCTGCTGATGGATTGTTATATTATTGTAGAATAATTGTTAGTTGGAAGGCAATTTTTACATGAATAGGAGCGTGAATTAGTGTAGCATGATTACGGCACCATCAAACTTTCGGATTTGTTGTTTATATCAATCAACCTGTGGAACATATACTTACGTACTGTCTGTCGTATTGGTTCAACGTTGACAAGCAATAACAAGCGTTATAAATGTTTTGCGAATGGAGAAATATCCGCAATTACTAGAATATTCCTTGATCATTTCCACGCATAGGAAAAATACAAGAGAGAATGCCAAGACACGAAACAAAACTCCACTTTTTTCCGTTTTATTCCAATCTATTTCAAATGAACAAAACAGGTGAATCCACAATATTTTGACAATTGGTGCATTTTATATATTCAAATTTTTATGAAGGTCCCTCGTATTTTTATAAAGCAAATTATGTTATGAGTGGAAAAAAGATAGTTTTATTATATTCTCCGAACCAAAATAATAATCATTCACAATGGACAAAAAATATTTTCTTGGCAAATAAACCCAGAATTTTTTATTTTATATGTCTTGATACCGTCCGAACGTCATTTTTTGTGTTGGATAAATCTTTTCTTCGTGGTTTTCTGGGTTTCTAAGCTACCACAAAAAAATTGGTATTAATATTGGAATCTATACAAGTGTAGAAGGGTACACTTCTATCTACCCCGAAAACTTGCTGCGTTAATTGAAAAAGAGTTCCTTCTGGATGGAACAAGGTAAATTAGTCAGCAACTTTGCCTATCAATAAAAATACAAGAACTGATATAAGTATGAAAATACTAATCGTTAACGTTTCGGAAACTGAATCCGCTTCCATTCTCAAAACTCATACACAAATTCCTCTTCAAATGCAAATATTTGTTGTTGACAATTTTCGCAATTGATATTCGTATAGTTTCCAATATTACTTCTTATTTTTCTAGATTGTAGTAGGTTAGAAACCCAGAAAACTATGGAGAGATAAAATCACTCGTGATATTATCAATCGGTTTGTCTTCATACTTTTGACAAATGAGTTTCCGTGAAAAAAAAAATTATCGGTTATAATTGCACGAGCACAAAAATTACCGATAATTTTGCAAGAAAGCGTGATATCTAAATGTTTCAAGACTTTATTTTCATATTTTGGCGAAAGTGCCCGAGTCCGAAGGACTAAATATGAAAATAAACGAATGCAATTTGTATAAGATATCACGCTTGAATGCAAAATTATCTGGTCATTTTTATGCACGAATGTAATTCATTGGAATATTTCACGAATTAAAAAATTCTCAAGGAAATATTATTTTTTGTTCATTTATACTTTCCTCTATAGATTGTATGGAGCACTCACCAAAACGCGAAATGTTTTTCTATTTTTGAAGTCTATCTGACATTTTTTTGTGTTGTTTACTGACGTCTAGCGATACGGTTTCAAATGTGTTGTTATGGTGACTTGATACAATGCAATTACCGCTATAAGTTTTCGATAATTGCATTGCTCTTATGGGACATTTTATATATGAGGGAAATATTCTAGAAAATTTGAAGGACTCGTGGTATAACCTCTAGAGATTTTTGGAATAAGCAGAAAATATTTCGTTTGACATAACATGTCACTTACCCACTTTGAGCAAAGTAAACAAAAAGTGCGTTCAAATTCGGCACTAGAGCAATTTAGCAGACTAATGAAAATACAATCAGTATCACTACTTTTATTCGGGTTTGAAGGCCGTCGTTTTTTGGAATTTCTTCCTGACGTTTCGCTGGCTCGAGTGGCTAGCTTCTTCAGAGGCTCATTCATCTTGAAATTCACTCCGATGACTGGAGATTTTTTCTTCGCAAGTTGTATTTATGCCGATTCAGGTAGTTTTCGGTGGTAATTATTCCATTCGGATCAGGGGAATTGTCATTAATATTGATTACCTTGTTTACCTCATCTGGGTTCGGAGAATAATCATCATTATCTGAAGAACTACCTGCAGTTATTATCGATTTTCTTAAAATGGGATTCCATATTCGGTTGAGGTTGACAGCTTCTTCTTTTCTGTTGAAATTATCCGTGTGTTTGTGGATTTCTATTGCCTCCCGTACCAGTCGGCTATGGTATCCCTGGTTGGGTGCAATCAGTTTTGCATTTTCAAACAGAATCCTGTGGTTACCCTCACTAAGTGCGTGTTCCGCCACAGCCGACTTGTCAGTTTGCCCTAGTCTGCAGTTTCTCTCATGTTCCTTTAACCTTGTTCCCATGGATCTTTTTATGGTACCGATGTATACCTTTCCACAGGTGCATGGTATGCGATAAACCCCTGCTGCAGACAGTGGATCTCTTTTGTCTTTAGCCGATCTGAGGCTCTGATGAATCTTCTTCGTGGGTTTGAATACAGTTTTTATGTTGTATTTACCCAGGAGTTTTCCATGTCTGTCTGTGACCCTCGGGATGTATGGCAAATATGCATGTGCAACTATCTGAACGTCCTCCCTGTTTTGAACAGTGGAATTCTTCGGTTTCATGGCCCTGTTGATCTCGGGTACACTGTATCCATTCGACCTCAAGGTCACTTGAAGGTGTTCCAGTTCTTTCCCCAGATGTTGTGGTTCGCATATTCTTCGAGCACGTTCCGTTAGAGTAGAAATGACTCCTCTCTTTTGGCTGGGGTGGTGGTTCGATAGTGCGTGCAGGTACCGATCCGTGTGTGTGGGTTTTCGGTATACTTTGTGGGTTAGTCTAGCCCCACATCGTTCGATCAGTACATCCAGGAATGCTATTCGTTGGTCCTGTTCAGTCTCCATGGTGAACTTAATATTGGGGTGTTGAGCGTTCAAGTGGTCAAGAAAGAGTTTTAGAGCGTCCCTACCATGTTTCCAGATGACGAATGTGTCATCCACGTAGCGTAGCCAAAAGGTCGGCTTCAATTCGAAGGCGTCGATTGCTTTCTTCTCAAACCGTTTCATGAAGAAGTTGGCTACTACTGGGCTAAGTGGACTTCCCATTGCCACGCCATCCAATTGCTCATAGAAGTTTCCCCTCCATTGAAAGTAACTCCCCGTGAGACATGCTCGGAAAAGTCCAACGATATCATTAGGGAACAAGTAGGCTAGCTCCTTCAGGGAGTCTTCCAGTGGGACGTTGGTAAACAAGGACACAACATCGAAGCTGACCATAATATCTGTCGGTTCCAAAGTTAAGCCTTTAATTTTACCCACGAAGTCTGTCGAATCCTTGACGTAGGATGTGGAGCCTTAACTATTTTGTCAAAATACAATCAGATCCACATCTTTATTCGCGAGCCACTGACACTCCACTATAAACTATAACGCACAATCGATTCATTTTGTTAAAGCTCACACAATAAGCTAAATCGAATTTCATACAAGACAATTTCGAGTCAATTGTTAAATATGACATGTAATCCAAAGCCTATCTTGACGTACTTTGAAAGACCAGAGCATAAATTTCAAATGATTCGTCAAAGTTCAATATGGTGTGAAATTTTTTTACCGAATACCACGCGTACATGAATAACCTTAGAAATTTTTTCTTGCCCACGAATATTTCAAGAGAATTCGAAATCCAAATATTCCAGAACTCGAAAACATTTCCGGAAATGATTCAAGCATAATCCTTCGAGAGATCATAATTGAAAATAGTATCATATCTACAGGGCAATAGTATTTTCAAAAATTTTTCATTCTCTGCTCATGAGGGGTGATATCGTCATGACGTAATGTAATTGACGTTTCTAATATCAATTCTGAACTAAAACTGTTGGGTAATGTCTATTTGTGATGAGGACACAACGGCAGAAACATGAATTATTATTAGTTTTGTTCGTGTTAACCTTCTTCACTAATTGATCGGAGAAAGAGACTTACAATTTCAATCCTGATAACGCATGCTTTGGAATATATGGATAACCTTGGAGATAAAAAATCCTTATTCGAGACTTGTAATTGACTGATGAATACTGTATGGAGATTTCCATGTTCAAAATGAATATTTAAAGTGGACGGTCGACTCTAGTAACCGAGTAATCCCATGCATATTCATTCATCAGACTTTGAGTACATGGTTTACTACCTCATTATTTTATTCATGATCTCCAAGTGGAGCGCTGCTGTTTTTTAGTACTTCTTTTCAAAATATACACAATTCATCATTAATTTTCAATGAGTTCAAAAGGTTTCTGAAAGCATCGGAATTGTGAATTTCAGCTCAACAATTACTTGGGCATTTCAAATCGCTCCCACGCATTCAATCTTTGAAAATCTGGAATAAAAAAATATCTTGAGCTTGAGCTAAAGGGGATAAAACGGTTGGTGAAACATTAATTCCAAGTTTTTGACTGCCAAATAATCAAGGGCTTGCTCTTCGAGAGCTGGGCGATATTAATATGAATAATTTAGAGGTGCTAAACTTCTGGAATTATAACTTCATGTTTCATCAACACACAATCACAGTCTAAGCTCATTGTTCATCGAGGCTTTTGACACTTCTGCTACTGAGATGAAAATATGGGTCATAGAATAGCTGTATCTCACTATCGTTCATCACCAAATCAGTAAATTGGATATATAAATATATGCTGTTGAGTAAAATCACAGTGGAAACAGTGTTCATTTCGAGTTTCATTCATCAATACATCAAGATTGATATGCAAGAAGATGTAAGTTTACGATTGTTCCAATGATCGAATTTGGTTCTTGGTAAATACAAATGCGCATATATTCCTTTCACGACACTCTTGTCTCCAAATACCGCTTTCAGGTTGTATCGAAAAAAATACCAATGACGAAAAAAACCGAGAGTAAAGAGGAACTAATCTTCATTGTGTTTCCAAATTGGTTGAAAGACTTCGCCTGCTCGACGACTGATAACAGATATAAAAGGATCGATGACCAAGTGTGAGACGCTCACGTTTCCAGTTCTGAATCATAATGGATGAAGCCTGGAGATTGAGTTCCATTCTTATATCCGTGACACACTCCGCGATGGAAACTTGTGAATAGAATGATAAACAATACAAGTAGACTGGCATTCATTTGAGTGGCTTCCAATGCCGGCGGGAAATTGATTTCCAGGTCCTTCCAGAGGAGAGACACTATTGAAGAGTTATTATATTTCTACGGATTGCATACTATTCAATAAGATGTTCACACTCTACTGCCATTTTGTGATTCCTTTCTTCATTTGATGGTCACACCCAAATAATTACTGAATCTCAGAAAACATATTTTCAAGTCATTAGAATTTTCAAGTAGTTTATTTTTCTCAGCCAGCTCAATCGGGTTGTGGGTGTTTTGAACTCTAATAGTGGTTCATTAGGGGTTTTTACTCAAATAGTGTATTCAAAAGAACGTAGCCATAGAAATTATTGCTAGATGATGGAACTTGGTCATCTCTCCTCCATTCAATATCATTAAGTTTCATTCTGATTTTCATTCAATAAAAATTTTCACTATGTAGAAGAACTTTCAGCTAATCACAATAATACTATATCACTGAATATATGAGCCAACCCGACAGTATTTTCCCTACTTTAAATTTTTAAATTTTTCATCAAACACACTCGGTAGTGGAAACTGTCATTTTCGGTAGCTCTAGGACTAGTATGTTGTTTATATATTTTACAATCTGAGAAAGTGCAAGAACAACTTGCACAGGAAGAGCATTATAAACTCGCTTCAAGGAACACCATGCATACATAAGATAAGGAAAGTCAGAGAAGTTCACGGTCGCCCAGCATACCCAGAATTAGAGAAAGTAACCTGAAAGTGATTGAGCATGTTCATGACACTAGGCTGCTCGATGCATTCGGGAGTCTAGAAATAGTAGACTGTGGAAATTGTATGAAGGGTAACAATTGGCCTATTTCTTTTAGCTTGTTATTTACTTCATTGTTTAGAAACGAATCAAAATAATTCATAATTAACTTGTGACCATTGTAAAATAGAATAACCCTAGTCCTTATATTCAGTCGACATTTTCTTTTTTGAAGATGCTAACTTTTTTAGCTAAACGCACGTCGAATGCAAATAATAACAGTTTGATAATTGATGGTAAGTTTTACTTTCTTCATCAAAGGTTCGAAGATCTTCACTGAGTCTTCCGCTCTGAATATAATGTATTTTCAATATACCGTATTGACTATAAAACGGTGTTATTTTAATTTGCCGAGTATTCCTATCTATTTTTAAGTATGGATTATTAAAAGCCTTGCATAAATATAAAGTCGGAAATGATGCCATTTGATTACTACCGATGATATCGAAGGATATTTAAGGGTTTACGATATATTTAAAATTAGCTGACAGTGTTCCCTGTGAGTGGTATACTACAGATAACTTCCGTTATCTATATTATAGAATTGACCACATTAGAATATGTCACTTTTTTGACCCAATCAGTTCTTTGACAGATTTCTGAAAAGCAAGTTAAAGAAAATGTCGGACCAATAGTATCACTTGAACCGCCCTATTACTAATCTAGTTCTGAAATATTACGAAAAATCAAAGCAGCAATTATCCAGTCCTGTCTATGAATACTCAAGATGAAGGTAATATGCGTATCGATATTTTTTATCAATAGTATTATGCACTGTAGTCAAACTTTCATCCGGATTGAAAACAGGAGCGAATAACAAATGTTTTAGTCTTGTCAATGAAAGGTAGTTTTAATTCGGTTTTTTGTTTTCACGTGTCGTAAAAACATTTTTATTCATCGAATCGTTAGTTAGTACGTGTGTAGTCCTAGTCAGTACAATGGTTCATTCCCAAAAAAAAATATTAGTATTTATTAGATCAATAACGACGCTTTTTTTGAAAAACACTATAACGCGTAAGCATTTTGAATCAATTCACCAAACAATGGAAACCACCAAACAGCTGAAACTTTATTACTTAAGTCAATTTCGATCGGAGTCCGTATCAAAAAGAAATGTGTTTATATATTTCAGAATTTCAGGAAAAGGAAACACGAACAAAACGAATCGAGAATAAGTAAGTGAGTAAGGATAAGTATTTATGATGGAAATTAATGAATGATATCTTTTCATCTTTATTAACCAAAGCAAGAGTCTCAGTCTCCTCAAGTTCTCAGGTCATACAACAATCTATAAAACTTGAATAAGGTTTTATGCTCGAAAACGCGTTGTAGAAAAAATAAAATTAATCTGGAAACCTTCCATCGGGTGCGGGTTTACGGAAATATGCACGAAATTGCCGCAGGAGATTCTGACCCTTTGGCTACCAGTGTTATTATGAAATGTTCTTTATTGTGAGGATCCGTTTTCGAATTCACCTCTGAATTTACCTCAGATGCTAACTGCGTTGACTCTTTTTATAGAAATTGGTTCGGTTCAAGTGTGTTGAATACCATCAGATTTTTGTTAGAAGAATATGCGGAGAAGAAAATAGCTATTTATGTATCAGCTGGAAAAAGTTAGCTTTTGCATAACGAACGCGATTTTTGTGAGACGAACGTATGCAAAATGAAATTTTCTGTCGTTTCAAACGGAAGGAACATACATTTTCACCAGTGATTAAGAGTGGAAATCAACAGGGATTGGAAATATTCCCACCAGGGGCCTGTTTCAATAAGCGAATACTAGTGGTAAAGTACTACTGCGGCAGTTGTAAATTACCATTTCGACAAAATTGGGTTTCTACAAGTTACACTGGTAAATTATGAGTGACAAGTTTACCAGTCCAATCCTACAACTGTTTTTTATACGAATTACGGGTGTGCTGTTTCAGCAATAATCACAAGTATGAGAGTAACGCTGGTAAATGCCGTTTGTGACAAGTTTGCGTTTCTAAAAGCTAAACTTGTAAGTGAGGACTGACATGTATACGTGTTCGATCTTACAAGTGTTTTTTCATCTAATCACATCGTTGCTGTTTCTACAAACTCCAATGTATGAGAATTACTAGTAATTCATCAGTATAATTCGACCAACGTACAGGGCATGGTCAACGTTGAACATTGTTGATTGAATATTCGCTATAATAGAAAATATGTGGTCCAGTGATTCCGAAGGAGAACACCGTGTCAACATCCGTAGGTCTCGAATGGATGAGGAGATTTATTTGAACCCATGATGAATCCAAACTTGTTTGTCATACTAGTTTGTTATTGCATCAACAGTATGAATATTTGAAAATATCGAAATGTCCATTCAACCTTAACTAGTTACTATGGTTGCTAGGGAAACAAACAATGGAAACTTTGACATGTGGAATTTCTTTTGTGACCATCATGACCGCACGGGCCATAAAGTGCACTTTATGCACGCACCGTCTGTAAAGTGCACTTTAAGGCCGTGTTGTATGTTCACTGTTGCAAAGATTAAATGGGATAGTCCTGTTGGTAACCTGTTTATTTTTACGTTATAGAATTTACTAGTAATAATAAGATATATTGCTTGCACCGCTGTTATCATCGATGAGAGTATCAACCTGAACATTCTCTGGTCTTTTTTGTTCAGTATCACTATATTTTTGGTGAATTTTGAACCCTCAAGTCCTTACTTTTGCTTCATTTGTAGGATTTCCAGTTTTTTTGTAAATTCCATGTTCCAAATAGTCTACTTGAAGTTATAGTTTATTTTTCATCAATGTTTCTGATTTCATATACATATCATGCTGAACACTGTTTTCAGTCATCCATCTACGTGGTCTCGAAACTGCACCCCTACATCTTTATTTTTATTTCGAGGTAACTGAACGTCACTACAACCGATATTGCTAGAAATATTTTCATTCATTTGCTCTACAACATCATATTGGGCCAAATCGTGTCCCGACAATATTGCCAGTGATGATAATTTGCTATCAATTGTTGGGATACAACAAACTCGTGAATTTCCTTCCACTTCTCGCTTTTGTCTCGTTTTTTCAACTTGGCACTAAAAGAACCAAAGAGAACATATTTATTTTGAATAAGTGAATGGAAACTTTCAGAAGAGACATTGTTTTTTGCCTTATTTCGCTGAAATTTCAAGAAACATGCAAACCACACACTCTTTGGTCCAGGTACTCCATTAAAAATTGTAATTAAACTCAAGAGAGAATTTACCAAATTTCACGTTCGATATTGAAAACAAAAATAATTAATTTGTTGATATGTATTCAATAATAAATGTTCCTTTATCTTAACTTCTGTTTTTTTTTCCAAACGCCAGTAAAACAATTGTGTACCTACCTAACACGTGCGCACGCGATTGCTGGCCGAACTTCGCCAAAGCGTCGTTCTGCCATCTGGGGCCTGTTTCAATAAGCGAATACTAGTGGTGAAATACTACTGCGGCAGTTGTAAATTACCATTGCGATAAAATTGGGTTTCTACAAGTTACACCTGTAAATTATGAGTGACAAGTTTACTAGTCCAATTCTACAACTGTTTTTTATACGAATTACGGGTGTGCTGTTTCAGCAATATTCACAAGTATGGGAGTAACGCTGGTAAATGCCGTTTGTGACAAGTTTGCGTTTCTAAAAGCTAAACTTGTAATTGAGGACTGACATGTATATGTGTTCAATCTTACAAGTGTTTTTCACCTAATCACATCGTTCCTGTTTCCACAAATTTCAATGTATGCGAGTTACTAGTAATTTATCAGTATAATTCGACCAACGTACAGGGCACGGTCAACGTTGAACATTATTGATTGAATATTTGATATAATAGAAAACATGTGGTCCAGTGATTCCGAAGAAGAACACCGTGTCAACATCCGTAGGGCTCGAATGTTTAGGACAAGAATAAATTATAATATCCTCGCGGATACCTACCAATTTAATGAGAGGTTCAGAGTGTCATCGGGGAAATTTGAGCGGTTGAGTGATATATCATATGAAAAGGGATACAATTATCTTTTCAAATATACCCTATTCATTGAAATGTACCCCAACATTCATAATACATAAGGAGCATAATTTAGGCAGACGTTTGTTTCAGTCTGTCACTGATTCAGTTTGTTTTCTTCGAAAATAATTTCAACCCCACCAAAAAACATTGTAGAGTCCATTCCAAAACGAGTTGAAATTAGTAACTTTCATTTTCAACTACATTTTTCTGCTAGATTCACAACCCGCTTGTTTTGGGAACATTCATCCCGTTAAAATGATTCCAAGTTAGTTAGGACGTTTGTCGATACCTGATTCGTCAGTATTGGGTAACACCACTCGTAGAACTCCATCAGAACAATATTTCAGAAAACAAAATCTATAATTTTGTATTGTATGGAAGCAAACGAATCATAATATGTTCAACTCTTGTGGAAGTAACCTTCATGAGGTTTTTGTTAAAGCACCGTTACAAAAAACAAACATTCAAACCCACCACTAATTGTGAATCTTTTGATACCTGATATGTACCCAAAACGTATTTGTATTTTCCATTAATACCTCTATTATTGGGTTAATGTTCTCAACGCCGTTTCCACATTTATTCTTTGAGTAACTTTCAATAAATAACGTTATCATTGGAAAGTTAGTTTTGTGCATTTTCACATAATGTATTATTCGACCACACTATCCATTTAACAGTTTGAATTACCGTAGCAGCAAAGAAAAAATAAATTTGTCAGTCGAAACACTACCTTGTCAATACCAATTTTCTCGTCGCAGATTTTTTCTCGTAATATAATTTTTCATAGATTCTTCAGACGAATATTTGCCAGAGTCAGTTTCGGAAGCGGCTAGAATTGCAAACTTGGATTTACACCATCAAAATCCCTTTATATGTATGGTGACTGGTGATAGAATAAGGGAATAAATAAAGGGAACATGCAAACCACACACTCTTTGGTCTAAGTATTCTATGTTAACAACTGCAATTGAACTCAAAAAAAATTACCACATTTCACGTTCAATATTACAAAAATCACGATATTTTCTCGGCACCAATCATATAGGATAGTTAACCTCAATTTTCATTTGTACCGTAATACAGATTTCGAAAAAAGTTCGCTCTACACGGGTGATTACAACTTCCCCCGATTATATACTATACTATATACTACTATAATATACTACACTATACTATACTATGTAGGCGAGCGAAGATCATTATTGAAACTACATACTTTTTGAATGTATCGACTGTTTATTATTATTGATGAACGCGATAGATTCATCGCATGTGTCCTTGTACTCTTTTCTCTCTACTGACAACTGTTTATCCCATCCCCTCGAGGAACTGACCTTAGACCGCCCTTGCTTAACGTTAATACTCTGTATATGCACAAAATTTTTCACTTGTATACCTACAACTGTACAAAATTTCTTTGTGAAACAAGATATTTTGGCACTTGTCACTAGTTATTTCTACACTGGTAACTTGTCGTCCGTTTGCTTGTCGCTGTTTAATTTTGTGAAACAGAAACTACTAGTCCTTCTGACTAGTCGTCGTGACACTTGTAACTTGTCACTTATATACTTGTAATTTTATTGAAACAAAATACTTGTCGAGTAGTTATTACTTGAAACAGAAATTACTAGTCCTTGTCACTTTTTGCTATTGAACTTGTAACTAGTAGCTTGTTCACTGGTAATTTTCTTGAAACAGGCCCCTGCAATCCCATGCGGACAAGTATGTTAGGTGAACTACTATTTCGTCACCGTCAGTTTTTCGCGTACGGTTGTTCCATTTGACGGCACATCAGCATAGAACGTTCATTTGGAGAGTTCAGACAAATACAGAGGTTTTGTTGGAACTAATGATGGTGAGATACTTTAATTAAAGAGAAGTGGTGAGCCGTATTTCATGGGATCTACTCAACTGACAACTGTTTATCCCATCCCCCCGAGAAACTGACCATGGACCGCCCTTGCTTACTGTTAATACTCTGTATATGCACGAAATTTTTCACTTGTATGTCTACAACTGTACAAAATTTCTTTATGAAACAAGAAATATTGGCACTTGTCACTAGTTATTTCTTCACTGGTAACTTGTCGTCTATTTGCTTGTAGCTATTTAGTTCTGTGAAACAGAAACAACTAGTTCTTCCGACTAGTCGTCGTGACACTTGTAACTTGTCACTTATATACTTGTAATTTTATTGAAACAATATACTTGTCGAGTAGTTATTACTTGAAACAGAAATTACTAGTCCTTGTCACTTGTTGCTATTGAACATGTTACTAGTCGCTTGTTCACTGGTAATTTTCTTGAAACAGGCCCCTCAATAGCAAGCAAGTGACAAGCTATAAAGGTATTTCTGTAAAATTTTGTAATTTCGATATTTCTGGGCTGCAATGATTGTTCAGGTGATAGATATTTGTAAAAAGGCAGAAGTGAGTATTCTTCATCAAGATTTAGTGGCAGAAACATATTTATAAATGTCTCGATGAATGTATTACACCAAGCACTGAATCAAAACTGCGTGTATTCACAATAATCATAATAATTAATGTCCTAAATGTATCGTTCTTCACTTCAATGAATATTCGAGAGATTCGATGTCATTTCAATATTACAGAAATGTAAATAAATAAGCACTTCGGAAAGAACTGATAGAAAGAAGTTGAGCCCTGTAGGAAGAAGAAACCGCTATCAACTTCTATTAAACATTCATAAAGGTGTATCATCTAGAGCCCAATACATTTTTACAAAAAAACAAAGATGTACAATTATAAAATAGACATAGGGACTTACTGTTGTGTCATCCGAACTCTCTTGTAGATACCATTGACGTTCTGAACATCGTCAGACACACAAAGACATAACTTGTCTTCCCCTATTATCATTCACATGTTTTTCAAACTAGGAATAGCGTTGTGCCGGCATAATCCACTCGAGAATTCTCTGGTACAGTGTTTACCTTCTTGCCATTTCCATTCTCCACCCAGTTTATCTTCCCGAGGTAACTCTTTGATCTTGTCGCAAAATTATATTTCCTGCGAGAAAAGTTACCAATTTATCATCGTCTTTTCGCAGCATCTGAAGCAAGGAGGGTTTGTTCGGTGTCGTATTACTACGAACTTATCTGTCGCTTTTGATTGATATCTTCGAGGAATAGGAGTAAATTCTGAGCAAAAGGTTAAAGGAGTAACGGTAGTGATGGGTTCTCATGCAGATATGCTTGTGTGAAGGCATTTAAAATGAATGCATTAAATATATAAACGATGGATAAAGACTGATGTTATACCGGCCACGTTTCTTGAATATTTGGTGAATGTGCCGAGTTATAATCTATAAAAATCTGGATTCTCACAAAGCGTGGTATGCAGTGACACCACTGAACTTAGTGAAACATGAGAATTTTCTTCAGTAACAGAAAATTTGGATTGGAATTCGGCCTTAGTTTGAATAATGATTAAAAATAAACTCACTCCAGTTTTCACGTGTCATGCTGAACTGGTAAATTTTGACATTTTCTCAATGAGGCTGCAAGAACATTTTTTTTTTATTTTTCGAAAAGTATAGGGCAAAGCTTTCCTCTCCCTTTAAATTTTTTCAGTTTCATTTATTTTTCAGAACTTTTTCTTCACCGACCTCGACAAAACTTTCATTCAGATTTCTCATTTTTCATATATACGGAACTTATATACTATGAGTATATAGTCCATAAATTATGTTTGTCATACTACTGTGTTTCTTGTTTTTTTTTTGCTTAGTTACCAACTTCATAACAATGCATTTATCGTCCGCGCTGGCATAATGGCACTTTATAGCCCATACGGGCATAAACTTCACTTTTTTGATCCCCAAGGGTCTTAAAAACAAATATTTTCGACATGTTAACGTTTCAATTTTTAGAGTGTTTTCCTAGCAATAATGGAATGTAGTCATGGAAGCAAATTTATAGTTCAAATGTTACTTATCATTTTTAATTTTTTTGCCGGAAGCGGCTGCAATTAATTTAGAATATACGCCTATTCTAAATGAGACATTACCTAACAGCTGTCAAATACATAATGAACGGTTCAGAATACCGGAAGTAGAAAAATAACTATTATTGACTTGTAGCCATAAATAAATATACGAACTTTCAGAAAAGCATGTCACAACTGAAGTGGTGGTCTTATTTTTAATGAGTTTTCTACTATGAACTCCAATACCAATGACATATCTATTACTGAAGAGAAGTCTTACATAGTGCCGACTTTATACACTGAGAATTGAAATTTCATTTCAAAGATATTAAGACCACCGTCGTGGCAACGAATGATATCACACAATTTATTTCCCCTTTTTGATCCCCTTCTTATAACGAAAGAAGGAGAACTATTTCCTGTTTTGATCATCTGCACTGTATAAAAGACCCTTGTATCAGGTAGATGTACTTTGAACTATGCGAAATTGAAAATCAGTTATCGGAAGTAATAACACAACTACTACAAAATTACCGATAATTTTCCATGAAAGCATGTTGTCCAAAAACTGCATGAGTTTATTTTCATATTTTGTCGAAAGAGCCCTACTCTGTAGGAGGAGGGCTTTTATAGCAAAATATGAAAATAACCGAATGCAGTTTTTTTACTGACAACATGCTTGGATGGAAAATTATCAGGTTTATTTTGATGCACGAGTGTAATTCGGTGGAATATTTCCGGAGTTAAAACAACGACTAACATAAATATTCATGGGTATGCTTGAAGACTGGCTTTAAATCAAATATTCAAAAAATGAACAATTTGTTCAGGCCAGCCTCAACTCACCTACACTGTAGGTTGACGGACTAACACCTATTAGAAAACAACTACTCCCCTGGCTAATACCACGAAGGGCATTGGATTACATCCAACAGGTGTGCGGGATTCTTCGCAGAAGAAATTCCACATATTATGCTCTTGGCGATACAACTACCTATAATTGATTTTCAATTATTGGGACGGGACACACTTGCAGACCGGTTTCGGGCTATTTGGCCTCTCGTCAGTGCAATTTCAATTATTGCACTGACGTGTGTCCCGTCCCAATAATTGAAAATCAATTCTGGTAGTTGTATCGCCAAGAGCATATGTGGAATTTCTTCTGTGAAGACCTGTTGGATGTGATCCAATGCCCTTCGTGGTATCAGCCAGGGGAGTAGTTGTTTTCTAATAGGTGTTAGTCCGTCAACCTACAGTGTGGGTGAGTTGAGGTTGGCCTGAACAAATTGTTAATTTTTTGAATATTTAAAACAACGACGTTTAAAATTCAGTATTTATGCCTGTCAATATGACAAATGTACATTTTAACAATCGTTACTATAGATACACGGACCGAGCGGGTATTTTTCGATACCTACCGGGTATTTACCAGCCCGAAAATGTCCCGCCGGGAATTTATCGCTGAAATTGATCGAAAATGTCCTGCTTCGTAGGTATGTGATTTTTAACATACAATGGAAACACAAAATGGTTGTATTCAATAATATCATCGTTTCTATATAAAGCAAAATATATGTAGGTCAAATTCATCGAAGTTCGGTAATGAAGCGTATGATAAGATACGGGAATGTGATAAAAGCACATAATAATTTGGAAAGTTGTCCACAAATAGCAGAACTAAACTAATGAAGAATTGTTTCGAAAGCGCAATGTTTTCGATAAAATGTTAAAATATATTTTCTAATCAGCTTTTTCACTGATTTTTTTTTCAAACTCACTCTTCGTTACTCGAAGATGTCATCATACAATATTGGATAGTATGCAAAAACGGTTCTCTCAGCTATATGAAACGTGAGTCTGTTTGGAGGTTTCAACAAAAGTATAGGAAAAGCATTTGTTAAACATGTCACCCTTCATTGATAAATCAACCTAACTTTAGACAAAAATATTCTACAAGGCAAAGAGATTTCAAACAGATCCAGAGTAATACTGCTCAAAATAATTCAAGCTCATCTGTATTCTATGCAGGAAAATCATATCTTGTCTACAGAGATTAAATTTCAATAGATTACCTTTCAGTTACCCATCATGATTAATTACCGAATTAATTACTAAACCGAGGGGTGTCCCACCTGAAATCTTTGAAGAAATCCTGAAATCTACTAGGAATCCTCATATGGTGAACAAATTTTACGGAAGTGAGACACCCCTCGTACTGAACTGGAAATGGCAGCGGTCAAACCGCAAAACTCTGTGAGATGAATTAGTTCTGTGTATCAAAAAACTCAACAAGCCAAAACAAATCCTGCATGATATTCAAATACTCTTTTTTTTATTTTAAAGAGAAGTTATGGAACAAATTGTGGCGGAACCGTCAAATACGCATTAATAAATGAAAATAATAAGTAAATGGAATAATGAAAACAAAGTTGATCTCTTTTTGTCAAATCAATAAAAAATGAACTAAATGCTAAATGACATCTTACATAACCTCTATCCTATCAAGCGCCACCTGCTCCCGATATTGTGGAATTGTGGTTAGAATAAACGAAAAACCGTATAATCGCACTATCCACTGATTACAGAAAATTTAAGCATTCTGTCATTCACGCCATTCACGGCAGTTTTGAAAAGTGACACTCTTCTCGAGTATTTCTTTCTATATGTAAACATAAGTATGACAACATTATAAAAATATGATATTCCTTACCAATAAGTATATAGATATCCATATAACACAACTGTTACCAATGTTACCATAACCAGAGTTCTACAAAGCAATCACTCAAATAAATTTCCTTCACTGGTTGGATATAATTCCCTTTGGACCTCGTTAAGAGTGAGTCGACTTGATTAACCACAAAATAGCAGAGCACTTACAGAACTAATCGTCTAGCCCGTATTGTTCTGATACTGATTTTTTTTCGCAAATAGGTTGTAAGTATGTATTGATTTTGTTTTCGAACTATCGGATTATTTGATTTCCGAATAATTTCCGAAGGCTTATGATCGATGAATATATATTATGATAGATAGATAGTTGAACACAAAATTTGAAAATAATTTGAGAAACGCTACATAAAAATTGAATATGAGATACCTACCTATCACTTAAATTGCATCAATTTTCCTACACCATTTTGATGTGTTAATGAATGACATTTTTTCCAACATATTTGAATCGGTTGTCATGACTAAATCATCTTTCTACTAGGGAATCGTGAACAACATACACTAGGTAGATACTTTTCAAGCTTTTGTAAACATTCTATTACCTTTTATCCCAAGAAACATGATTTATGCACGAGCAATTAAATTAATAGGTGTATGTTTTGTACTTACCTAGGTTGAAGTAGTCACATAACACTTGAATAAAATGGATGAAGCTTAGATTCATAATAAAAAACATGGAAACTTTGTCAAAACTGATCGAAAACGAAGTCAGATCCCTAACTATTATTGAGAAAATGGCCGTTGGCCAATGTGAAACCAAAATCGCGCCAATCGCGGTAGGCGCACTATTGAATTTGCAGGTGTGTCCGTACCAACCTGAGTTTGGCGGGGGAAATTTGAATTTTGATTCTGTTGAAATTTACATTTTGGAGTTTTGATGTTTTCTATAATAAGACCTGGCAAGAGGAAGAGGGGCGGTAATTCTTTATCGGTCCCGACGATTCCAAGAGGGTCCGGGGGGAAAATGAAGGAAAATGATACTGTTTGGTTGAAAAAATTGTTTTTGACAACTCTGTTACCCCGCATATCTTTCGCTTTGTCTCCTTGCTTCACATTATCATTGACCACCTAGAATCATGTTATGGGCTGTAATCTATTGACCCTTCGAGGAGTTTCAAACCTGCCAACGACAGTCTTGAAACGATGTCATCATCTGATAATCCACGTATACAACCCAATTTCTGTTATACTAGAGCTCATACGGTATTTACCCCCATTCATAAATCAATCAGGGGGCTGTGGTACGCTAAATTTCAATTAAAGTTATTTCGTATGGAGCCCCTGGCACATTATGTTATGGAGGTGAGATACTGACACCGATATTAACTCGATTATTATTACAGGCTGACGTATGTAGATTTTGGTTGAGAGTAGTTAGTTGAGCGAATATGCCAATCTGTGCATTACCAAATTCGTTTAATCGACGATGGGAGAGAGTAATCCCTCAACAGCACTCAGAACAATTAAATCCTTCCAGAAATGAAATTTTTCCCTGAATTAGACCTCTCGAGTGATCGTAACTTTTTATAGCGCCATTCGAACAAATGGATTGCCTTTTTATTGCCGGAATGTAACCAAAATGAAAGTTCAGATTTGATTAGTAAACCATGAGTTATTTGGAATAGGTATATTATTATACTCTCTTTCAATGATACCGTCGTGCTTTGTCAGTTTTAACGCATAATAGTGGTAATTCTAAATTTAAAGCATGTTAAAATTCAACTCCAAAAATTTTGTGTTTAAAATTATGACGTGCTTTTAAATTTAACATGGCCATACAGAATTACGAATTACCCTTAATGAGGCAAAAGGCACTGAGAAGTAAAACACAAACACCTTATTTATCTGAAACGAAACATTCATAGTCATTATTATTGTTATATTTATTGTTATTTAACACTAGAATGACATGAAAAATGAGTAATTCAAAATATTCTGAGATAACAAGCTATTTCAATGTGAGTGATAGAGTATGTTTTATAATATGTCCTAGTTTAGAGAACCAGAGGAATCGTTAATATTGAGAAAAAATGGAGAAGTATCGGAAGCACAATGGAAACAAACAATTTGAGAAGAACATCAACACATCTGCCAAGTTTGATGTTTATTTTCATTTAATATATTAGGATTTCAACAGAAGCGAAACGCCTTTTGTATTGAAGCCTCAATCATGTCAAAGTTGTGGAATTAGGAAAGTCTTGGTCAAAGTGGCGCCGTGATATTATTTTGAAATATATGAAAATTCAAATTATAACTAATATGTTTTGAATTTTCTAATCTTGATTAGGAAAGGTTGTCAATGTGGTGCAAATCAATCAGTTTTCTCCGAAGTGGGCTACGATCTTAAGTTGGAATCCCAAAATCCCAGATAGAAATTATCGTAGTAGATAGTATCATAGTGAGTCTTTATGTCTGAGATGTACAAAATGTTACAGACTGAACGCAGTTGTAAAAAATATAACATTTGTGCATGATTCTCAGAAAAAAAATGTGATCAGTTACTCTTGTCACCTCGATTACTGAATTACTGCAAGAAGAAGTGGAGTAAACTATTGAAACGATATGATTTCTCGGAAATAACAAGCATTATCAATTACACGTTCAACGAATTATCCAGGGTACTTGAACACTTTATTTTAAAAGATTTCTTATTTCTAGGTGTGCCTCAAGGTACCAGTTCCGAAGACATGCGTTTCACGATCCAGCCTTTGCCAGGAGACACTGGATTTTCGCAGTGGTCAGCTGCCATGAAAATGGTGGCGCAACTTCCTGGAGGAATCCCTTCCGAGTTCCGAAGTAGGCTCTGGTTGACCCTGGCTGAGAGGCATTTGGCTGCTGAAGGTAACAAACTACCCTCTAGAGGTGCTGGTGATTTATTTGCGTCAAATTCTACGTATAAATATTATGTTGAATAATTTGGGCACTTTTATAAGTAAACAACTTCTCTCCAGAACTCACTACAAACATATTTTTCAATGTTGAGTGGTGAAATAAACTTGATTAATTCATTAGATGCCCACTGCATAAGACGCTAGCTGAATCTTCGTAGAGATCAATTACCCTAACACCAAACTGATATCATTCGCGTTTCTCTAACAAGCTTAGCATCTTCAGGAGAAAAAAATTATAATACTGAATCTGAAGACTAGGGTGAGCTATTTTTATATTTTACAATCCAAGGTAGTGCAAAGATTTCTGGTCCGATTTGGACTTCGTCTGTTACTACTAATTATTCTGGTTATTTATCAGAAATAAACTGGGAAGCGAGCTGAAAGAGACAGACCCCTTTGTAACCATTCATGTTATTTTTACATTTTGCTATTTCTAGACTCTCACGTGTCTGGAGTAGCCTTGTGTCATGAACATGCTTAATCAGCTTCAGATAGCTTTCACCAATTTTTTAGTCATTGTCCAGTGTTGGGCGACATTGGACTCTTCTACCCTTCCGTATCTCATGTGTGCAAGATGTTCTTTGAAACGAGTTTTAATAGCTTGTCGGCTTTGGTCAATATATTTATTGTTGCAATCTTGACAACTGATTTCGTAAATTCCCGAATTTTTCGTGTCTTCTGGATTATCTTTTGGGTTGCCAAAAAGGTGTTGTAATTAGTAAGAAGTTTCATATTTACTTCATCGAATATCTATTTAAGTCCTATAGTGAACTGAGGTTCATATGGGAGTACTATAAACTTTTCACTACTCTTATCACTTCGAAAAGTCAAAGATTTACGAAGTTTGTCCTTACTTTCACATCTTCCAACTAAATTATCAACTATCTCTGGGTTGAAACCGTTCACTTCAGCTACGTACCTAATCACTTTCTTCTCATTATTGTACTTATCTTCCTTTGAGAGAAATGTTGTATAGACTATAGACGAGAAATTACAGTGCTGCCACTGTATGTTGTGGATAATGATTCGAGTCGTTAGAAATGTATCTGAACGTGTTGGTGTATTGCCTACCCTGATATCTGAAAGAAGAATGACCCTGCATACAATGCTCACAGTAAGTTGCAAAAGTAGTAGCAGTAAAATATTATTGAACTACTTATCTGTTAGCAGTTATTTTGTGTGTCTCTGCATATTTTTCAACACTATCACTTTTTGGGTGTGAATTCATACTATTTGCAATGAAAAAACAATCATCAATTTTTCGTTTGTTGTTCTGTTATGGTCTGAATCATGTCGAAACTTCAGACATATTTCGGCAAAGTTCAAAAATACACAGAAAAAAATATGGCTACAAAGAATATGATTAATTTCTGAAGAAGTGATCTTTTTCTGAGAGAAACAAGCTTGTCTGGGTTCGAAAATGAAATGTTTCCCTAATGAATTTGTTTTCTCAATGTACTCTCTATTTGTGATGGAATATCCTGTACACGGTATCAGCAGGGTGTAGCTGTTTTATATAGTCCTTTTCTTCCCTTTTGTGAATGACTTGAACTTTTATGGATGGTTGACACATATTAACAGAAGTTTTGTATTTTTTGCGTGTTCTTGGGGAAGAAAAGACAAAAATCACTCTCTCAAAATATGGTTACAGTTCTTGTAGTCATTTACCGCCCACGTTTCCTGAGTGAATTTTTTCCAGGCATAAACTGGCCGGAGGTGGAGCGAATATGTTTCAGCGAATGGTCGCATCCGGCAGATGCTGAGCTAGGAGTTCAAATAGTCAAAGATCTGCATAGGACAGGGTGCAGCCTATTTTGCGGAGAGGATGGCCAAGAAAATCAGGCCTTACTCAAAAGGGTGTTGTTGGCCTATGCGAGGTGGAACAAAGCTGTAGGTGAGTTACCCCCTTTTTTTTATTATTTCTTCCAAGGTGCGAAATATTTCCATTCGTATTTATTGATTATTTCTATATATTATTTTTAGTCATTAGTACTGCAAATGAAGTTTTCGAAAAAAAATTCTCCTAAATAGAAAACTAAAAATTAAGCACCGAAACATACATATCCGAGTACATATCCGACGCATAACCACAATTAGAATGAGATACAGATCTATAAAAACGATCAGAGAAAGTTTCCCAATTCTCTATCCTCTCTTAAAACCTATGAACTCAATTCAATCCTCTTGTTTGAAACGTTTTAGTGATATGAAGATATGTTAAAATCAAGTCAGTAAAAACTAGGGAAGTAATTAAGCGACGAGACTGGAAGCGTTTAGTGTAAAAGTCGAAACTTTTTGTAGAGATCAATTTCCCTTACACCAAAATGATATTTGCATTGGACGAGCGTTCCGCTTAAAATGTTAGCATCTTCAGGAGAAGAGAAGGAAAAGAAATCTAAAGACTAGGGTTATTTACAGGGTGGGGCAGAATCTGATTTTTATTAAAAAAATCAAAAATCATTGATTTTTTTTTCAAATCACGATTTACTTGATTTTTTCAATTTGAATATAAAATTTGAACATTTTGATTCTTTGAAATTATTTTTGATTATTTTAATGTATAGGTCTAAAAATTTTAATACAATTTGCGGCTCAAAAACTTGTGACAACGCATTTGTCGCGCTCCTTGCAAGAACATTCTACAGTGCCGAGTGAGGCACGAACGCGTTGTGCTTTTTGCAAGAATGTTCCTGTCGAGGCTTGTTTTCCTTCTTAACCTATAAATTGACGTTGCCCAATAATTTCACGCATTTCGCTAGTTGTACACACTCGGATATTAAAAACAGATTGGCCATAGAAAAAGGAGAAAAACTCGTGTTTTTGTTCAAATTGTATAACGAAAAAGAATGGACTGAAAATATACAGTAATAAAATTTAGGTGTTACGTTCAGTTTGAGAATTTTGAATCATGTACTTCTTCTTTGTTGTTTTTGCTAAAAGCAGATACTCCTTTTGATCTTCGAGAAAACTTCTATATTAAGTATGTTGTTATATGGTTCTGAATAAAAAAAAACAAAAATTGATTCAAATCATGATTTTAATCGTGATTTTAATCACTTGACTTTAATCAGCCAAACCCTGGTTATTTATTAAAATATTTCACAATATAGAGTAGTAGTGTGAGACCTATCTGGAAAGGTTTTTCTTCGTCCGATATAGACTTCGTCTGCTAACTATTAACTTTCATAATTAATTTCTCAACAAACTAAATAGTGGGCTGAGAGTGATAGATTAATTGAGGATGTGTATGATACAATCAACAATAAACAGATGAAGTCCATACCGGGACTAAGAATAACTTTTGCAAGGAGTTCCCGATTATGTGTTGGTTCAGCTTACCGTCGACGCCTGTGAATTATTATAACGAAGTACGGGAGAGGGCATGGTCCAGGGGCCCAATTCTCGAGACCCTACGTTCGACGAACGAATCGTTCAGAATAACGTAGAGCGATATGGAATGCGTTTGCTGAACTGCGATAGAACATCACGAGCGTATACGTTCGGCCCTCGAGAATTGGGCCCCAGCTCTTCAGGTTGACTGACAGTCATTCGATATCTAAAGTCAAGCGCGGTTAGTACTTGGGTGGGTGACTTCATGCAGGAAAAGACCACGTCGAAAACCCAGACAACTGCAGCAAAATAGCAGGTCATAGCTCGCAATATATCAATGAGCACAGGATATGTTGAGGAAATGCCGTCCTTCGCAGGGAACGTAAAGCCGGCTGTCCCGAATCCATGGTTGTTGGGCTCGTAAAAGATTCCTACCTTTGCTGTGGTTGGAATACCAAAGTGTTCGACAAAATTTCCGGTTGGTAGCGGAAATAGACCTACGTTAAATAATGAATGAAAAGAAATATGTACGAGGCACGTGGACATAGACGGTGACAGATAGGGTAATTTTTCGGCCTCCGGAAGAATGTCCCTTCAATAGAAGGACCATTGTAATTGGATTTTGATTGAATTGTGTCTGGAAGTCGTTTTTCCTTTAGACACATCACCAATCACTTGTAAGAATCCACCACGAGAGAAATGGGTAGATAGGAGTCTCAAGCCGACTACTTCAACTATCGTAGCAGAAAGTTAAGGAACTGATGTATTGGAATCCGGATAATTTCCAGAATAAGTTTTTAATATTGGATGTAACTTGTCTCTCACCTGAGGAGTACATGCAACCAGCAAACAGAATTTTTCACCTCTTATTGACCGGGAAAAATATCGGTAAATCGAATCGAACTGTGGATTTTTCCTAAACTTTGTTTAGAATATTATGTGACTTTTTCGAATCGTTAGCAGGTGTGCCGATGCGCATTAAATTATTCGTATTGCCGTTTCAATCCATAACAGAGTTTCATTCCGAACTAATCATTTTTTCATCCTAATCCGGAGTTCAATTAATCAGGCCGGAACGCCAACGGACTTTCCGATTCCTGCATCAGAACGATGAATTTATGGGATAATTCACTCGTCCAGCTTTATCGTATGCCATCGTGGCTTCGCCGCTCGCTGATTAGAATTTCCAACGATTTTTTTCTCTGATGCGGCGACGTTCATTTGTTTGCGACGTCAGCGGTAAATAGGACCTCGGAGAATACGGAACGTGTTTTGTTTTTGCGCTCGGGCTGGATTGAAATGGAATTACGCCGTGATTGGGGTTCCTGGGCGGCATCCATAATTCAGGGAGCACCGACTTGTTTAGTCCCCTTTGCCTTAATGAAAGTGGTTTTCCAAAATATTTTATTTTTGTCGAAAATTCCTGAAGCTGCTCCAGTTTAGGCTCTGTTTCAATATCCACAACCATATCGTAGTTTCCAGGAGCTTCTTCGATCTATTTTATTTTCTGCTCAATTTATGAGAGAGAAACAACTTCAATGAGAAATATCAGTATGACTTTCAAGGAACAATATGGCGATATCGAACTGTTTATCAGAAACATTCATACTCTTTCTCTAGTCAGTTCAAATCATCAATACAATGGTTGCCCTCTACTTTTAATGCCACCGGTCGTGAAAGCAAATACCTCTTCTGCCTAGGCCGTAAAAGTGAGTTTCTAAGAATGTCTACCTACCTATGTATTATCCACATTTGAACAATGATATCACGGGTATTTCCGAAAGAAGCCTCGTGTGTCTGGCTGGTTGGCAACAGACTACCTTACGGGTCCTCCGTCAATTTCCTTGCTCGTCACACAAGGCATCACCTTTTCTCCAAATAACTCAATGTACTCTTTTGATGGATATTATCAGACAGATAGAGAAACTAGTATATTATACACAAAGGGTGAGAAGTGTTCTACTGTGTATGTTTGAATGTCATTATTTTATGGTGGAAGTATTCTTCCTTATAGCTTATTTGGATTCTTAACCTACCACAATCTGACAAAATATAAATCAATATTGAATCTATACAAATGAACTTGACATTAATTTGGAACAAATTAACAAACAAGAACTAACAATGAAGTTCACAATGGAAATAGAAAGGAAGAATGAACTTCTTTTCCTTGATATAATGTTAAAGAAATCAAGACTTCATGTAGACGCAAGGGTACATCGAAAGAAAACAGATGTCAACAGATATCTTCACTACAATTCAAATCACCATACACGTGTTGAAGAAGGTATAGTAAAATTTTCGATAGAACAAAAATAGTATGCAAAAAATATCGATGATGAAGAGGTTAATTTCATAAAATCAATATTGAAGGAAAATGGTTATGCAGATAATTTAATAGGAAATACATTGGATGTAATTGAAAATTTCAACACATCCTACAATGAAGGCATACAACCTGCTAAAACAACACATCCTGTATCAAATACATATTATACCTTATGTCCCCCGACTATCTGAAAAGATAAAACGGATCGGCAACAAGTATGATGTTGGAACAACATTCAGAACAACAAATACTTCACGTTCAATACTGACACTGAACAAACTAACATAACAGAAAACACAAAGTATTTATCGATTTCGTGCGGTCAAAAATATATCGGTGAAACGTCCAGACCTCTAGAAGTGCGAAAGAGTGAACACAAATTTGTAGTTCCAATTTACCATAACACATTCTCACTGCCAATTGAGATAATACAGTTGAATGGAATGACACCCAAATGATAGCAAGAGAGAGAGAGAGAGAGAGCAATAGCAGGAGACGAAAGTTGCTGACTTATTGAAGGTGTTCCGTTCAGAAGGAACTTTTTTGAATTATCGGTTATAATTGCACGAGTGCATGAAAATTACCGAAAATTTTGCAAGAAGTGTGATATCTAAAAATTGCAAGAGTTTATTTTCATATTTTGGCGAAAGTGCGGAGTCCGAAAGACGAGGGCTCTTTTACAAAATATGAAAATATCCGAATACAATTTGTATATCACGCTTGAATACAAAATTATCTGGTCATTTTTATGCACGAATGTAATTCATTGGAATATTTCACGAATAAAGAAATTCTCGGGAGTAATTACACAAGTGCTTCAAAATTACCGATAATTTTCCATGAACGCATGTTGTCTAAACACTGCATGAGTTTATTTTCATATTTTGTCGAAAGAGCCCGACTCCGAAGGAGGAGGGGAGGGCTCTTTTAGCAAAAACCAAATGCAGTTTTTTTACTGACAACATGCTTGATTGGAAAATTATCTGGTTTATTTTGATTCACGAGTGTAATTCGGTAGAATATTTCCGGAGTTAAAACAACGACGTTTAAAATTCAGTATTTATGCCTGTCAAGATGACAAATGTACATTTTAACAATCGTTACTATAGATACACGGACCGAGCGGGCTTTTATCGATACCTACCAGGTATTTACCAGCTCGAAAATGTCCCGCCGGGACATTTATCGGGGGTTATATCCCGAGTGCACCAAGTTTAACAGGTTAAAATGTGTGCTGCAATTCCATGATTCTGGAAATTTTGCTTAGCAAATGACTTGAATGTATGATAATTTGATAAAATCCCGAGACCGCAGGTCGAGGGATTTTATTTCAAATTATTATACATGAAAGCATTTGCTTGAAAGCAAAATTTTGAAAATCATGGAAATGCACGCATTTTGGTCGATTGAACTTGGTGAAGGAGGGATATATGTTTAGATTATTTCCAGAAAACATGTAAACTCAGGAAACATCAAAATCGAACACAGGAACAATATAGTACCAGAGATAGTACCTGAAAAGTGACCAAACGCTCGGTTTATTTCGAACATTTTAATCGGTTAAAAGGTCTAGTGCATTTAATCGCTGTAAAACTCTGTAAAAGCAGTCTAGCCTTCAACTGTTTCATCGTTTATTCGCATTGAGGGAAATAATCGCTGTAATTGATCGAAAATGTCCCGCTTCATATGAGATTTTTAACATACGATGGAAAAATTCAAGGAAATGTTATTTTTTGTTCATTTATACTTTCCCCTATGAATTGTATGGAGTACTTACCTAAACGCGAAATGTTTTTCTATTTTTGAAGTCTATCTGACATTTATTTGTGTTGTTTACTGACGTCTAGCGATACGGTTTCAAAAGTGTTGTTATGGTGCAATTACCGCTGTAAGTTTTCGATAATTGCATTGCTCTTATGGGAAATTTTATATATGAGGGAAATATTCGCAGTAACTTCTCGGGGTAGATTGAAAATCTGCCCTTCTACACTTGTATAGATTCAATATTAATTTTTATTTTTTCAGATTGTGCTACTAAATAGCGAACACTTTTATATTCTCTTTTGTCTTATAGACCTGTATAAAGTAAGAAAAATGAGCGAATAGTTCCTTCTTCAACTATTTAGCAATTTTTTTCTCCAATGTTCGCTGGCAATAGGAAAACTTTACCGAAGGTCGAGTTTCTCGAAGGTTTTATATTCGCAAAATAGCAGAAAAATGCCTCCTTCAATATTCTTTCAACCTTAATTATTATCAAATCAGGTCATGAACAATTCGTACGTCGAATCTCTGAACTAGGCGACATCTTCGTTTCAGGACAAAAGGACCCGCTCACAGAGTCCTTTATAATCGCCTATTTATTTATGTAACGTTCCACGGTCGGACGGCATGATGATAATGAGGTCGGTAATGGGAAATCGATAATGTTGTTCTTGGACGAGAATTTGCTTTCAGAAGAAACTGAAAAGCTGAAAGTGGGACGTTTGATTGGACATTCGATGTACCTTTGTTTTTATTGTTCGAAGCCCCGTGTGGCAGACTCAAGGAAAAGAAAACAGGAGAGGTTATATTTTACCATTCCTTTTAAGATATGCAGGAGGTCCGTTCGAAAGAAACGAAACAGAAATTCAATCAAAACATGAGCTATATGTTCTCGCTGAAAAACGAAAGAGTTGTCACGAATCTACCGAGCATAAAAAGCAAGAGTCATTGGTTATTTTGAAAGAGAACGAGAAAATATTGACCCTTTGCTTGAACTTTTGTTATAGAGGCGATTCAAGAATAACAATAAATTGTATTCGTAATCTTCCGTCAGATATTCGCTTCTAGCGTGTAGCAGCTGACTTCAAGTCAAGTATATAGAATAAAAACTCCTAAGCTCTTGAAACGCCTCTAATGCGTAAAACCAGGAGGCTTACAATTTCTGCACTACTGGATACGAGGGTTATTCGTTGCGAAATTTATAGCATGTATGAACGCAGTGAGTACTTGGTTTCTGAAAACAGGAAAATCCCGTTTCTTGGAAATAGGCCCCTATTCAAAAAAACTACACGAGAACGAACTATTCCATGGATGAATTCCCATATTTTAATCAATAATACACACGTAGTAAGGTATTTTTTTGATTTCACTCCTTTCATAATAAATCAATCACTTTCATTATTATCTGATATTCCGATCTGGCTATAGTACACTTCAAAATTTGTCACGCCTCCGATGACGTCGTGTAAGAGTTTTTATATTGGACGAACTTTAGCTTCATTAACAAACATACTCAGGTTGATGAATTCAACATCAACAATTTTTCTGATTTGCGCATATACGAATTTCTAACCTGAAAACTCGCATTTGCACAAATCAGGAAACTGTCGGATCTATCAGAATCTAGCCTCATTCAGCATAATGCAGCCGAAATATCATAAGCTCAGAGCTGTGGAAAACAAATGGATAGTTAATAATTACAAGAGTTTTGCAATTTCGGCGGAAGCGCGACTTTCATCTAAATTTTTGTTATGTTTCGATTAGCAGTTGACTGAATTGAAGTTGAATATCGAATGTGAAAAAGATATTGAATTATGATCCACAACAGTCTCAAATTCAGTTCAAATCAATTTCCTGAGGTTGCCAATTCGACTGCCGAAACACTCCCTCAGAGTAAATATTTGATTTTGGTATTTGGGACATCGAACTCGTGAAGGAAAATTTCCTGTCCCCCTATCGCAAATTTTATTATCGTTGAACTCTGCTCTTTTTCCGCCAAAATCTTGTTAGGAAATTATGTTTCCTGAGAGAAAAGTTGGCGAATTTGTCAGCGGCTTTTCCGCAGTATCGCATTCAGCAGGCGAAGTATCGGATTACGTAGGAGAACTCTTTTGATTGATATCCTCGTGAAATTGAAAATAATTTGAACGCGTAACAAGTTATCCAGGAAGCGGAGGCTTCATTTTCAAGTTTCCTAGCATTTTTTCCTCAGTTATATTGTCATCCTACGCCCTTTCGAAATGATGTTATATAACATGAATTGCGTCAATTAGGAGAAGTAATACAAGCTGAATTATATCATCCAGAAATTTCAGAATCGAATTTTATGAAGTGATTCTCATGACATATTTCAAGTAAATGATGAGCAATATGTATGAAAAGTATTTGAGTTATGACTGATACATAATGTAAGCATTATACTCATGTTTTCTGCAGTATAAGCCATATATTATGCCCTCAAGGAATGATGGCGAGGTATGACTAGTCTTTATTCTCTCTTGTAGTCCTATAATCGATATAATCTACTATTATTTACAATGTCATCGAAAATCGATGTCAATAGATCGTTCTTAGAAAGACAAAAAAAATTAAAATGAACCGAAAATTTTCTTCTCGAATCCATATAAATAACATCGAAAATCATTTCATCATTTTTTAATGTAGGTTACTGTCAGGGATTCAACATGTTGGCAGCACTGATCCTCCAAGTGACTGAAAAGTGCGAAAGCGACGCCTTGAAACTCATGATTTACCTTGTCGAAGGCGTTCTACCGGATTCCTATTTCGCAGACAGCTTGAGAGGGCTGTCTGTGGACATGGCTGTATTCAGGGAACTGTTGAGGAGCAGGCTGCCTCGTCTTTCGAAGCATCTGGATACGCTTCAGAACGCTGCCAAAGATGGCAGCAGGAGTTATGAACCTCCTTTGACCAACGTATTCACTATGCAGTGGTGAGTACGATTTTTAGACCTTCCATGAAAACCGTTCGCTTTATCCTTTCGTCCTTATTCAATATGAGTTCCTACAATTTTCCCTGGGGCATTCATCCGCTTTGATGCATATCATTTTACACTTCTATCCTTCGGTAAAGTTCGTGAATATATTCAAATAAAATAGGTGTACATAGTCAAATGACTCCTCATTCTTTTTTCAATGAACAAATACAAATATAACTGCTATACATAGTTGAATATGAAGTGAAATTTTCCAAATAATCCAAACTGACGGTGAACTAATTCGTGACATTTTTTTGGTTCAATTATTGAGATAGTTGGGGGTGCAAATCTCACGATCTCTAAAGAATAAACCATTAATTTCTCAAGTTTCCTTGAACATTATTCATACATTCTTCACAGACTCTTCGATTATTTAAGAATATGCCACTCTCATTGTGCAGGACGCGCACTCGTTATACTAAATGAGAATTTTCCCAACTACTAGCATAAGTACCCGTTCTTGATCAGAAGTGAAAATAGACGATGTTCTTTTAGTACTTTCTCAAAAATGTTTAATGTTTTTTCCAAATTTTTTGAGAAAGTACTAAAAGAACAACTGGTTAATTTCATCAAAGATAATTCTGGCTCAGAAACATTTCAATATGCTTTCATACCAAATTCAAATACCCAATCCGCAGTAACAGATTTCATGAATGAAATTTTCGAAACTTTAGATGAAAGTAAATATGGCGTCGCCATTTTTTTAGACATAAAAAAAGCATAAATCATACAATATTGCTGGAATTTTGAATATTTCAGGAATAAGAGGTCACTATTATGAACTTTTTGAAAATTATTTTCAAAATCGTATTCAATATGTTGTTATTGATGGAAATCGAAGTATTGAAAAACAATCCACCATGGGAGTTCCCCAAGGTTCAGTACTGGCCCCAATTCTTTATTTAATTTATGTAAATAGTATAACCAAATTAAAATTGATAGGCAAACATTTTTCTTTTGCAGATGATACCGTGATTTATTCCATCAAGAATACAAAACTATTAGAAAATATTATTGAAAAAGATATTCAGTTGTATGAAAAATGGATGGATGAAATGAATCTGACTATTAATACAGAAAAAACTGTATACATGAGTTTCAAACCAAAAAATATGAACCAAATAAAATTAAAAATAATGATGAAGAATAGGATTTTAAAACAAGTTGAAGAACACAAGTATTTAGGCCTGATGATTAATGAAAATTTGAATTTTGATTGCCATGGGGATAAAATTAAGAAAACAATTATAACTTTGATTGGAGCAATAAGAAGAATTGATTTTCTAGATAATCAAATTCAAAATCTCATTCATAATGCCCATATTGTATCACATATTAGATATTTAATAACAGTGTGGTCATCTTGTAGTAAAAACCAAAAAAAGATCATTTATCGTTTGATGAATGAAGCAATAGTTATTTTTAAAAAACCGTGGGAAACACCTTCTTTACAATTATATAAAGATATCAAAACCTTCACATTAGATAAATTAATAAAATTTGAAAAAGCGAAATTTGCATACAAACTAACAAATAATTTACAAAAAGGTAATAGTCATTTCAAAAAAAATCAAAATTACATAACCATAATATAAGAAATGCCAATAATTTCCACTAAAATAACATTCATTCGAATAAAGGCAAAAACAATCCTATATCTAGTTGTATAGAAACTTACAATAATCTTTCAGACGATATTAAAAATTCAAATTCCATAAATTTTTTCTTGAAAAAACTTAAACTAGAATTGATATCATGATGATGTTCATCAATCAATTAACATGTAAATTTGTTCGTAATTGTTACTTTTCGTTTATTTTGAAATATTTAAACTTAATTATATACAATGTATTATCTTCCTTATACCAGAACTTGTTCTGTTCGGAAGATTTGTTTTGTCAATAAATAAATAAATAAAATTCGCAAAAAAAGGAAATGTATTCCTTTCTCAACTTAAATGAATCTTCAATACAGTATGCAATAAAATACTAGATAATAAATTCACTGCTGATTACACTGATGTCTATCAGTTTTCGATATACTATGTTCGACAATTACTTTTCTCATTTGGGAAAAGCGAATTCAGAATCTTTTAAGAGTTTGCCATTTGGAGTGGATCTTCTGCTTTTATAGATATTTCGTGAAAAGAAAGGGAGATTGTGATGCTAGACAAATATTTCAAAGACCTTTCTCTCCATAAAGTGATGCAACCCGCTAATAACCTTCTTCATATTCTGTAGCCGTACATCAATTTCCCCAGAAGACATGCTTTCGGAATGATTATCTTTTTAATACTCTATCTACACAGTCTCCTTCCACTCCGTTCAGAACTACTAACTGAAGAGTCCCTTTATAACTTGGAAAACTTTTGATGCTGCGCATTTTGTAGTGAGGATATTTGAACTACGGTTCAAAATGGAGAAGATACCCCGAACAACAAAACTGATATGCGTTTTTCTTTAGTTCAGGAGAGGTTATATTTTCGACTTTCCCGGAAATTTCTACGTAATAAAAGAATAAGTCGTTTGGATGAAATTTCATCATCGTTTGCGATTGTAGATTACAATATTGATTTATCAAATTAGCTGGCATATTGGCATAATACTGCAATATAGATATGCGAATTCTGATATTGCTTGAATATTGTTTTCACGGTAAAATGGAAATATTCAAATCGTCATTTCGTATCACAACCTAAGAGGGGTATTGAGATTTTGAGAGTGGTCACGTAGTATATTCAAACAAATATCAATGTTGATAATGCAATTTTTATGATTAATTATTCCTAAAAAATGTGGAAAATTTGAAATATCGATGTATATCGATATTTGGTAAATTTCAATACCAGAAAATAACGTCCAGAACTTTGCACATCAAGTTTCATATTGCAAACCACCATCAGATAAGACAGTGATCCTTCAGTGTTTTTCGAATAGAATTTCATTATAACTGAACTTTCTAACATTTTGATGTCTTGAACATAATTTGAAATCACCCACCTCATTTTTAAAATGAGTTTTTCCGTGCCGTAAAGTGTATATTGGTTGACAATATGATAATATCATAGTGGAGGTCGTTAGTTCAAGCCACACAGTAGCCAGAGTTTTTTTCAGATTAGTTTTCGGTTAATAGATGTAAATGAATGATTTTTCGGGTTGACTTATTCGGTAGAAGGGAAATGAAAAGTTCCGAATATACAAGCTGAAAATTATTAAGTGACATCAATCGAATATATCTTTTTTGTCGATGTATCATTTACAATATCGTTCCAATATAGTCAGAACGATAGATCCTTACATTGTTTTCGAATATTGATCCAATATCGCCGAATGTCTAAAACGTTTGTGCTACTTGGGTATGTTCCAATACAATTCTGTAATGTGGTGAAATTGCAAATATTGGAATATCAACATTTCTTTTTCGTTTTACAGGTTTCTCACACTCTTCTGCAACTGCCTACCCCAGCCCACGGTTCTCCGCGTCTGGGACCTCATCCTCCTCGAAGGAAACGAGGTCCTCTTGCGCACAGCGCTGGCCATCTGGCAAGTCCTCGCAGACAAAATCTTGGCCGCGCGGAGCGCAGACGAGTTCTACTGCATCATGGGCGTGCTTATGAGAGAACTGCTAGAGTTCGGCCTCATCGACGGCAACTCCCTCATCAAGGCCGTCGTCGCCATAGGTCCCTTGACGGAACTACAGACGCTGAGAGAGCACTACCTCTACAACATCAACCCCTGGGGCGCGGCAAACCTTCCGCAAACCGTCGAGAAGCAGCTCAAGCTGTACCCCAGGCACGCTCTCGCTCTGGACATCAGCTCGCTCAAGAAGCAGTACGCCAAGCTGAAGCAGAGACAACGGCAGGCCCATATCATCTTCAGTGCGGCCATCTCGAGGCAACCCCCGCCCGCACCGCCTGTCACCATGAACCACCTGCTTATCGGTAAAAGTGCCTTGGTGCCAGCCAAGCGCCTGGGTCCTCCGAAGGGCTCCATTCCCCCCGCCAGACAAGTCCCGAGCACCCTGCACTGGAAGGACGCCCCTAAACAAACCTCAAGCTCCAGTTCTAGCGACACGGAACTTTGTGATGAAGACTCTGCGGAATCTTCCGACGAAGACTCGCCAAAGCAATTAGACAATCTCCCTTACGATACCGATACAGATCTTATGAAAAACGACAATACAAGGGCCAGTATGGAAACCCCAGAACAGACTGAAATGAAGGAGGAATCCAAGGAATCCGACGACGACAACTTTGAGTTCGAACAGTTCTTGGCCGATCGGGTGAAATGCCTCAAAGTGGAGGATCCGGAAGAAAGAATCAACTGCGCTAGAAGGAACAGCGAGAGGGCTTTGCAAATAATTCAGGAAAACTCCTTGATTTTGCACAGGATCTTGCAGTGCCAAAGCCGATTGTCACCTTCACCACCTCTCCAAATAGCTTCTTCGAGTAATTCTTGTGGCGAAGTCCCAGTCAGCAAATCTATCACTAGCACCGAAGTGGTGGATGGATATGTATGTGTTGTGGAAGATTTGAAATCTCCAGAGTATGGGTCGCGGTACACCAGTATACTGGAGAAGAGTAAAAGCCTGGACGAAAAGTATAACGCTCTTATTCTGAACAAACCCGTATCGAAAACAGCGGAGGAATTGTGTAGACATGTTCCTGAAGGAAGAGAAGTTGTTGAATCAAGCTCGCCTAGAGACAAAAGTTTAAATTTCTTGGATCAATACAGAGTCGTTCCCGATCACAATCTGAAGACGAGCGGTAATATCACGAAATCTTACGAAAATCTACCAGTCGTTCTAGAGGAAACATCAACTAATACTTGTGTGGAGTATGCTGACGCTCAGGATCTCAGTGATGACAAAACTGATCCTAACACTGTTAGTGATTTCGACTTTTCTGAAATGAGGCAATCGTTTTCTCCGCAAAAATTCACTTTCGATGAAACATTCACTTTCTGTTCTGAAGAATCGCCCAAATATGTTTCCGAATACTCGAAGCAAATCAATCGTGAGTCAAGAGCAACCACCCAAGCATGTGTTCAAGACCTTTCTGGCAGTATTTGTGCGATCCCTCACGATACTCATGCGTCAGACTCTTCTAGTGATACTCGAACTTGTAGTGATATCAACGAGAGAACGACTCCCACTCATGGTGACTACGGTTTCAGTTCAGCAGGCACAGACTTCAGGAATTACCTATTTATAGCTAACGATGACATAATCGGTGAAAAAACTCCTGATTCTCCCAGGCACCACCAGAAAGAAATAACACCCCTCAGAGAGAGAGTATACTCGACCTTTGATGAGCTATTGAATCCTGAAGATAAAGACTCTGGAGTATCTTCTTTGACTGATGTCGCAAAATCAAAAACAGATTTCGGATCAAAATTACATTCTCAAAACCTGTTGGCTCAAATTAATAGCAGCAATTCAGACTCATGTAATAGTGGGTCATTCATCAGCGAGGTTTATTCTAAACAGAGTTCAAAAGACTATTTCGATGATCGTAAACCAAACAGTTTGCTGTTTCATAATGAAACTCATGCAGAAGTTCTTGTGAAGGATAGAGAATTTGCGCAGACATCTCCGAATGACTCAAAGATTTTCTGCGATGTATCTGACGATTCACCCGCCAGTATGGAATCAAAATCTCCAATTGAGTTGAGAAAACCCACAGAACTGAATATTCGAGTGAAAGGAGACCCCGCTTTTCAAATCCCCCAGAAAGTCCCCTTCGAAATCTCCTCTCAAGTCTCCTCTGAAGTCTCCGAGCAGCTGTTTCAACCCTTTTCCTGTTCCTCTCAGTTCGAGGCAGAGCAAAGAGGTTCCTCTGAAATTGGGATTGTACAAAAAGTGACGAGTCCCATCATTTTATCTGCTTCGCGTGGAAGACTGCTTTTTTGACTTCATGTGGCTATATTAAACTGAATACGGGAATATACCATTGTATAATAATCTTACTATATTAGTAAATCGGATACTCAAAATGGAATGAACTAGGTCTGCTAGGAAATAAATAACTGTGAGTATAGCTGAGGAGCTCTATTCATATATTTGTCTTTTTGAATTTAAATCAAATATGTGACATCTTTTTGAATTATGGATTCAATAAACTATTCTTATTTACGGTCATCATTCTATGGAATGATGAGAGAATTTCTGTTGGAGAGCTATAATTGATTGAGATAAATAGTAATGAAAAACTACGAATCAAACTATCACTCTCTACTTTCGATTCTCATTATTTGCAGGTTTTTCGTCTGTTCACAATCTCAGCAATACAATTATATATTCCTTGAGATTAAAAAGATATGACTCATAGGAAAACTATGAAAACTCCTACCTTCAACAACAAAGATACACTAATAAATCAATTATGATTTCTCCTCTTCAACTGTGAACCATAGTATAATTTTCATAACCAGACAAAATATTGGAATTGATAAATGCCAAATATTTTTCGTTTCAAAACTATCATCTACTGCAGCTGCAACAAAAGATGTCATCGAATTTGATTCCAGAAGTGAAATGATAACATTCCATTCGAAGAAACAAAAATTCCTAGGGTTAAGATAGTTTTTAAGAAGAATCCTCATTGATAATATTTTGCGCTGTGCCAGGTCCGTTCGTTCTAAAGTATTTTGTAGAGAATTATGATATATTTCCTTAAAACTTGTTATTCGATAATATATCGTTACTTGATGATGACAACAGTATTTTCATTAAATATACATTTTCCTATAGCTAGCGAGCGAGAAACGCCAGAATAATAACTTGAAGTAGAATGTGTAAGACAGAAATATTAAAAACCAACGACCTATTCACAGAGCAGAATGTCAAAATTCTATGGAAATTTCGATCATGTCAAATGGTATTACGATAAATTATCATTACAAATCATATGGCGTACTAGAGATGATCCATTATCGATATTTTGTTCTCGTCTTTAATGATCATTCAAGTACAGCTTATCCAATCTTGGTACAGACCTGATAACGTATATGCCCAGTAATATCTGTGAAGTATACTCAGATAAAAAAACACCTATTATATGTGGACATTGAGTTGAAATGTATTCCTAGAAGGTGTTTTTTCTTTCGTCATGGTCTACACTACCACTGTGCAGATGGAGAAGTATCTGAGTTTGTGACAAGATGGATTGGATAAGCTGTAACTCAAGATACAATGATCGTTTGGATGCCGTATTACATTTTCAGTCAACTTCTGATTCTTTGAACATTACAATGATTCAGCAATGGGATAATAAACTTTGCAGCAGAGAATGAAACACCTTCAGTAATCATTTCTTCATTGCAAACGAGCAGAATTTCCTGTGGAAACATCCGTCGAAAACACAGAAATTATAATTTCTGTGATTAAAAACCAGTTATGATTTCAACAACACTTGGAATAACTTTACTACACCAAATGCAATTTCAACCTCTGAAATAGAAGGTGATATTTTGGTTTGTTCCATGCACAAACTGACCTAAGATTTCACTGAATATTTCCCTCATATATAAAATGTCCGATAAGAGCAATGCAATTATCGAAAACTTACAGCGGTAATTGCATTGTATCAAGTCACCATAACAACACATTTGAAACCGTATCGCTAGACGTCAGTAAACAACACGAATAAATGTCAGATAGACTTCAAAAATAGATAAACATTTCGCGTTTTGGTGAGTACTCCATACAATCTATAGAGGAAAGTATAAATGAACAAAAAGTAACATTTCCTTGACGACAATTTGCTTTATTCGTGAAATATTCCAATGGTTTACATTCGTGCACAAAAATTACCAGATAATTTGGCAGTCAAGCGTGATATCGTTATACAAATTGCATTCGGTTATTTTATGTTCTGTAAAATGAGCCCTCGTACCTTTGGACTCAGGCACTTACGCCAAAATATGACGGATCAACTCTGGTTATTTTTCGATATCACGGGTCTTTCTTGCCCGAAAATGATCCCGCCGGTAATTTTTATGCACTCGTGCCATTATAACCGAAAAGCGCCTTCTGTCGGATGATACCAGGTGAATATTCTGAGTCATCATCATCGCTTGGACAATTTTACTCAAGAATAAAAGTAACAGAAATATGTATTCATTTCTTGAACTTATCTACTTCAAGAATTTGTCATTCCTGTGAAAAGAGAATGAACACAGTACAGCGATACCAAAAATCTCAGGATGAAGAAAAACATGGATACGAATTTGCCCAGACGGAATTATTTGTTTACGAGAAATAGTTTCAAAACATTGAAATGGCGAGTGGCAATCTACCACTATAATAATAATTGCAGTTAGAATGGAGTTCAATAGGTATGGGGGGGGGGGGGGGGGGGGGGCGGGGGGGGCCGGGGCCACCGGCCAGGGGGGCCCGCGCCTCCCCGGGATAATGCTGATTAATTATTTTTTCATTATCACCCTATGATGAATGTCCAAGCGATCACTATAGAATATTGATAATAATTTACTGAATAGTTCAAACCAAAAGGAATCACCAATTTTATTATAGAATCACTCAGAATGCTTGGCTTGAAAACCGTCGACCAAAACGAATTGCATTGAAGTTACTAGAATAAATACACAAGAAAGAATATGTTTTTACGAAAACCACACAAAAACACTCTGCGTTCCTAAGCGAGACTGAGTCTGAATAAGAGCCGTGGTGATAGACAGCCCATCATCCATAAAAATGATACGAGGGTAATCTGCCATTTAGAAAACTTCTGCTATGAAAGCAAAAACTTTTTCAACTGAATTGCAATGTCAACAGCCAAAAGACAATATATATTATTCAATGATATGAATTTCGGAACGATGAAATATACAGAGAAAGATAAAAGTACTCAAATATGTAGAAATTCACATAACAGTTCGGTACAGATAGATATCTATCAATCACAACGCGAAAAATCCAAATATAAATCAGTTCATCAGTTATTTTTTATAGCTTCGTGTGAGAGTTGGTTTTTCAAAAACGAGGTAAGATGGCCTCTATTGGTCAATACACGAAATAAATATATCCTGTGTCATTTCTCTCACATTTTCAGTCTTGCCACCTATCAGAAAATAGCAAAAGTGGAAATTCATCGAATGTCCTTACTCCATTACCAGTCTTTCGCGCCATCTCTTGGATAATACTAAAATAAATGATTCATTCCGTGCCACTACTCTCATTCATTGTCTTAGACAATCAGGGCTATTCACTAAGCAGAGTTGTTATGGATAGCGACTAAAAATTGTCGTTATGTTCAAGGTCAGTTGCTAAGCGCGAAATTGGTATTCACTTTTCAAGTTAAGCTGCTACTATAATGACCAGTTGCTGTGAGTAGTGGTTCACAGGCAACTGCTTTAGATATCTTGTTGAGGAAAAACAGCTTACCACCGTCATTATGGCAAGTTATTATCAGAGTTGCTACGACGGTTAGCAACTGCGATAACCACTTTACTTAGTGAATAGCCCTGATTGTCTCATTTATCCATAACACGCCTTCTCTTCTGAAATATAGTCTTCCCACCGTGTGAACCTAGAAAACTGCTGAACTCTCCTTACTACAGTCTCTTTGCACACCTGATTAAATTATATTTCAGGTAATGGTTACATAACATTTCACATTTCATAGAATATTATTTGTAGAAAAAAGAATTAACTTGACAATGGTTATCGAAATGATCTCTACTCCTAAATTTCATCACCAAACATTATCGTTTGACCAAATACTGTTTGAAAGATCAAACTAGGTCCAACACTTTCTTGAAAACTCTCAGAATTGACTTGAATCTGGTGTCTAGAGGCCCAAATAGTCTGCTCAAGCGCTCACTATATAGCGTCATCTATCCATCTTACTAAACACAACAGACATTGTCAATTCATGAAATGCAAAGTTATTGAATTTCAACTCGAAAAATTTAATGGAAACTAAAATCAGTAAAATACCCATGGGAAATACCCTGAATAATACTCGAATACCGATGTGATTGTTCACGTCAATGTCACGTCAATTTGAAAAATGACACATCGTCTTTTTCTCTTCTAATTTGTTTGAACAAATTACAGGGCAATGCCACCGGTCAATTTTCGGGTATTCTCTCCGATTAGCTCCACCCATATTGTCCGTACCGTGTAAAGCAAAGCTTACTAGATCCAGTGATCCTAATAGGTATGGCCTCTATCGGTCAATACACGAAATAAATATTTCCTTTGTCATTTCTCTTACACTTTTAGCCGCGCCACCTATCAGACACTAGCAGAAGTGGAGATTCATCAAATGTCCTTACTCCATTACCAATCTTCCGCGCCATCTCTTGGACAGTAGTAAAACAACAGATTCATTTCGTGCCACTACTCTCACTTATCCATAACACCGTAAAGAGGCGCTTTTTTTTCCTCTGGATGGTATTTCATATTTGAAATCTCGATTTTTTGTAACAACAGTATTTTCTTTGATCAATCAATCCCTAATTTCATCATTGACTAAATTGATTTTGATCTGATTTTTTCTCACTTGATTTGTATTTTAATCTTTCCGTTCCTAGCAACAGGTTTCAATAGAGTTAAAAATATAGACAATGGAAGTCTGAACCATCACCACTCAGCAAGGAATATTGTCAACCACTTTCAAGCAGGTTTATTTATCTCGATATTTTTTTTATATACAAACTCAATGCAGTCGAAATGAGCCGAATCGTAACTGATTGTACCGGAATTGCAACCGAATTGCAACTGAAACCAAATTGCAACGAAACGCATATATTTAAAATAGGAGATTATATTAAGAAAGTGAATCGTTTTTTTAATGGTCCACTTTCAAGCTCATTCAGCAACTGAATTGAAAGTGAATTAAAAAAATTAAATAATCTTGCTAATCTTATTTTGGTATTTCTCTTCTCAAAGAAATCTGATTTATTATCATCCAGCGTAATAACGTAATATGATAGGATTGATCGGTCTGTTTACAACTACAGTTTAATGTATGGGGTTCGAGACCGAAACATACATTCAAGCTACAAGATTATATTTAGGTGATGGTGCTCGACTTCCAAACTCATTTGATTCCCCGGAAAGCCGTAAAAGAGTTGCGAGTCTTTTTTTCCCTCCGCATTAATTTAAAATAAGTGATATTCTGAAGAATTTTGTCCGTCCTTTGTATTTTCAATAATTTCCGTATGGTTCTGTTGAAGTTCAAAACATTTTTTTATCCTTATTCAAGATTTTTTGGCTCCTTATCACGAATACCGTATTTGTGTGTCTAGTGTAATTCTGATGCCACAGACACAGAATGATATGGGGTGCTCTCGTAAAATCTCCAAATGAGTTAAATGAAATGTTCGTATGTGTTGGACAATTTATTAACTATAAGTAGGCGTCCAGGATAGGCGGACAGGTACAGACGAGATGCTTATCTCCGTAAATATCATCAATTCTAGCCACAGATGGCCAAAACTTCGTCTCTGGTTTGACAAAAGGGGCAGGAAATGCGGCCTGTTCTCTCGAGTACGGTCTCTCCCAAGAACTACTGATGACCTAAAAAAAAATGTTAGCACATTCACTAACTCGTTTCGTTTCTCAGATTTTTGTTCAATTACATCCTGAAATTCTACTTTGCCTTTTTGTATCAAAAAAATTATCGAAACTGATGCAATAGGAGCCAAGTCAAAAGTATTTTTAAAAGCACTTCCTTGCGACTTTAATAATTTTTCAACGTTTTTTAATTGTGCTGAAAGGTGTTGATAACATATATATCATAACGATTATCTATGATAGTATAGAAATCCAAGAATGGGGAATTCAAAATTCAGCGACAAATAACATCTATGAATTGATTTAAACTGGTCAACCCTTGATGAACATCCATATTCAAAAAAAAAATCGTATCCGGTATAATCTCTTCGACAGTACCAAAATAAATAATTCACTCCGCGCCCCTACTCACACACCATTCATTGGTAAAAAGCGAGAGCACGTCCAAACCACTCAACATACAGTCTTTCAGTTCCTCCGCCAAAAATTTAAATAAGCAGGTGAACGAAATTTTTATCCTGCTTAAAGAATCTGTTGAATGGCGAAACAAGTGTCGCGGTTTTTCAAACTATTAGTGAGAATCGTACAGGATCTTGTATTTTTTTTTCAAATATCCTTGACTTGAGAAATCCAACGTGAGGAAGTATAATAATTAGTCATTTTCTGAATGAATTAGAAATCTAGAATGAAGTTCAAGAAAAAAAAAACTTATTTTCCATATTTGTGACATGATTTTCATTGAAGTTCACAACCATTTCCATCCACGTTAGGTTACAGTCATAACAACATGTACTTTCGTTGGTCTGAGAGAATGTATTATATTCAGTGCACATGAAAATGGTAGTGATCTCAGTCGGATCAAATATATTATGAATATATGGGGATCAGGTATAACAACTTCACTAAAATATCTGCTTCATATATTTATAGAAAAGTTCTGAAAGTATTATATCGCTTCCAACAAATACATTCCACGATAACATTCGAAAATTTATCATTCCATTCTAAACAAATTAACTAACTCAAACTTTATATTGACCACGAATTCAGAAATGCATAATTATAATACTAGACAACATAACTTGTTTTACCTCGATACAGCTACCTCTGTGGTTGGACAAAAATAAATTGTTTACGAATCATTAATTATGCTATTATTATTATTAGTATTATTATTATGTTTCACAAACTTTTTCACTCACAAAATAAAACTTTACTTTGAACACAAATATCATACGAATATTTTCGTACAACTGTCTTGTTTTCATAATAAAATAGATACATTCAATATTTCCATAATGGTTATTTATGTAATAAGGATCATAAAGACGATCATTATGGTACAAGTAGTGAATGTTATCGCGCGAGGCGTAGCCGAGTCCGATAACACGGCGTGTGCCATAATGATTGTTTATGATTCGTATTACATACAAAATTTCATCTGATGGCATTTATATCAACACATTTTCGAAAAATTAAAAACTGCATTTTCGACATGTCACAATGACAACTATTTTTAAAGAAGTATTGTGTAGTTTCAAATATTAGTAGGTGAGTGAGCTGTGCTTTGCCATTTCCTTGACAACATGTTTTCCTTATAGAATTTCATTATGGTACTTAGTCCCATAATGAGCTTCCTTATGTCATTAAAATTGAGTGACATAACGTTGTCATTATGACATGCCATCAGATAAAAACACATTTTGACATCTCTTGTCAGTAAACTATTTTCATGTTATCGCATTTGCTGTGTAGTGGCCGTGTCAGGTGACGCAGAATCACCTGGTTATCAACAAACAGTATTGTTTACAGCTCACACGTTTTATATAAAGTCACATTGAAAGTTCTTGCTGGTGTTTAATGTTTTGCGTAATGAAAAACAATAGTGAGAAATTGTGTGTTCCTGACATTGATATTGAAGAGGCTACAAAAAGAGCTTCGAACGTCGAAGGAAATTTTAGCGAAACCGTCTTCTTAGACTATCTAGGAGGGAAATCGAAAATATGGAACTCGTCAATTTTGTGAAGCAAGTTTTCAATGATAAAGTCGAGTGCGCTCGTTAAAAATAAATCGTATTGAAAATAGTTTCAACACTGTGTTAAAAGTATTTTTAACACGCTACTTTGTGAACATCATCTTTCAATACTCTTGACAACCATTAAAAATATCACCTTTGAAGACAGTTGTATAAAAACATATTTTCGGTTATAATTGCACGAGTGCATAAAAATTACAGATAATTTTGCAAGAAAGCGTGATATCAAAAAATTGTAAGAGTTTATTTTCATATTTTGGCGAAAGTGCCCGAGTCCGAAAGACGAGGGCTCTTTTACAAAATATGAAAATAACCGAATGCAATTTGTATAAGATATCACGCTTGAATGCAAAATTATCTGGTCATTTTCATGCACGAATGTAATTCATTGGAATATTTCACGAATAAAGAAATTCTCAAGGAAATGTTATTTTTTGTTCATTTATACTTTCCTCTATAGATTGTATGGAGCACTCACCAAAACGCGAAATGTTTTTCTATTTTTGAAGTCTGACATTTATTTGTGTTGTTTATTGACGTCTAGCGATACGGTTTCAAATGTGTTGTTATGGTGACTTGATACAATGCAATTACCGCTGTAAGTTTTCGATAATTGCATTGCTCTTATGGGACATTTTATATATGAGGGAAATATTCAATGAATCACCTGTTCGGCGGTGTGCGGCGCCATCTTGAGCGGGTTCGCCCTGGGGTCGGAGCGGCCTTCCTCGATGTCCCGGATCTCCTGGCGTACTACAATCATGGCCTCGCAGAAGCGGTCCAACTCTTGCTTGTCCTCCGACTCAGTGGGTTCGACCATGAGCGTGCCGGCGACGGGCCAGCTCATGGTGGGCGCGTGGAAGCCGAAGTCCATGAGTCGCTTCGCGATGTCGGCCGCCTCCACGTTGGCCGACTTTTTGAACGGCCGAGTGTCGATTATGAACTCGTGAGCCACCAGGCCTGGAATTATTCGTTCGAAAAGTTCAGGGTAGAGCGATTTCGGCTTTACGTTACAACAACAAGGCGTTCGAGACTGTTTCTTTGCATTTGAAAGAATCAGATTTAGTTTCCGACAATAGACAACACACAGATGGGTACTTTATTAAAATAATTCCATACAAGTAGATAACTAATTTAGTTTACCTACAATACGAACTGTATATAAACTACAAATCAATTTCTGATTTTTTTCGTAAGTAGATTGAGATATAAAAAGCTGCAAAAAGACAATAAGAATAGCAAAACCTTTGAAATATATAAAAAGCTGCAAAATGACAATAAGAATAGCAAAACCTTTGAAATATATAAAAAGCTGCAAAATGACAATAAGAATAGCAAAACCTTTGAAATATATATATAACACATTACTTTCAATTGAAAACGATGCCACCTAGAGCCTGGTTCATAAAAGTAAAAGACTCGTATTTACGAAACAGGTCCCTAGAAGATATGCACCGGAAGGCAACTGATTTGCAACCGAATCAAAACTGGCTTTTGCAACCGAAATGCAACTGATTTGTAACCGGAATGCAACTGATTTGCAACTGATTTTTACGGTAAATCATACTTGGAGTCAAAAAAGGCTACATGTCATCCCCCAAATTACTACAAATACATATTTTTCTTGGAAAAAAGGGAGTTCTGAAAAATCCAAATTTGTCTCACATGGAAACACCGCCGTAACTTCCTTAATTATCGAGGTAGAATTATAACATTTGTAAAATCCACAGAAACTCCAAGAATGTTCAGTGCATTTTCAGCATTTCCATTAGTCGTGAGAGTTTCATCAACCTACCTCGATAATTACGGAAGTACAGGGGTTTCCATGAAAAGTTGGACACACTCTATAAATATATGAGCTGTCTACATTCCAATTTCAAAAATATATTAGTCAGCATATAACATAAAATTATGTCATTACAAACTGGAATCTTATAATGTTATCAATTTTGTATTCCTGCATCAAAGTCGATACACATCATCGAGACCTGCATGGAAGATTCTCCATAGGCGTACGCAAGTATAAATAGGGTGGTACTTTTTCGGAACGAGAGTTTTTAAGACTTTTTAGTAGAGATTTGGTATTGATAAGTGCAGAAGTCGAGGTGTAGAGAATTTAAGTGAAGATCGTTAGATATTTTGAACAATTGAGTGTTTTGTAATTCAGTGCAGTACTGGTATTTTATAGTGAAGTAAATGAATGAAGTTCAGCGTTGTTTGGAGTTTTATTTTCACTAACAAGCCCAAGAAAATATCGTAACAATATGATTATCCCAATGAATATTGAAACCTAGATAACATAAAATGATACAAACCAGATGTGGAGCTTTTGAAGAGCGTGTCGTAGTGCGGCTCGAGCACCTTGGACATGTAGTTGGCGTTGAGGATGGCCACCTGCGTGGCCTTGCGCAGCCCCCGCGCGCCCATCATCTTGATGTAGGCCCACGAGATGGGCAGGATGGCGCTCGAGCCGAACGGCGCCGCGCTGACGACGCCGAACGGCGCCGGTGCCACGGCGCCCCCCTCCTCGGTGGGGTCGACGACCGGATGGCCGGGCAGGAAGGGCGCCAGGTGGGCCTTGACGGCGATGGGGCCCATGCCGGGCCCGCCGCCCCCGTGCGGGATGCAGAACGTCTTGTGCAGGTTTAGGTGGGAGACGTCGCTACCGTAGTCGCCCGGCCGGCAGAGCCCCACCTGGGCGTTCATGTTGGCGCCGTCCAGGTACACCTGGTCGGATGCAAACGATGGTTTAGAATCACAGTGAGATTGGAATTTTTGGTGTGGAAAGAAAAAATGAACGTCATTCGAAATCGTTTGAGATAAACTTAACCAAGTTCCTAACCAACAAAAGTTTATACTGCGATAGCTAGATATTTAGAATAGTGGACAATTTTTAGTTGAAAATTTTCAAATTTTTATCAATGCGAACAGTAATGATGAAGAAAAAATATATTATTCTTTCAGTAGTGATGAATAAGTACCACGAAATATACTACATACAAAACGTTTATTATTGGATCACTATTTGGATGAGAAAAAAATCTAACTACCAAAACATGTGCTTCGTCCTCCACTCGATGAATTCTGATGAGGACTTGCCTACTATGGCGCTTGCTCTAGGCACAATTCGGCCGACCACCCTTTAGTTTCCAAAAATAACATTCTTAACAAAATAGAAGTTCCTTAATTTTTTCGTCAACAGCTCTTTTTCAAGAAAGTTCCTGAGAAATAACTCATTTTGAATTATTGTTGATAATTTTTAAGATGATTGTTTCCCTCAATGCGGATAGCCAAGGAATAAGTTGAAGGCTTGACTTAGATAGTTTTACAGCAATTGTAATCGACCTGTTTGACTGATATCTTCGCATTTAGATTGATGATAGATTGAAATGGGATAAACACATTGACTCCCTCGTTGAAAAAATTTCTCCTATTATTGGAGCATTACGAAGATGTCCCAAATCAAATTATAAAATAGCCAATATGTTTCATTACTCACATATTCTCAGTCGGATCAAATATCTCATATGTATATGGGGTTCATGTTCAAAGAACAACCTCAAAAAAATATCTGCTTTATATAGAAAATCTTTGAAAGTACTACATCGTCTCCCATATGATACTCCAACAAATGAACTATATTCAATAACGGGCACATTTTCTTCGGAGGAACATTTCTTGATGGATAGTTTGGAAATTTCTCATTCCACTGTTGAAAAATAATTAAAGTCAAACTTTATATTAACCAGGAATTCAGAAATTTATAACTAGATATACTAGACAACATAACTTGTTTCATCTTGATACTGCTAGCTCTGTAGTTGGACAAAAAAAATTTGTTTATGAATCATTATCTAAGTATAAAAAATTACCAGAGGATTTAAAAAATATTAGTAATATAAATCAATTCAAATTTTGATTGAAAAAATTCGTTCTCCTCAAAAGAATTTTAAATTGAATTGGTGTTTATCTATTTGACAATTCTTTCACTTATCCGTTTCCTCATAAAATCATTTTCTTGCGTTGATTTGTATATTTTTTCTTTCATTTATTTATTACATTGAAAAAAAGTTTTTGATGATTTGTGAGCAATCTCATACCAGTACAAAAATACTGTTTGATTGTTCATGCTATACCAATGAAGTGCTACCAAATCTTAATATATATAAATCTCGTGTCACAATGTTTGACCTCAATGGACTCTTAAACCACTTAACCGATTATAATAAAATTCGCACACCATGTGCAGTTCGATCCAACTTGAGAGATAGGATAGTTTAAATCTCAAATTATAGTCGCAATTTCAATTTATTGCTAATTATTTGTCTGTTATTATTTGAGTCACAATTATCTGTTAACTCCAAATGATTCTAACAGATGTCGATACCTTTCGACTGGGTTGAGTAAGAAATCAATAGATGGCGCTGCTGAGCCCATCAGTTGGCAGAACAAATTGAATCAAGATGTCGATACCTTTCGACTGGGTTGAGTAAGTAATCAATAGATGGCGCTGCTGAGCCCATCAGTTGGCAGAACAAATTGAATCAAGAAATCCAGCTCAAAGAATCAGGACAGCAGAAGGTCATGCACAACCACAAATGGTTTAGATTTGGAAAATCCATGTTTTTCTCATGGGCAACTATATGTTGCGTGTTCACGTGTTGGGAAACCGTCGAATCTATTTGTGTTAGCTAAAGACAGGTTAACTAAACCTGGTGTTGTGCACGGATTGGTGTTAAATTAAATTGAAATTGATAGTATTTATAATTCAAAAAAATAGATATTAATGTTTAAAAGTTTAAGACTGTCTGCCTTGCCTACCTCATTCATGAGTTTAAGCGTCACATGTTATTTACTGTATTATACTGTAATATACTTATATTTGTTATAAAATTAAATGGAAATAATAAATCTGATAAATTTTTATTTTGTACCTATTGATTTTTGCTTAATATCAAGTGTAAGAACATTTTAATTAATTGTGTTCAACGTACTTCCCCTTCAAATCTCAATCCAGTGAATTTGTATACCAACATCAACATTTTCGTCTTTGTTCGTAAATAATTTCATTGTACTAAAGGGTTATAGTAGTAGAAAGTCAAATAAGGAGATCACCATATTTTTTTACAAATACCATCTGTGTGAAAAAGCATAGTGGACTCCGTGACTGATGTTCTCTTATTGTTCCTCTTTGATTGTTTACTATAATGTAATATAACAAAAACTTTAGCCACAGCAACGCGTGGCCGGGTCAGCTACTATATTGTATTATTGATTTGTATGATTTGAAATATAATGGAATGAAATAAATGAATAAAAAAAATTAACCTGATTGAAATTTACTTGGACTTTGGACCACTTTTCAGATACTATATTGGTCCTGCGATCGATTTGAAAGTTTTCTGAATTTAAATTAATTCTGGAAATAATCTCAACATATATCTCTCTCACACCAAGCTCAATCGACCAGAATGCGCATTTTTTTTTTTTGAGATTTTGCTATTGAGCAATTTTATATATTTTATTTTTCAATCAATCAATCAGTTTATTCGTAATTCAATTCAATGCTACATAGGTACAAAATGTATATATACCCTTGCTAAGGAAAATTTTAAAAATATGAATGTGCACGCATTTTAAGCACTCCTGCTATAACTCCCGAACTAATAATTATCTGTTCATACAAGAATGTATAAAAATTAATTAATCACTAAACACAAATTCGAATAGATTCTACCGTCAAAAAATCTTCAGGTTGCCGCCCCCAAAACACTGTCTCTGCCCCCATAGACACGTGCCCAATGAACTTATTGAGAAATTTTATATAAATGTGGAAAGAATATCGGACAATCATTGGGTGAATCAATATTTTTTTAGTTGGCGCTTGGCTGATTTCTCTTTACTTGAAATCACAGTTATTTTACGTAAATGAATATCAGATTAATCGGTTGAGATGTTAAGTAGTTTTGAGGAGAGAATGAAGTTTGATGTACAAGAAAGCCAAAAAAAGGTTTACATGTTGTTAAGAATAACAGCTATGTCGTTCTGATAATTGCGTCTACTTGGAGTCACACAGTCAGAACTATACAATAAATCTCACATGAAAAAATTGTATCGTTTGAAAAAAGCTCGTTTCGATGGAGTTTTTTATTGGGCTGACATTGAGTAGAGTACTAATATGAGTCTTCTGAGTTTGATAAATTGAAAGAAGTTTATCCTACAGAACGCACTACCTCAATTTCGACTTTTGTGTTCATTGAAACTGATATAGCTTACTTGTCCTCCGTTTTGGTGGATGATGTCGCAAATGTCGGCAACCGTCTCCTCGAACACCCCGTTGGTCGAGGGGTAGGTGATCATCACGCACGAGAGCTGATCCCTGAACTTCTCGGCTTTTTGTTTGAGATCGTCCACGTCTATCGTGCCGTCTTGCCGCACTTTGACGGGCTCCACTTTCATGCCGGCCATTTGGGCGCTGGCGGGGTTTGTACCTGAAAAATTATAAATAGTTTTTCAGGAACAGCCACAGAATCTTTTTCTTTCTCTCAATGAAAATTATCAATATTGAGCATTGAGCAATCGCTCACGTTGTTACCATGTCATGCAAGTCATAAAGCAATATGAAACCAAACGCCTGAAACATGTAAAATAACTCTCATTGCGCCGGTAGGGCATTGATGAGATCAGAAAAAAAATTTGAATATATTAGCAATATAGTTTTAGCCTCTCTTTGAATATAGAGTCATCCATTATGTCTGTTCGAAAAAGCACCATCTTTGGTGGGAACGAGGTTATTCAGCTGTCTGCCCGAAATCAAGATAGTTGAACCAATGAAATTTTTAAAAAGAAAGTTGAGGCATTCCAAGCGAGTAATTGTTTTAACTGCTAATAAATATTTCAATCAAATGTAATGTTCGTTTTTATATATTTCGACAATTTCAGATAGTGTTAAATATGTTTTTGTTTTATAAGATACCATATTCCCTATCGGCACATCCAACCCATTTTATGTTCGAGTATCCGTTGTAATTTCAGTATATATGTGATTTTAAATTTTAAAACAAAATTCAACTAATTTTGGCAACAAAATAGTCTCATATACTTAAAGTTGATTATTTATTTTTTGGTCTGTATCTAGAATTAAATTCAAATACAAAATAAAACATCTTTCACTAAATTTTCTACGAATTATAGCAGCACCTCGAAAAGTAATAATTTATTATTATTGTCACTAATATAGAACTTAAAAAACGAAAATACGAGTTATATAAGATTGCAATTTACTACATTGGTCAAAGTCGAAGAGCTTGTTTTCAAGAACATTTCACACATAATCGATACAGAAGGACCAAAAAAAATCTAGTACTGCCTAAGAAGTTCTGTAACTGAATGTAGTTTGTTGTGAAGCCCATCGATTTTTCTTTTCGAAAGTGTTCTCGAGCATCCAATCCAGAAACGCACTTGACTCAAAATCAAGCCAAGTTCAAGTCGAGTAGGTAGTAGTTCTAAATGTCGAGGCAAGTCAAGTATTTATTTATCGAGTTTTTGAAAAATCATGTAATTTATATCAAGCAACTTGATTTTTAGTAGTTTCATAAATGATGAAAAATATAGGAATAAACCACGAGAAAAAAACTATTGTTTATAAAACTTATTGTTGAAAAAAGAAAATTCTGGCTGTGGAAATTCCATGTTTTGGAACAAAGTAACGGAAGAAGAATATTAAAAATGGATGTAACACACAGGGTGTGAAATGGAACCAAAGTGTTACGTTTGAAACACTGACCAAGACTGCGAGATTGCTTCGGTCAGCCCGGAGCTCGGGGAACCCCCGTATTTTGTATGCGCGCGAGCGAGCTTGCAAAAATATACGACGTGCGACACGTGCATATCAAGATAAAGTAATATCAAGCAGCTTGATTTCAAGTCAAGTAATAAATATCTCAAATCAAGTAAAGTCAAGTATGTGAATTGTCACGAGCTTGATTTTCAAGTCAAGTAGTTTGTTGAAATATCAAAGTACTGATCTAATAGAAATATCAAAGTGTATACCGCCGTTCTTACCGTGCGCACTGACCGGAATGAGGCACACCTCCCTGCGCAGGTCGCCGCTCGCCTCGTGGAAGCACTGGATGGCCCTGAGGCCGGCGTACTCGCCCTGCGCGCCGCTGTTGGGCTGGAAACTGATGCGGTCGTAGCCCGTAATGGCGCACAGGTCGCGCTCCAGCTCTGCGAACAGCTGCCGGTAGCCCAGCGTCTGCGCCCTGGGGGCGAACGGGTGGATCTCCGTGAAGTGCCGGAACGAGCACGGCATCATCTCCGTCGTCGAGTTCAGCTTCATCGTGCACGAGCCCAGCGGGATCATGCTGTGCACCAGCGAGATGTCCTTGTTCTCCAGGATCTTCATGTACCTGCGATTGGAACGGCGATTGCGTCTTTGAGATGCTTGATACGATACTAGCCAACCCGTGCCCACTTTGTTGTGCGATAATTATTTTTGTGATGCACTTATATTATGTAATTCTTAGTACAAAGGTTCCTCAGGTCCATAGAGCTATGCCTTTTGGGCGCACTCGAAAGGGCGTTTGACAGAAATCAAACCCCTTTTTTCCCCCGTTAGGCGATGAATTTCAATAAAATACGAAACACGTATTCCATCAATTCTGTTAAAGAATATTCATGCAAAATTTGAATTTGATGGGACCTATAGGAATCACGTTGTCCTATACAATTTTTGACCCTGTTTTTCACTCCTTCAGGGGTTCAATTGCGGAAATCCCTTTTTATAGAATGCTAACTTCATACAAAAAAAAAGACCCTCCAAGTTTCAAGTCATCGGCTTGGGCTATACGTTGATCTGTCAGTCAGTTATTCGTTATTCAGGATAAAGCATTTTATATGTTTAGTGTTACGTCCTAGCGCCGGCCCTGCTGACTATGGATGCGAATTGGTGCCGCAGTTCCAGGAAAGATTGTACCTGCGTGATCGCGGCTCACCCAGAATGTTCGATTGTCAAGATTTGTCTGGATGATTCTCCACTATATGAGCGTCTATATAAGCGGGAGCTGCTCACGCCGACGGCAGAATTTGTATTACAGAGAGTCAGTTATTCAGAGAGTTTTTATTCGGAGAGTTAGTTATTCGAAATTTTGTATTCAGCGCTAAGTGGAGCGAGTTTAGTAGAGCTAAGTGGCGAGAGTTATTGAGATCTAAGTGTAAAGAGCTTTCATTTGTTATTGCTAAGTGCAAGAAGTGTGTAGAATTTTTAGTACAGAGAGTTTTAGTAGTGAGCATTGGAAAGTTATCGGAGCGATTTAAGTGATTGTGTTGTATTGTATTGTGATAGAGAGTTTTAATAAAAGAAGTTTAGTGTTGTTTGGTGTTTTAATCGAAGAACCCAAGGAATATCGTAACAGTGTTATCAGTCAGCACACACTGTTAAAGCATTATATCTCTTTCGTTTTTTTATGACTTGATTTGCATAAACTATTATTTCTTACTGATTTTTTCGCTCATTATAAAAATTGTAGCCTTTATCACTCCTGAATAGTGTAACTTTCTGTTAGTGAAAGCATTTTCATAATCGGATTAGTATTTCCGAAAAGTATCCCCTACAAACAAACAAACACAAAGTCAGAAACGAACCTATTTATAATATTAGTATAGACTTATATAGTCATCGATTATATTACCAAGAAAGTAATAAACTCATTCAAATACAAAATAAATGGTCCACGATCCAACCGCTCAATAATGAAGTCAGAACCAAGCTAATATAAAAACTAACTAACACTAACTTTCAATTTTTGAAGTTTGTAAGCTTCAGGAAAAAGCTTCTTCAGTAAGGATGAGTTCCAAAGTTCAGTTATTTTATTCTTCAAGAAGGAAATGGCATCCATATACAACACTCAAGGACAAATATACGAAAATAAATATATTTTGCACTAGAATTTTATAGTAACGTCCGCAAATCAGTATCAACTGCAGCACAAGCTAATTTTATCGGGTGCGCTGCGTAACACCCACATTTCGTAACACCCACAGTGCATAACACCCAAAGTGCGTAACACCTAAATGTCATAACACCCAAATTTTGTTATGCCCACACTCACCGAACATACCCGAATGATGTACTGTTGCAAAATTTACCGGATATTCTGCAATTTCCTGTTAACCCAATCTAACTTAACCTAACTAACCTAACCTAAAAGAAGGATGAATTTGGCAACAGCGCATCATTAGGGTATGTTCGGTGAGTGTGGGCATAACGAAATTTGGGTGTTATGACATTTGGGTGTCACGCACTTTGGGTGTTATGCACTGTGGGTGTTACGATATGTGGGTAGAACGAGATGCTCCCATTTTATCTTCAATTCACGTAATCTGTGCATTTTCCTCTGTCACAAAAAATATACAATAACACAACAGTACCTGACTATCCTTGTCTCAGAATGGTGCGAATTGAACACAGGATGAGTGAGGAACGACGACGTCCTTTTGAAATCGCTGCGGGAGATGGACCTTTCTCTGACGGAGGGGTTGTCGAGGAGATCCTGCGTCGTTTTGTCGCACCCGAAGATGAAAAAGAGATCGTCTACATCTTGGAGGGTAGCCGTTTCATCGAGAGACACTCCCACCGACCCGTTGTCATAGTAGCGTAGGTTGATTTGTTTGGATTCTGCGCGGGATTTGACCTCGTCCACACCGAGTTTGGGTCTGATGGTGAGAGTGTCGAAGAAATGCTCGTTGGTTAGGGTGTTTCCGTCTTGTTGGAGGCCGTAATGCAACACCTGGAACATTCAAAAGAAAACCTTAAGTCAACAACCAAAACATAATAGTCAAATCAACTTTTGATTCACAACCCAACAGCCAATCTGGTGCCCACAATTTTCTAATTGTTTTTAAGTAGTTTTTGTTCGCAGAATCCAAAAGAACTGTCAGATTTGGTATATCAGATATAGTTTTTGAGATACGTAATATTAGCGCTTTTTTGAATAAACTAGTCTTATTTTATTTTGTTATATTACTATTTTATTATGTACTTCTACTATCCTACTACCATGATAAGTAGGGTGATTATTATCATTATTATATATGAAAAAGCAAGGATATACATAAGTAGGATTCATCACTTATCACTTAAGAATTTTATTCTTTACGACTTTCTAGCATGCCGGTCACCAGAACAATCTCGCTGAAGACTCCAACAGTAGTCGGCCATCATGTGACAATCCCATCTTCCTTGATAACGACTTTCCATAGTTTTAATGTCCCGATGTTCTTCACTTAAATCACCTAGGTTTTCTGGAAACCGATCTAAGTGGCTGTGGAGGTAGTGAATTTTTATGCTCATGTTACAATCAAGAATTTTGAAGTTGGGAACCATATTTTTCACTAATTGTATTTATGTGATTCTCTGCTTCATAGATGTTGTGAATTGTGATTTTTGATAAGCTGCCTTGTCTGTGGCCCATCAAATATCCCGGCTTTCAGGTTTTGTGTGCTAATTCCAGAAAACAAAGGCAGATTTCTGATAACCCGTTGCTGATTTTGTGCTCTGCTATCTCAAAGACATAAAAAAACAAGGATATTTTGTATATCCACTTTGCTATACAAAGAGAAAGTTTACCATTTTTAAATCGATACATATCATCCACTGATGTTCTTCATACTTATTTTTTTCATGACAAGTGATATTGTTTTATATTCTTCCTTCGTACTTGTAAAGATATCATTATTTTTACCTGTCAGAACGAAAATTGACTGGCCTTGACTTTTCTGAAATCAGCACTCCAAAAACATTCAGAATCAGTTTATAATTCATTGGCACTAAAAAAAAACCTTCTTTCAACAGAGATCAAAAGAAGAGGTTATTTCCTCTTTTATTTCCGCCTCAATAAATACCACCAAGCCGAGTTTTTACGTTCAGTATTGTTACCAAATCCCCAAACACCGCCACTAAGTCGCGCTCGAAAATAGTCCTCCTCTCATTTGCATGACAATTGGAGCTCGCCACTTCGAAGAGAGAATACATGCCTGGACAATTCTCGAGGCCTTCGAGCCTTTCGTACCTCTGAATCCACAATAGACGAGTTCTATAAAGATCTCCTCTGTTCGAATGGTGTACATAAAGGTCGCATTGCATCGAAAGAGGAGAGTTTAGTGAAAAGTATTGGATGCTTGAATTCGTTGAACAGACCAAGTTAGTAGAAGTTGTATTTTTATAATGAAATAAACGTTAGTTCAGTGTTGCTTATTCAATATCAATTCAAATTGAGGATATTATTTATATTGAAGAATACAACTAAAACTACGTTTATCACTGTTACAATATAGACATAAGAAAAATATTTGTGAATAATCTTTCAAATACACGTTTCTGAGGGCGAAAGTGTTTTTATAAAATACTAGTATCGTGTTACCCAATATATCTTGTTGTATAATTGAATTTCTGATGAATTGGAGACTTCTGAGAGTTGCTCCTAGCAATGGCATCTATATAAGAGAAGAGTCTGCTGGTCCTTAATAAAAAAATAAAATTCTGGACTAAACATATATTTGACGTAAAAAATAACTTACCAACGCCATGTTATGAATCTTGGTGGCGATATCTTTGAGGCCCTGAGGTCCGTGATAAACCGCAAACATGGCGGACATGTTGGCCAGAAGAGCCTGGGCTGTACAAATATTACTTGTGGCCTTGTCTCTTCGGATGTGTTGCTCCCTGGTCTGAAGGGCGAGGCGATATCCGTCCCTTCCTGCTGCATCTCGCGTAACTCCGATCATTCTTCCAGGCATCAATCTTACCTACAATTCACATTCCAAAAAATGTCGTACATTCAAATAATAAAATAATAATATAATAATATGTCGATTTTCTGCGTAGGCGTTTGTGAAACACTTCATGAAACTTCAACGCTGAGAGGATTGGGCAATTTGTTCATCTATATGTTTCCTGATCAAAAACAATATTTTTTCTATTGGTGATTAAATTTTTGTAGCAATATTAAAGATATATCGAGACTTTTGGATGAATTATCTTTGTTTGGTACGATCAATATTAGATGGAAATAATTGAAAAAAAAATTCTAAGCTAATATTGAATAAACTCCCCGTTTATCTAGCGACATATTATATGAACAATCAGGAGTGCTCGATCACAGACGCTATTCTATAAATCACTTATACTGAATCAGTACAAAGAATCTGAAAAATTAGGTAGAGCAAGCCATATTTATGACACTTGTAACAGAGACATATATATTACACCCTTTGCGTGTAAGTCTATAGGACAACGATCTTATCATTTCTTGGGTGCTACTGTGTTCAATGGTTCACCAGAAAATATACAATCCTGTTATCCATATACGAGACTGAAAAATTCACTTATCCAATACATACGCAGCATGCCGCGGAAAAAATCAGTGAAATATTCCACCGAAATAATTAGCTGTCATTATCAAAAGCATACAACATAATCTATTATATTCATTGATTCATTTTATCAGAACTTCGTTTATTTTCTTGCATTTTATTATTTTATTTATACATTTTTATATTATAAAACTTGTTTGTTGTGACATATGTTTATTGTTAGTAATTCAATTATTTTAATTTATCCATCACATTCCTATAAATAATGTCTTGTTTGTATTTCAACTTGTTCATATTGAATTTATAGATTCGTATATAGGCTTTATAATAATATACATACATCACACTTAAGCAACATATGTTGCTCCCGTGGGTCGTACAATTTTTATTTGCATTTGTTTTTTTTTCAATGTGATTTTGTATATGAGCTAATGAATTATTATTATTATATTATTATCGTAACCATTATCTCACCAGTGATTGACTACAAGCAAAAAATCCTGCATGCGGTCCTCCATAGCCCAAAGGAACACCTAGTCTTTGGGATGTCCCGACTGCAATATCCGCCCCGAATTCACTAGGTGGGCGAAGAAGTGTTAAACTTAGGAGATCCGTTGCACAACATACTAGAGTCCCTGCGAAAACAAATAGTATTGAGTTGCCTCAGATTGAAATGATGCCAAATGTTTTGCTACAATTCTAGTTCGTGTCTAACTTTTCTTTCACTCTTGACAAAAACTACATATTTTGAACCTCTGAATACGAAACCAAAGTCAAAACGCTCTCCTTAGGCTACTTGCACACACACCTACCTTGGATACATTAGTTTTCAATAACCTCGTGTCACGACAACAAAGCAACTGATTGTTTCACTGGTAAAAATCCGGCGAGTCTGCAAGCACCCGCCACCAATAAAATATCGGTCGATTTTATACTGGTCATCCAAAATCGGTGTGTGTGTGTGTGTGCAAGTAGCCTAGGTTCGGAAGTTGAGGCCGTTTGAAAATCACCAAAAAAGCAAAGCATTTCCACCTTCTTTCTTGAATATCATAGCAAGTTTTTATGTTGTGAGGTAATTTGCGAAAAAATAAATACCTTTTTTGCTTTAGTTGAAGTATTCAACCATCTTAAATATGTTTTTGTGATTACTATCCCCTATGGAACAAGTGCAATTGAAAACATATTTTGCGATTATTCTTTACGCAAAACAGTGGTGTATGTTCTTTTTTGAGCTCTACGGGACATAGTTTCTGACAATAAGTATCGCCAAAGAATTATGTTAATGCAGTAATAGAAAAATATAGACAAGGTGTTTCTTCGACATCAAGTTTTTACTCCGAATTCACGTTTAGTAGTCCAAAATACGTAAGTTGGACTACGTTTTTTGAAAATTACTTTTGTCAGCAAAATATACTTTTTCCAATGTTTTATTCATACAAGGATCATTATTTGTTGAGTGAGCCAGCAAAACCCCATTGTGTTCTATTCAGATTGTGTATGCAATAGATGTTATGTTAGAAAGCTCTCGAACAACCTACCATGAGAATGGGCATTCTCGCTGAGAGCGCTGAAATCCTGCACACTTCCCTCTGTGTCCGGATACTGAAACAACACTCCAGCAATATCCCTGTTGGAAAAATCGGCTTCGAACACGTCCACAGTCTCGACAGTGAGTCCCAACGATTGGCACCTCGTTTCGACTACCGAAATGGTCTGAGGATGGAGCAAGCGCGACACCAGCAGCTTCCTTCTCTTGTTGTGTCTGAAACACAGGGATAAGGCCTCGGCAGCAGCGGTACCTTCGTCCAAGAGGGATGCGTTGGCCACTTCGAGACCAGTTAGCTCGCTCACCATCGTTTGGTAGTTGAGGAGACCTTCAAGACGTCCTTGAGCAATCTAAATAAACGTATAATCGGATTTCGGTCTGTTTCGCTTAAATTTTGTTTTTTCAAATATTGTTGTTAGCAACTCGAAATTCAACAAGAGGAAGAAACGACTGTATACAGTGACAAACATAGAATTCGAACAATATATAGAAATGTTATTGTTATGTCCGATTCTGCACCTATTACATTCCATATTTCAGAAATGAATAAATTAAAATCGCATTTTTTCTACAAATCCCGATAAATCTCTTAGAACAAAATTGTTGATTCTAATTACATACTTCCTCACTAAATTTTAACTTGCCACTGTTCCATGTTTTTAATATTTTAATAAACTACCTCTCATGTATGGATTTGGACAAAGCATATTATCCAAAATCCATAATATCCATGAGTTTGAGACCTTTTTGCAATATCTCGTCCAGATGTTGTCACTAAAAAAATAAAACTAATAAATAATTTTTTGATATATTTCATATTGAATGAGAAACTGACTCCGAATTGAATAATGATTTAGAGATAGTTAAGTTGAATCTAAATCAGTTTCACATAAGATAGAAAAGCATAAGCGACCTTCGCATCAAGACGGATACATTTTTGAAGATACGTTTTTACGTTTTTTTTAAGAACAGTTCAAAAAGAAAGCATTCTCTGGACTAAATATAGAATGTAGGTTTCTATTTCATCAAAATTTAAATTTAGAGGTGGATTTATTCAAACTTGACGAGTCGAGTAAAGCACGTGACCACTGGAATGGGGCTCATTTTTATAAATTTCTCAGGCATACTGCAACATCGAAATCGAATTATTTCTATCATCAAAGAAAAACCCAGTGTGGTGTAGATTTTATTTGTGACAATAAAATGGATAACCTTTAGATGGGATATGCCTAGTTTCTAATTGAAGAGATATAGATGTTGATAAAAAATATTTATTTGACACCTTTACATAACATGCTTTCAACGAGTCTTACAGTTTTTGCTATATCAGTGTAGAACAGCGCAAAATTTGTCATAAAGAATAATAGATTTATAGATATTGAAATTGGGAAATACAACATGAATGAACACTAATAAAATTGTATAAAGCTAAATTTGTAAAATGGAAGGAGAAATTGAAAGACATTGTCGGGCATCCGTCACAAGTCAATAGAGGATGTTTGAAGGTGTTCTTCAACTGAGTAGAAATAATTTTCTCGGATATTTTATTTTATTTTTGAACTCAGTTTGTCGGGTATTGTTTTGGGAGTCATGGTTTCAATGATAATATTAAAATCAAACCACCTGATCTATGTAAGTATCTTCGCAGTTAGATTAGTATAAAACTGATTCGTCTTTAAACTCAATGGAAATATAAATTTTCACGAATTCTCTTATCAATATAAAACCTACCTCTGGCTGATAGGGAGTATATTGTGTGGTCCAACCGGGATTCTCGAATATATTTCTCATTATGGTGTGTGGCACGCAACAGTTATGGTATCCCATTCCAATAAACGACCTCCAAATATTGTTCTTTTCTGCTATTTCCCGTATTCGTTTTATCAATTCATATTCGCCTGTATGGAATAGATAGAAATGAGTTTAAACTTCCGTAAAGTATTCAGAAACATGATTATGTTCTTGAAGAGAAGGAAGTTAATGGATTGAAAATATTGATTTGGAGAAGAAAAATCCAAAAATCAGCTTCTGTAGAGTACTGACAACTAACTACTACAGATATATTTTTTCATTTTCCTCTAATTTTTTTCTGAACACCCTTTAAATTAAAGCATGGAAACAGACAAAGTGAGTTCATCTGCTTCTTCGATATCATGCAGAAAGAGTAAAATATCCATTAATACCAAGTTGTTTACCAGTTGGATTTCTTATTTGCATTATTTCAACAGACCCCCTGTGAAGCAATATAATAATAAGGTCTTATCACGTGTGACCCCCAGCGAATACACCAGATACAGGGTGTCCAATGGAACACGCACCAAGATTACTCATTATATTGTTTTCCAAACCAGGTACAAACTAATGAGCCATTAAATTCACGTAGGTGAAATTAATGGGAATTGAAATGAAAAAGAAAATTTTTAAGAGATGAAACAAAAACAGTATTTTTTTCAAACATTGTGGTCTACAAATTATTGAGGAAATTTTCGTCTGGATAGAACACTCCGTATTATTTTTGAAATTCTTACCTATTGGTTCTTCCAGTTCCAATGGTTTCTTCAAGCTGATATTTTTGGGAACAGCTTTCTCGGTTAACTCATCCAAGCTCTACAATTAGAAAATTCGATTTTTTTCAATGGGTTCACAGCAAAGCGTAGGTAATAATATATTTAATGATCAGAGAGAACCCAAGGAAAAAAAATTGAAACAATTCGAGTTAATTTAGAATTATTGAGGGATCGCCACTTTCGGCAATGAGTTTTTCAGCTACTCTGGTATATTCGAAAGCAAACAATAGGAAAAAGTCCGGAGAGGTTTCATAAAAAGGAAGGGAAGTCAACCGTAAAGGTGGAAAGACTAATAAAATTTCGAAAGCCTATAGGAACTTTATATAAGGTACGAAAATTTTAACAACTTTTCGCTGTATAATCATTTCTAGTTCAATGACTTTCAGAGATTAAATTATCTTGCCAAATGTGTAAAATAATTTACCTTATATCCCAAAGTATCCAACATCGTAATAATATCACTATCGCTAGGGCCGATGTGCCTGCTTGGGAACTCATCTTTCGTGGAAAATAGCGGCCCTTCAGGTTTGGAGGGTACCGCACTCAATAACCTTATCGGACTGGAGAGTTTCCTACAATATTTTTGAGTTCGAACTATAACTTTGTACATGTTGATGACTCGTGAGAGAAACCCTCGTTCTTGTTCAAATAAATGTTAGAGACGAACTATAGCAGATATATCTCGGTCACAATTTGAACAAATGACTGACGAGGGTATAGGTCATTACGCTAAATGAGATAATGCGAGATAGGAAACAGATGAACGAAAACATTTTTCAAATATTTTATGTGGTACAATTCTTGTCTGGATATGCAGAGGTAAGAGGAGGAAGTTTCAACTTTCCATTGAATTCCTCCCGTTTATGAATGATACTGATGTTTGAAAGTCGTTCATCGACTTTTTTCCGATCTTTATACAATGACATACATAAGATCTTTATATTCGACTTCGTAGTCTATTTTTGCTAAAAAACGAGTATGAAAGAGACTCAATTCAGTTGTCACGTTCTTTATGCTGCAATGCTAAAAGAATTTCAGAATATATCTGATTCAAAAATGGGTTGCGAAAAATATCATTGAAAAGAGTTGTTCAGTTTTAAAATAAGTATATCTCCACCAAAATTTCAACTTTCTGTCACCTCGATTTCTTTGAATGTTTGTAACTTTCGCTATAGCGATTTCAATGAAGCAGACTCAATAATTTTAATAACTACGAGGACAACATGCAATATCCAAATAATATTTCATCGCTGCCGTTACCCAAGGTGGCGGCCGGCATTTTTTTTATGGCCGTTGGTCAGAGTAGCCGCTAAAAATTTAGTTTTCATAGAAACACTTTTTGATAGAACTCGATAAAGCCAAATATATATACAAATCAACGAAAAAACTTCAGAAAAGTAATATTTTGTTCTTTAAAAATTCTACTGTACACAATTATAATTCTAGAACTTTCAATAATTATCATATAAACATTATTCACACCAATAAGGGTAGAATTACCAGAAGAAATGAAATCTTCCAGATCCATACAAATTTTTTCGAAAGAATTGAAAAACAAACTAGAATAATGATGTTCATCAAAGTACAAGCAACAATTGTTAATGTATCATTAGGTAATATAATTATCATTGTTAGTATTTTAACTTCCTTATACCAGAACCCCATTCTGTTTGGAAGCTGTCAGTTGAAATTGTCCATTCCGTTCACCAGCTGACGAACGTCAACCCTCAGAAGTCGAAACTTGTGCGACCAATGGACCAACGAGGCCTTACCTTTTAACGTGCGATTACCCAGCACGGTGGCCCGGCGAGGGTTCGAACCCCGGCCTTCCGCTTGATAGGCAGATATGCTAACCACACACTACCGAGACCACAATAATATAAATAAAAATAAATATTATCTGAATTACAATTGGAAAAGGTATAGATATCATGGCTGTCATCTGTAGTCATGAGTAATCATAAACTAAGTAGTTAACAGACGAAAATCAATATCGGACCAAAAAACTTTGCGGGTAGTTTTTGCACTACCTTATTATTAGATTTGTAAAGTATATAAATAGCTAACCCTGGTCATCAGATTTAGTATCAGTTTATTCATGAATAGATTATAATAATTACAATTCGAAAATTTTATGAATATACATTTTTATGAAAAAACTGAAAAACAAACCTTACGAAGAGAACTTGTTAGGTTAACTGAAGGTAATAACAATTTACAATCAATAAATTTGAAGTTACATACCTAGATAATCATCAATTTGAAGACACCAATTTCATAAACTATTCAAAAATGTGTCAAAATAAATTCGAGAGGTCTTGATAATTCATATTTTACTTTTTTGTTTAAATGATAATGATTTAATTTTTTTGATTTCATGTGGTATCTTGTCATAAAGACATGGTATTATAAACTTTCTTCTTTGAATTAAGATTTTAGTTAAATATTTTCAGTCCTCATTGTAAATTATTTTCAGAAATCTTTTTCATATTATTTCCAGTATATGTATATTTTATTTTTGACACCCCGCCCCAGCCTAATATTCCATAACTTATTGGGGATTGTATTGAGGCAAAATATAGAATTTCTAGTTGTGGTATTGTTAAAAATCCTTCAAAATGTCGGAATTTGGAAAGAAGAATTAGAAGTTTGTTTAATATAAAATATAACTGCTGATCCCATTTCAGATGTCTGTCTATCATTATGCCAAGGTATTTGATACAGTCACTATCCATAATTTGTACAGTATTAGTAATTTTCATAGGGCACCAATTTGGTAGTGAATTTTCGTAAGAAAAGAAGGGAAGATATTTTGTTTTATCGAAATTTATTGATAATAAATTGTTATCGACCTTGCAAATGCCTTTGCTAGGTCTATAAAAACAGATAGTTGGAAATCTATCGAGTGAATCATAAATATTACTTGTTTTCTGTCGTTAGATAGTTATCAATTCTATATTTTAAAATGTTTTCAAAATTTTTTGCCAGAGTAGATATTAGTGTGATTGGTCGGTAATTTTTTATAATACTTTTATCTCCGCCTTTGAAAATAGGTTTGATTATACAAATTTCAAAAAGTTTTGGACATATTCCAGTGTGAAAAATCCTGTTAATGAGATGTGTTAATGGTTTTATTACTATATCGGCTAAAGCTTTCATAACTCCAGAAGTAATTTCATCCTTTCCCGGTGACTTTTTAAGTTTGAGTGAATTGATGCAACTGAGAACTTTACTCTCGCTTGTTTTCTCAATGAAAAATGAATTTAAATATGTTTTGAGAGATTCTTGATCTATTTTAATGTGATTAGAAATGTGTTCTGCTAGATTATTTCCTACATTACTAAAATAATTTATTAAGTTATCTTCTATGAGTTTTTTATCATGAGATATATTATTGTTTACTTTGATAAATTTTATTTCATTGGAATCATTTTTATCACGACAAAACCAGAGATCTTTGGATGATCGACAGTGTCTTTCAATTTCAGATAGGCAATATTTCATTTTTGCCTGATGAATTAGAGATGTTAATGTATTTTTTTAAGGTTTTATTCTCTATTTTTAGTCTTGTATTATCGTTATCCTCTCTAACTTTTCTATAAAATTCATTTTTCATGTTGACTGATTGTAGTAAGGATTTTGTCATCCATTTTTTTCTCATTAATTTTATTTTTTCTGTAAGTTTATTTGCCAGATCTCCGGGGTTATTATATAATAATGATCAAAAAGATGTTAAACTTGTTTAGCAAAACTCGCGTCGAGTGCAAGTAATATTAATTTGGTTTTAAAATCAATCTCTACAAAAAGTTTCTACTTCCACACCAATCTCAACGTTTAGTTTAGAAATGAAAGAGGATGCATTACATATGGGAGTATTTGAAGGGCCGACACATATGGAAGTGGCTAATGGTCCGATGAGTTTGCGACTAATGATCCGACAGATTTGGGAGTGACTATTAGGATCTGGGACATTGATGATTTGATAAATACGAGAAAATTCAAGGATCCGAAAATTTCGGCAGTGACTTATGATTTGAATTTGAGAGCGGCTGATGAAAAGATCCGACAAGTTATTAACGGATTTGAAACCTTTGGTGGGATTGGGTGATAGTCTCTCACAAGTTAACTTCATTCTGTTTTCTTGAGCCACCAAATTATACGAAACACCTGTTAGGTTGGAATAATTCCAGCTCCGTAGTGGCTCATTTGGATTCTTCGACTCAGGATGTAGTCTTGTTGAAGAATATGATCGTATAATACCACTCAAATTTAACCCAAGAAGATAATAGCATTTGATTTTGACCATGAAATCATGGCGAGGCGAGAACAGTTTGTTTCATTTTTATCTTTGAATTTGTTTCGAAATCAGGATTTTCGAGAGCAAAAAACATCACCAAATCGTATTCGTAATGACGAGGATCGTATAAAAAATAACAACAAACGGTTTATTGAGAAATCTTCCTGTATTTAAAATAAATTATATCTAACAACAAATAATAAATGAGCGATACACACACAACCGTACCGCATGATGGTGAATGAAAATGTAAAAATAAGACTAATTAGAAACAGCATGGACATCCACACAATATAAATATCTCGTGCCCTTTCAACGCAAACTAATGTAAATGTACAATGAAAAAAATATAAATTTTCACCCATTTCACGATATTTTATCACGAAAACGTCTCACACTTTGTACAAAGTGATGAACTTGTTCCAAGTAAATGACGACCATGTCGCGGACGAGCGAACCGCAATCCTGTCTATCTCGAGTAGACACGCGCAATAATTGACAACAAAAAAATTGCTACAACAATTCCTTACGAGATTTTGGTTTGACTGTTTTAGAAAATTCCTGAATGCTCCCGTTGAACTGTTACAAGGAAGTTTGACCTCCATTTTATTTTGATTCATTATCCCAAGTGATGGTGCAGAACAATTGAAAATATTGGGCCAAGAAAGAGAAACTTAGTTTTCACGAAAACAACCTAAAAAGTACCAATTGTTCATATGAAACCCACGAATGTGTTGTATTATACAAACGAGAAGAAGAACAAGAGTAAAACATATTACGTTGAAAGACAAAAAACAGCGAGAATTCAATTCGAAAAAAGCAAATACAAGAACAGACAGAAAATGACAAACGAGTGTAAAATACATAAACGCCTGATCCCGCAAAAACTCATGAAAAACTTAAACTCGTCGTACTTTCATGAAGAAGTTGACGAAATAACACCAATGAGAAAAACTGAACAAGTTGAGTGGAAGAATGAGAAATTAGGCGTGAGTAGTATGTTTAAGAGAGTTCAGCACCACTTTCAAGGTCACGCGAGCTGGACCGTTTATGACCGTGCGGGCCTCCGTCCGTCCGCCCGTTTGTTTTACAAATTAACTTTGAAGGCGGGATGATGACATAGGTTCAAGACTTGATTGCGCGTTAACTCCGTATAAAAAAAGTGCCCCTTCAATTAAACTAAAAAAAACAAAACATTGGCGAGCGGTGCGGGGCATCGGTTTTCCGATATCCGACCTACCGAATCTTGAAAGTAGCGATAAACATGCTTACGCTACAGCGGGAAAATATGTTTTTTCCGTCCTAAATTTCCCCCTTGTCTCAAACTCGTTCCCACCAAATTCGTCATGTTTCAATAGCATTTCGTATTACGTTCAATCCCGTCCCGACGAAACGAGAGCAACCCGCGCCCCATAATTAATATTTACTGTCGACAAACGAAATCGCGAAGTCAGTCATGGCGCCGCGTGCGCTCAGAACAAGAGCGCGCCCATGCCGCCCATCTCGCTCTGCTCCTTGACGAAAATCTCGAAGTACTGGTAGATGATGGTGACGGCGAGCAGGATTCCGGTGCCCGAGCCGATGGCGCCCATAAAGTCGGCCATGACGGAGAGTGCGCCAATGCAGAGGCCTCCGAAGGCGGCAGCAGTCGGGATGTATCGGTTCAGCTCGTGGATCATAGAGTTATCGCGGTGGCCACGCATCACCATCTGCTGCTCCTTCAACTGCTTGGCGACGTCCTTGGCGGAACTGCCTGACACCTGTTCAACGTGATTTTTTTTTAAGCGTATCCAAGGGTAGACCAAAGTGGAGAGTATTCATTTACCGGGGCCGAATTGTACTAATTTTTTTAGGTTAAATACTGAAATATATGTACACCAAGCTCCCTACAAAAGTAAGTCATTAGTATCTTTCTTTGGAATTATTATGTATAGCATACGCCTCGACAGACATTGAGATTCATTTACATAATTATCCAGTTTCAATAATCTCAATTATTTCACAATAATTGCTACAAAATTACAAATTCATAATTAAATTTCCACTGAAAGACCGGCCTTTATACTTCGAAAGATGGGTAGGTACTGAGATAGAAAAAGCACTGAACCACACATTAAAAGGGAATATGCTTATAAAATAGGAACGCTCCAATTATAGAATTTGCCTTGAAGGCAGAGTTATCAAAGTTTTTGAATTCTTTCGAGAGAGAAATTGAGTATTTCTAGCTTTCAGTTACTTTAGGATATAGTAAGTGTTGGGGTTAGCTTGTTTTGTTGTTAAAAAGCGCTAAGTAGAAAAAGTAGTTTCTCAATCTTGTCTTCTTTTTAATGATTCGTTTCTTTTCATTCTAAAGAGAAGTTGTGAATGCGTATTTTTCGAACGATTATAAATGATAGTAGATTGTTCTACGAGGAAAGTGAGTTTTCTACCGATTGAAAATGTGATTCACAAGCAAAATGATATTTTCCCTAAATCGCTCGGAGATTTTTGACATTACAGAAAAAAATTCTTAAAGAAAAAGTCAAGATTTCCTTGCTGCAAGGAAATGATATTTCCTTACAGTTGTTAGTGTTCTGTGTTCTACGTAAATGATAGAATACCGTTTCCATAGTAACCAAAGTGATTTTATTACGAATTTCAAAGCACCATTTATTCGTGAATAAAATCATTCGCGATTTTTTCAAAATCAATTAATATCTGTCGAATTTTGAGCGATTTGTGGAAAACAGATGTTTACCTCATAGGAAAAACCTAACATTCCTGGACTCTTGTTGCTAAGTCTCGGTTTGCATCTCAACTCAGTAATCTTTATAGTCGTCCAGGAATGTTAGGCTTTTTCTACCAGATCAATAAACAATATCCTATGTTGCTAACTAGACATCTCGATTTCCTCACGGTTTGAAAATAATACTTTTTCGTATACTTGATGGAATGGCTCAAATGGAAGTAAATTTGAATAAAGTATCATACAAATCATCAAGGTAAGAACATGTAGGAGTAATTTTGAACACTGTCAAAAATTCAAGACAAAAACATGGAAAACCACGATTTTCTTTCATGGAGAATAAATTAAAGAATATCGAGTTTAATCGTAGCAAGGGCTAAAGTGGAATAGCACTTTGATTGATTTAGACATATCTAGGGTAGAGAATGTAATCCCAGACCAGGATCAGTGAATCGGGATTTCGGAACCAAAATTTTTCGATCTCGGGATCCCGGGTTTGATCCTGGGCTCCATTTTTCACTAAAAAAAACTCCGTATAAAAAATTTGGTTTCAATCAAAACATAAATGAAATGGAATAGCAATTCATAAGTCATGAAGTTATTGCGAATTGGCAATATATCGATTTCAAAAAAATTTATTTAGGTTGAAGTATGCGACCACGCACTAGATGATAAGGAACCTGTTCTATCTTCTGACTGACATGTGACCTTTTTTTTGTTGCTGGGGTAGTTTAATTTGTGAGCGGAGCCTGACGTAGTGTGTATAACTTTATGTTGTTAGATCTCATTAATATTCTCACAGGAATATTCCTTGGAGGGAACATATACTCAATTCAGATCCCGAAAATCCCGGGACTGGCTTTTCACAACCCCGGCCGATTTTTTCTTCCGGTATCCCGTACCCCGAGATTACATTCCCTAAGAGTACAAAAAAAGAAGAGAATTGTATTCGTGTTTACCTCGATCCATGTCTTGGAGAAGAAGGCGCACGAGCCGAGCATGAAGACGATGTAGAGCAGGGCGTGCACCGGGTCCTCGAGGATGTGGCTGACGCTCTCTGGCGGCGACAGATAGTAGCAGAGGCCGCCGATGGGGTAGGAGCGGGCGGGGCCGCCGCCGCCCACGTCCGCCCACACGCCCAGCAGGTTGATGAGGAAGTTGCCCTGGAACTTGACGGCCAACATCTGCGAGATCACGTACAGGTTGGAGACGAGCGCCGATTGCAGGATGATCGGGATGTTCGACGTGTAGAACAGCTTGATGGGGTAGCTCGAGTACTGGCCGCGGTACCTAAGAACAATGACAGGGGTTGCGGTGAAGTCGGCATTCGCAGAGGAATATGTGATGTGTATAACTGATTGTTTTCAAGAATCAAAAGCGATAGGACGTCGGAATGCGTCGAAGAACCAAGCGCCATTTTGTAAAATCCTGGTTTGTTGGGCTAACGTTTTCAAAATTCCAATTCACACCATCGTACAAAGTTTTCTCTCCTAGTACATACTTTGTTATCTTTTGACGAAAGAACCATTTTCATTGCTTAAATTTAACAAATATTCATTTTGAAAGAAAGAAAGACCATTTTGGAGATACATTATCCTTTCTCAGTATCTTAAACTATTGTTTTCGTACTTTTGCATCGCTTGTAAATATCGCAACGCTATTTTATCGGGAGTAATTCTAAAGTGTTTTTGAACTTCGATACCATACAATACTTGAATAAGAAGTTATTTTAGTTTCTTCTATTAGCTGTATAGCAATTCAAACTTAAGCGAGTGAACACACATGGTAAACGTCACTTGACATCATCTAAAGAGCGCGCTAAATGGTCGCGTTTGAACTGCTTAAATTTATTCCATGTTTTGAATTTCATTTTGAAAAATAGTTTGGATATGTTCAAGATGTCATGAAGATGTAAACGATTGATATATGACATAAAAAATGATGCATTTACCCTATTATATGATATGAACGCAGTAGCGGATCCACGGGGGGGGTTTCGGGTCCGGACCCCCCCCCCATTGGGAAAATAAGACATTTTTTTTTTAATTTTTATCGGCTCTTAATTTCCAAATTTTGTTAGGGAACGAAAAAATGTCACATGAGCAAGACAAAAAAAAATAAAATAGAATAAATTTTTTTCCATTAAAATTGAAGAACTTTAATAATTATTATTACATTCCATCGAAAACTAAAGAGCAGGCTACATTTAAACATTAGTAAATTTTCGAGGTTTTTTGAAAGTAAAGTTTCGAACCTACTTCACTTCCTGGCTACACCTTCAAATTTTGCTCATGTCAATCTCTTTCACTTTTTGTTTGGATCTTGACTAGTTGTTGCTATACGGTAGCTCATAATTTCCTGTTTTATATATATATATATATATATATATATATATATATATATATATATATATACATATATATATTTGATCGGCTAGGCTTCCGCGGTCAGAAATGTGCTGGCTGGAACTTCCGGTTGATCCGCGTCTGGAAAGATTTACTTGTCTACGTTTCGACTCCCATTTCGGAGCCATTTTCAAGACTGAGTGACCTTGCGTCTAGGTCTGAGTTGTCTCACTAGCTGGCTATCATCACTGGAGATCGAGGATAGAAGGTTGGTGGGATTTAAGGATTCATTAGTAATTATAACAGGATCAGGTATCGGACGGTCGATGGGAGGTTCGAACGGATTGGTTCCCAAGTCGGAGTGAATAGAAGTATGTCGGACCAAAAGTGGTTTCCAGGTATTGGGGAGTCTTTGAGAATCGTCGCGTTTATTGAGACAGTTGGGACGTTTTTCGATTTCAATGGCTTCACGGGTAATTCTGGTTTGGAGGGTTTGGAGGGAAAATGGCTCCGAAATGGGAGTCGAAACGTAGACAAGTAAATCTTTCCAGACGCGGATCAACCGGAAGTTCCAGCCAGCACATATATATATATATATATATCTGATCCTGGATCCGCCACTGTATGAACGTCTGTTAGTCTGAATCCAAATTATTACTCCGAATTGTTTGAGTGACTCTCAACCTACTTGATTATTTCGAAATATGTCCGTCAACAAGATTTTGTGAGATCGGCAATATTGTGTGGTTGATATTATTCTGTCTTTGTACGTACCTCGCGCTCTTGATGGGCAAGTCCACCCTGAAGCCCTGGAAGTATATGACTATCGCGAAGACGAGGACGGTGGCGAGCAGGTTCATGAGGTTGGGCAGGTTCTGTCTGTAGAAGGCCTCGCGCAGGCCGCGGATCTTGTCCTGCCTGGTGGTGAGCAGGTGGAAGAGCGCTATGACGGCGCCCTCGAACTCTGTGCCCCTGCCGGTGTTGACGGTGGCCGGCGAGAACGCCTTCCAGATGATCGTCTCGCAGATGTTGGTGGCGATGAAGAGCGAGATGCCCGAGCCGAGGCCGTATCCCTTCTGCAGCAGCTCGTCTAGCAAGAGGACGATCAGCCCGGCGACGAACAGCTGGATGATGATCAGCAGACAGACGCCGGCGCCGATCTCCGACGGGTCGCCGTACATGCCCGTCATCACGTAGACGATCGCTTGGCCGACGGTGATAACCATGCCGAACACTGAAACGACGTATTGCGGTCAGGCGACTTCTCCTCTTACGAGACATGTCGTGCACGAAATTGAGGTGTCGAATGTAATAAGTTATAGGAAAGTTAGAGATCATCCGAATAGAACGATAGATATTACATTACTAGTGCGGAACTGACTAATCTCCAGTTTTTTTTTGTGTCAGTTTATGTTTGAATATTGTTTCTCTGAAAAGTGCACATGAATTTGCAAAAACTTTCATAGTAAAATGAAAAAATAACTATAACAACCGTTTATTTGAAAATGTGACAATGAGCGAGAACTTAGAGTACAACACTTCTTTTTCTTTTCTCTATTTTTTATGAATAATCAGTTACCCATCAGTCCAGTTTTTATATAAATAATAACAATAGAGAGGAGCAATCAATATTTACATGTGTAAATTTAATAGGATTCACGGGTTTGACGGCTTATTGACAGCCGTGCGGAAAGTACTTTCAGCACTAGTGCAGAAAGTTACGAATAAAGGTCACTTTCCATGGAAGTAGAGAATGCGATATGTATCACTTTCCTATGTGGTCGTAGGAAAAAACATAAACACGACCTCATCCTGTGATTGGCCAATCATTCTATTCAGTCATTTATTCACAGCCTGTTTCCTATTTGACATTTACTTATCAAAACACAAAGATATGATAAAACAAAGTTACTTCATCAAGGGAGCTTTGATAAAGGATAAGAGCGGCGATAAGAATCAGATGAAGACAGCTAATTAATTTGAGGTATGTCACTTGAATTTTCTCAGTGTACTTTTCAATTGTTGGTATATATTGTCAGATTTCTTAGAGGGTCGATGAAAGTGCCAAAATTCTATCAAGGTTAAATATTTTTGGGACAATAATTTCAGGTTACCGATTCGCTTCTGTATTATAGTGGTTTAATTGTTATGTGCCTTTGATGTGTTGTTTATAGAGGAGCTTCTATAGTAGCGACGATCTTTGCTTCGCAGCTTGAACAACTGGAAATAGTAAAATGAGTGAATCTGATAAAGAAATGCTTGCAACTTCAAATGCCGTTTGATATTATATTATTAAAAGTACGCCTATAAAGGGTAATTAAAATAGTATACATGAATGTGGTTCTGTTTATGATGAATAATTGATGTTTCTTGTTGTATCATTATAAAAATTTCTTACATTATTTTAGTAATCGATGATTCTATAAACATAGTAAGAGTTAGTAGTGCTTCACAGTGGATGAGGATTTTCACCGGTTTGAGGAAAGCTTGAGTTGATTTCATCATCCTCATTCTACAGTCCATTTTATTGTAATCGAAAAATTTTACTTATAAATTTTCGAAATCCATACCGACCACGTTTGATAAAAGTGAAGAAAATACACACATCAATTATCACCGCTATTGTCGTTACTCAACTACAAAGCGTGTCTCAAAGTCTCAACGTGTCGCTCCAATATAAACACCTGCATACAAAATGAATTAATTTTCTCTGCTTCGCTAAAATAATGAAATATACATATTCATACACACATTATTCGAGCAAATAGTTCTATTCAATGTTATATTATGTACTCGCAATCAGATGTGGAACATCTGGAGAATGTTAAATGCAAAAACAGCAATTTGTGAAGTATAAGAGAATTCAAACTACAGTCACTTCACAATAATGAGTATACTTAATGCCTATTAGTAGTACTAGTAAAGTGGCATTGATTCTATGTAAAATCTAAATGATGGACCCTTCAATATTTAGAAAACTGCTTATACTTGCGAAGAGAAGGAAGTTAGTTCAGGGGAGCTGATTCTCGTCTTTCTCTTCTCCAAATCAACAAGACTCAAAATAAAATAATTTTTCCTTTTTTCAGAAAATGGGGATGTAATATCAAAATATCACGTTTGAGATGCCTTCTAGTTTTCTACTATACACTACTTTCGATAATCGAATTAATCGATGCTTAGTTACTGGCAGTTTAATTTTCAAATTACCAATAATTACGAAAATATAAGTGAGTGTTCAATTCAAAACTCTCCCAATTCATTCTGAGTCTACCCTTCACTATTTGGCAATAAAAATGCCGTTAACGAAATGAACTTCCACTGAAATCATCATAATTATTATTCATTTGAAGATAATCAAAAACCAATTAAATTTGCTAATGACATTGTGCCTCAGAAGTGACCCAGTTATGGGTGAAGAATAGAAAGACCTCCCAACCAGATTTTTACTCGGCAGAAGAAGGAAAAGGTTTATCTAAGATGACTCTGCTTTTATAGCGCGTCAGACGATGAATCACATCACACCTTTTCTTATTCAAATTGTTCATACCATTCATAGAAAACTTAAAAGTCAATTTTGCCATTGAAAATGTTTCTTAGGACTTATATTCAGTTCATTGCACAGTTTGTACTATCTCTATATGTTAATGGGAGGCTTAAACTTCACATTGATGATTTCCAATCAATTTTTTTGAACATTGGCGCATTATTCAAGCGTGTACGTAAGCTAAGGTTGACAATAAAAAATTCAGGCGTCCCCTCAATAAATTGTACGAAATTGTACAAATGCTCAGTACTGAAAGTTCTAACTAGTTGCAAAAAAGTTAAGTATGTGATTTGTCCAAGCCTGAAATTTTCAATTAATATCACTTTTAATATTCACAGCATATCTTTATTTTCCTGATGAACACTCATTTATAGGATATTCTGTGTTGAGTATGCGATCTAAAAGGATTAAGTGAAGATTAATATTATTATTTCCCATTATTCAACCCAAATATTCAATGTCATCGATATTCCACATAACGTAGCTTACGTTTTTTTTTCAAACATTCATGTTCTACTAAAAATGTGTGAACCCAAATTTAGGAAATATAGAACTGCAATAAATATATTCCCAACTGTTTTTTTTCAAGGTCAATTTATGTATTTATGTTATTTATCCAAAAAAGTTATCCACATACTCTCATCATTTAAAGATTTCTCTCTTTAGTTTCTGATAAGTTCAATTAGCAAGAATTTATTTCAATTAATGAATTTTTCCAAGCATGCACCAATTTGATCAAAATTATTCAAATACCTTTCACTTAATTACCTGGCAAACATGTCCATTCTCCACACAACCATATTCAATAATATCAAATCTGTTTTAAATGTAAAGGGAAGGGAAGAGAAATGATTTTATGTTTTTAATGTGAGGTTGAATAGTTGAATTAATTTATATAAATAAGATACATGCCTGGCTCATATTATACCAAACTTGTACTTTGAGCAAATTCTCACAATGCTAATCAATGGAGGCGCTCATACAAAAAATGTTGAAGTAAGAGCATTGTGACAACTTACACAAATTTAGAGATTTATTTGAACTATTCCTGATTGAAATTCAAAAATCACTTTTAAAAAATATTCAGAACTGATAAAACTTCTCTTTCTCTTTCATCAAATCACACAAAGTCGAGAAAGTATAGCTCTCCAGAAAAAAATCCTTATTTCAAGTATTGCAAAAAATATTGAGACCCCAGATTCTTCAAGTGTTCTGAAAGGTTTGTGTTTGAAGTTTTCTGAAAAACTTCAAGCCCACAATTGTTCATAATTATTAATAATTTGCTGTTTAAACTAATAAATTTGGCAAAGATGCCATTGATACCAACATCTGGCTATTTTGGATAATATAGAAGATGGGAGAGGTGATATTTTGTAACACTTTCAACTGATAACCAAAACTTAATGAAAATCAATGATTTCCATATATATTACAAAGTAGTGGGAATATTCTAATCCTGATCCAAAAACAACATGCAATTACCTGAACGAAGTCTTGTAAATTCAACTCACATTTTTGTGCACCGTTAAATAAAGCTCTGTCCTTGGGAGTATCGCCTACTTCTATAATCTTCGCTCCAGCCAGAAGTTGCATTATCAAACCAGACGTTACAATAGGTGAAATACCCAATTCCATAAGGGTACCTCTATTTGACGCCAGGATAACTCGAATCCAGTAAAAGGGATCTGCAGAATCTGAACTCATTATGCCAAATAGCGGGATCTGCAAACGAAATGAATGAAAATAAGAATAATCTAGTAGCAACAAGAGAGATTTTCCATTACCTGACAGCAAACCAAGAAGATAAATAGTGTTATTGCGGTCCATAGCACTTTTTCTCTGAATTGAATCTGTAACAGAAAAGTGCCACATGTACTATAACAGATGGGCAGATAATATGAATTAAAATGTGCAAAATTGCTTGCAATTTCATCAAAAAGTAGTCAATCTTAGCTATATAAACATTGTCCATATGGTTTTTCTAAATCAAGGGAGAAATTTCAGAAAAAAATATGTTAAAGGAAAAGTTCTTACTTTTCTTTCTGGCTTAGCTATTTCGGGCAAAATACTGCAAAACGGTTTGATCACCTCTAGAAATTTTACTAGAAATAGAAAAAAATTAAATTAGATCACTTCAAACAAAAAAACTGAAAAATAGATCAGTTAGAATTTTTTGAGTAGGTTATAAGTAAATATAAAGAAATGTTACTTACTTCCCATTTTGATGGGTTTATATGATGTCCCTATCCACTATAAACTAGAGTTTGGATATTTGTCGAACAACACTCTCTCAAGATGTCACGTCGCTTGTGTGGCCAAGTTTGAAAGAAATTACGGTACTTTCGCCCGAGAATTTGGATACACGTCGTACACGTAGCACAACACACCGGTCACGTGACAGATGATGTTGGCGTTGTGGCATTTGGCGAACGTCAAAACACCATCCCGCACAGAACATGAGATATAGGTGTTCTGTGATTCACAACGTGAGAGTCCAATCACTAAACACAAAAAATGTGGGTGCGCTGCGTAACACCCACATTTCGTAACACCCACAGTGCATAACACCCAAAGTGCGTAACACCCAAATGTCATAACACCCAAATTTCGTTATGCCCACACTCTCCGAACATACCCGAATGATGCACTGTTGCGAAATTTACCGGATATTCTGTAATTTCCTGTTAACCCAATCTAACTTAACCTAACTAACCTAACCTAAAAGAAGGATGAATTTGGCAACAGCGCATCATTCGGGTATGTTCGGTGAGTGTGGGCATAACGAAATTTGGGTGTTATGACATTTGGGTGTTACGCACTTTGGGTGTTATGCACTGTGGGTGTTACGAAATGTGGGTAGAACGAGATGCTCCCAAAAATGTGAGTTGGATTTCATATATACATTATACTCCGCAATGTATGTTTGTTATAATCTTGAAAAAATCTACAAGTCAGCTCTCCTTAGCTGTGGTCCAACCTACACCCTAGCGAAATGACCATAATGGCGCGATATTGAACACATTTAAGACTCATGATACGTTGTTCGAATATTTTCAGCAGTTGACCAAAGATAAACAGCAATCATTTAATATTCAATGCGAAACACAAATTTCACGTTTTCGGTTTTTTCCAAATTGCCGTGGTACTTGACTTCGAAACTTTCAAACTGAACAATAGATGACAAGAGCATTACAATGACTATATGTATAAATTGAGCAATCAAAAAGTAGATGGCGACACTAATGCTGTTACGCCAATAACCAATACCTTGCCGAGGTTTTTCCTGAGGCTTACAAAAAGTTCAAAGTTAATGTTAATTTGTATCTCCTGTCCCTTGATTCACGCGATGTTCTCCGAACATTACAGGGCTTCCCTTTAGTGTGAATCTGCATATAAAAAAACACACAATAACGATTAATAAGTACAAAGTTAATCATAGCTAGTTTAGAAATATTACTTATTGCAGGTCAGCGAGTGGTTAGGTATTGCCAATGGGCGGAGATACCCATGGGGTTTCAGGAATTAGTTACAATAAAAAACTGTGCATTATGATTAGATTATTCATGGATATCTTCCACCATTATCGTCGATCAGTTGCCTTTTACGAGCAATCTTGGGCTCCATTATACAAAAAATAAAAACTGGTCAAACTCAGGCGGGCTCATGAAAAATATGACAGAATTTGCATGATTTTTGTTAGATTCCTCTTTATGAGCGCCACTTTGAGAGTTCAAATTCCGTTTTTAGTAAAGTCGGACCGTGTACCAGTCTCCCTACGCGTTAATTCCTTAATTCCGTGTTACTTGACTATATTTTTAAAATCATCCCAGTCATAATAAGGTAGTGCAAAAAATTGGTTATAATAAAAAATATCACTTCACACTAAACAATGCGAAATTTGGGAGGGAAAGATGGATAGTTGATTCATGAGTAATGAAAATCAATGAACATATACCATTTACTACAACATGATAATATTTACAAACTTATTCAGTAGTCTTAAAATGTGATGGCTTCAGCTCAGGATCACACGTTGGTAAAAAACTGAGAGCAGAGCAAAAATTAATGAATTTGAGTACTCGAAAGGGATGGGAATTACTCTCATAAAGTTCCAAACTCATTTATCATTAAATGATCATGTATCTTTTATCTTGACTGGCTTTGTCTTGACAGAAATGAGAGAAAAAACATTGCTATTTTGAAAAGGATTCGGAGCTTTTACACAGTTTTCTCATTACCTTATACACATACTCATATTCAAGTTCATCTACAACTTTTACTCCAATTAATATTCACAAATAGCATTCATATCATATAGTGAAGTTAGAAAAATAGTAGAGATCTAGTAGTGAAAATAGTTGTCATATTTCATTTTCTGGTAGATATTTCAAATTATACAATACGTTACATCTAAGCTGCTATCCTCCACCATTCGCGACCAAAACAGGTGCAAACATTTGTCACATTTTATACTCATTTTTGTACAGTTGAAGGTGGCCAAGACTGGGTATAATAATTCAGAAATTGTTAGGATTTTTTCAAAAGATCAATTACCATAAGGCGAAACTGATATTATTGCAGTCGACGCGCGTTTCGCTAATAAGGTTAGCATCTACAGAGGAAATTGGAGTATCAAGTAATATCAGTTTGGTGTTAGGATAATTGATCTCCTAAGTCAACTTTTCCACCAAAGTCTCCAATCGCATCATTTTATAGAAATTCGTGAAATCATCTCAGTTGCAAATGGTCAAGCACAGGCACAGACCAACTTTGGTGTCCCATGGTCCAACCTAATGAAAATTCCTAATTTTTAGGTATAACCAATTTAGGCGGATGGAATTATAAGGGGGTATTTGTTTACTTTGATAATTATATACCTACACATCAACTTCTGATATCCCATATTTCTAATGTTCAAATTTATTTTTGATCATTTGAAAGAACATTAGAGACATGTTCATTAGATTTTTGCAAAAATAAGGAGAAACGCCACTCTCGTGAAAAAATAAAAAATAATGAAAATATTTTCTAGAGAGGATCGTAAAAGAATATAGTTTTGCAAATTTGTGATTGTTTTTTCAGTTAATCAGCAGGATATTGAAGTGATTGGTGTTCATAGTTGAAACCATGGATTACTGTTCAAAATACATGGTACTTCTGCTGATGAGTCTATTCCCTATAGTGTGCAAGCTTCTACTCATAGTTGAAACAGTGACAGAAAAAAAATGTCAGATTCTACTACACGTACCGCATTATTACCACAAGAGTGTTATTCATTTAAACTGAAAAAAATATAATTCTTTGTTAGACACATAGGTAACACATATTTCTTCACATTCAACAAAAATAACAATTAGCTAAAACATATCATTAAAGATATTAAAAACAGCAACAGTAAAATAAAATTTGTACAAGAATAACACAGTAAGAAAAATAGCAACCCACCTACCCGAAAAATTGGTGAAAATAGGAAAAACTTACAGGTTTATAATTTCTCAAGGATTTTTATCATTTGGTGATAAAATGAAAAAATATTTTTGATGTATTTAGTATTTAAGGTACCCACATAACAGCAATAGGGGACAAAATACCCGAAAAACGATACCTACTACGTCCATTATCTGTGGAAGATAAATTTGTCTAGGAGCTTTGGTAATAATACTTTCCTCATTTGAAACTAATAAAAAGAACTCAACTCTTCGTCTCACGGGCAAATCATTTTGGTTCTATTTTTCCTACATTATTATTGCTAATAAGATTATAGTACAATTAAAATCCAGTATCAGTGGAACGCCCAAGTAAAATCAATATTGTCAATCTCCTCGAACTCCATGACTTTATTATGATAATAAAACGTAGTTAATCGCCGACTAGTGGAAGAATTTTGTGATAATGAATTTCAGAATTATTAGTAATCCACCTCTTTCTAGCGTTTGTGTCGTAAAAAACGGATCTATGGCATACATAAAATTTTTGCCATAAAATTGTCCTGAGAACTGAATACATTTCTTTCTGAAAATATATCTCTCTTGCAATCACCTTCTAACTTAAAACTACTCTTACATTACAGCCTTTTCATGGAAATTGCTGGCAATCTAATTGCTGGCCTTTGTCAAATAATAAATGCGCACGCGTTTCGGCTTATTTTCATTGCAATTTTCAGGCTTGAAATTTATAGATGTTTCTAATTTTCAAGGTCATACACGCGCAACTTTGCATATTTTTAGTGATTTTAGATTTTGACAACATATAATTATTGTGTTGGTGGTTCTGTAGTCTTTATAATGGCCGACTTTTAAGTAGAAGAGTCATGAGCTATACTTTATAATCAGTCATTCCAATATCGTGGATGGTGTAGAAATGGCGAAAACAATTTCCAGGTAACGTATTTGATAATATAGTATCATGTTTTCTTAAAAAATAATATTGTCAAAAATGATATGTCAAATGTCAATAGGTCAAAACGTCTTGAAAAGTGTCTCAAATGTAAAAACACTGGTTTCTTCAGTTTTCACTTTTGCATGCAATTAATATTGCATGCAATAAAATTGCTGCAAAAAGGCTGTAATGTAAGAGTAGTTTTACTCCTTTCAAGAATCTCTTTGCGATATTTTTGCAAGATGCAGATCATTGAAGTATATGTCAAAAATGACGTGACGCAGTTTACGAAAACAATAGCATCCACATGCATTTCGAATATAGTACAGCCGATCCGATCAAAGTTGAGATTGAAATTCTTCCCATTGCCGGTTAAGCAATAGAATGGTCTGAAACTTTTCCTAGAGATCAATTACCCTAACACCAAACTGATATTTTCGCAGTTTGGTGTTAGGGTAATTGATCTCTAGGAAAAGTTTCAAATTTTACACCAAAGGTTCCGAAACTCATCGTTCAATAGAATGGTCTGAAGATTTGAATGACCGCTTCTGCGATATGTCATGAGTTTCCCTTCTATGAATTTGAAGAGCTGTATCCGTTTTTAATTCAACAAAAAACGAAAGATATTTGAACCGAATACCGAATTTCTTGTAGAAATGCATTCTAGTCGGCGATAAAACAGGGTATGAACTCATTAACAATATGGAAATAATTATGACATTCGTGAATTTATTTTTTCCGTAGTTTTCTGGGTGCCGCACCTACCACAATCTGAAAAAATACGAGGTGATATTGGAATCTATACAAGTGTAAAAGAACAGATTTTTAATCTACCTCGAAAATTTGCTGCGTCAATTGAAAAACAGTTCCTTCTGGATAGAACAAGTCCAATTAGTCAGCAACTTCTCGTATAACTCAAATTTGCCTATCGAAAAGAACCAATAAATATATATGTATATATATATATATATATATATATATATATATATATATATATATATATATATATATATATATATATGTATATATATACAAGTTGTTGACTAAAAATCTGCCCTCCTGCACTGGTATGGATTCAAATATTATTTCTTATTTTTTCAGATTAAGTTAGGTCAAAAATCCAGAAAACTACGAAGCAAATATTTTTCTACCACAAAATAATGACCTTCAAACAGTAATCGTGAATTTAATAATTCACTCATGCCAGTGTATCCCTTACATAATTGACAAGTTCCATACATAGACCGGGCGACAGTAACAGATTTTCTGGAACAATTTTTTACAGTCTGCCTTCAGAAAGGGAAGTGATTGAAGATAAAACAAAGCGTAAACCGCAAAAAAAATTACGCGCTGCCTGGTACTTCATGCAGAACCCATAATTTGCATTCGTTAAGTTCATCAAGAAATTGGATGGCAGCCTTTTTACAGACTACTTTACATTTGTTACACATATAGATGCCGATTAAAGTAAGAAAAATATGATACAGGGTTGTTTACGAATTTCCCGAATGTACTGCGGAAAAAATTTATGAAAACCAACTTTTCCCCGTACGCCAATTACAATGGAGAGGAGGTCATCTCTGGAAGAAAGTGTGTTCAATCGAGTTCAAATTATGGGTAAGCCATTGTATCACGCAGCGCGTATTTTTTTGGTAGATTATGTTTTTTTTTTGGATTAAAGTATTTGCCTATTCTATTCCAAAGGCAGACTGTGAAAAATTGGATCTGTCACTGCTGCCCGGTCTAATAGTAAACTATTGTCTACCGGGGATAACAGGCGAAATAAGACAAGCCGCAAATATTATTATTGAGCAAATAATCAAGCCAGCCCGTTCAATCCGCCAAGAGAGCTTTGTCGCCTTCCTCTTCTTCCTTGGCGCCGGACGACTTGCCCTTCCTGAACAACAACGGGCACATGCCGAGAATGCAGCCCAGAGTGACTCCGAGCACTCGGCCGGCGTTCGCAGAGTTTCTCGAGCAGGGCATGTCCAACTGCATTGGCGACAGTCGAGGAGGTCGGAAGCCGATTTTGTTCGCTAATCTCTCCACGTAAAACGCAGACCCTATGCCTAGGATGTCGGAAATGGTGTTGCCCAAGGCGGCGGCGCCCATCGTGGTGAAACAAAAATAGGAACCCAGATACAAGTCGATGTAGTCCCCCTGGAAAACAGATATTTGATTCGGGATCGAATACTGGCCACGTTTACACCGTGCGCTAATTTGGTATTCTGACCAAGCTGACCATACCAAATTCAGACCAAGTCAATAAGTTACTGCCTGTTTACACCATGTTCAATTAGTAAAGAATTTGGTCATGTTTGGTTCTTATTTGGTAAACATACCATAGAATGCGACCAGAAGTACTAAACAGCTTTGCAACTCTACTAACACATAAAAACGTCAATAATTCATGGATTTATCGAGATTCAGATGCAAATTTTGTAAATAATAAACATTAGGGTATGCTCGAGATAAGTGGTTCTGTTGATAGATACAAAAATGGATTGGAGGAGTTTTAGTACTTACGCTTAGCAAAGATTCAAACCAAATTTTGCATATTGCCAGATAGTCAAGGCCGTAGGTGTTTACATCATCTTGGTCACTTGACTATTTTGGTCTGGTACGCAACAATTATCGGTACCAAACCAAGCTGGTCACCTGACCAAGTGTACTGTTTACACCAAGATGACCAAGATTATTTGGTTGAAATAAAGTCATTAGTCAGCTTACCAAGCGACGGTGTAAACGTGGCCACTCAGTGAAACAAGCATCACATTCCCAAGGACCGTGAAAATTACGGTGAACGGGAGTTTGGATTTTCATACGAGGAATGATAGTATATTACGTAACGAGGAGGAAAAGTAGCCTATTACGCATAAATGAAAATGTGAGCAGGTGTAGCCGAGTACGGCAATTGTGCGGGAATTTTTTATGGTTAGCACAAATTTCTTCGTTATGCCTAATTTATAATGATCAACGAGACACGGGAGGGAAGAAAGGAGGTTAAACAATTGCTTGCTTCTTGAATATAAATCCTTCACGATATCACTTCAATGTACATATCCTTTCTCCCTTTAATGTATTCCGCATTGTGTTATATGGAAAACTGTAATAAAGGCAAGACCATAAGTTGAAATGCAATAAAAAATATATATGTATTCGGAAACAAGAGAATCTTGGCTTCAAACCGATGGGCAGGGCAAGTCGATAAAATGGCTACTAATTTTTTAATTCGCGGTTGTTCCGCAGATTCTACATAACTCCGAAATCGCATGAAAAATGTAAATAAACAAATGGATCATTTATTAGAACGCGGGGAAAGTACAAAAAAAATTCAGAGATCATTCAAGACCCCCCAAGGACCCATTATAAAGAAAAATTTCCGATAAAAGACTATTTTTGAAAAAAATGTAAACAAATTAATGAAACAGTGTCGAAATGGTGCGGAAAAAAACTTTCACAGCTTATTAAATCTTTTTGCCAAATGAGAAAGAACTTCGAAATATATGGAATGATAGCTACGGGTTTCCTCATTATCTTGAACTTTGAATCATTGAAAAATGTCAGTTTTTGCCTGAGTTATGAAATAATTCGTCCGCCCGCCTTCAAGCGAATGCATAGACAACAGAATTCGTCGGTCCCGAGTCCATGGATGTTGGGCTCGTTAAAGATCCCTACCTCTGGTTGGAATACCAGAGGGTTCGGCAAAATTTCCGGTTGGGGGAAGTGTGCTCACCGGCGTCGGTGATTGGCCTTGGTAGCGGAAACAGGCCGACGTTAAATAAAGAATTAAAAAAAAAAAAAAAAAACAACAGAATTCCTATAGAGAAAGCGGCAGCTGAAATGAGGAGAGTTTTGGGTCCTTTTATCTCGAAAACTGTTGAGTTTTCGGAAAAAATGATAAGGGTCATTTTTGTAGATAATGAGACGTTCTTTAATTTTTGTATGAACGAAAATTCTCTAATTCCTATATTCAGACAGATATTAGCGGGAAACCCATTTTTCTGGGTTTGGGGGGGGCACTTCCATGAGCGCAATCGTGTTAAGTTTTGGGTCCTTTGAAAACATCTGTGACGACCTACAAATTGAGCCACAAATGAAGAACTCATAGACTTATTCACAGGTTCGTCCTTTCATTTGATTGCTACAGCACTCAAGATCCTTAGCCGTCCCTTGCCCGCACAAAGTTTTACCTTCTGGGCTTACTTGTAGAGTGTTTTGGAAAAAAAGAAATATGTACTTCTGTTTATGATTCGCTGAATTCGCTCAAACAAAGTATTTCTTCAATTGGTGGAATTCAAATCCTACCATGTGTGAAAACTAAATCATCAATTCAGTCTTCTAGAACCGACGAGTCGTGTGCAATGGAAAGAAATAATCATATTCAAGAGTGGAGGTAGAAAATAAGTTTCCTCAACAGCCTGAAAATGATGCTCTTTTCGTTTTAAAATAGACAATTTCAGGACCATCGCTTGTTTGCCATGGTTATTGAGCCGATGAATTGTGAAAAGGTTGGTCTGTTCAAAAAATATAAACCACCAGATACCACCGAAAGGAGATTCATAAACTAGCATCTTCTCTGCAGAAAATGTCCTCATTCAAAGTTTCCCCATATAAAATAGACCAGGCGGCAGCGACAGATTTGTTGGACCAATTTTTCACAGTCTGCCTTTGAAAAGGGAAGTAGGTAATTAAAGATAAAATACAGCGTAATCCGCAAAAAAAATGTACGCGCTGTCTGGTACTTTACGTAGAACCCATAATTTGCGTTCGTTAAGTTCAACAAGAATTTGGATGGAAGCCTTTTTTACAGACTGCTTTACATTTGTTACACACAAAAACATCGATCAAAGTAAAAAAACAAGAAGATATACTGTTTCGAATGATCAGGGTGATTTACGAATTCCCCGTATGTAATGCGAAAAAAATTAATGGAAACCAATATTTCCAGAACGCTAATTCAACTGAAATTAGTCTCATCGTGAGAATAACGAAAATTTATAAGACATACTCTATGGAAGTATACAGTGTGTTCCATCAAGAACATGGGTAAGTCATGAAGTACCACGCAGCGCGTTGATTTTTTCCAGATTATGATTTGATTAAAATTCAATTATTTCCTATTCCAAAGGCAGACAGTAAGAAATTGGTCCAAGAAACCTGTCAATGCCGCCCGGTCTAAAAGCGTACTCTAGCCACTGTCTATGACGGACGTCTATCAAAGGCGAATCCAATGAAGGGCGTAATTATGTGCAGTACTTAAAAATCGACAATTCCATACAACAAAGGGAAATGAGCATTGCTACAGTGATTTCTCTTGCCTGGCAATCGTTAGAATGTTGACTTTATCTTCCGAAAATTATGTTGAAAATGTCAATTTCTTTGAACAATTTGCGGAAACATACGTTTCGGATCGTGATGAATACTTACGAAAATCAACATGAAGAAATTATCTAGGAATCCAAAACCGATGAAGGGGATAGAGTTCGCTATACCAACTAAAACAAAAATATTTTAATAAGCGCAAACTGAATTTCATCAGATGCAATCATTTAAATAAACATTTTCAAGTTTTCATAAAAATTGTTTGAATTGTTGTTGAAGGGGTAAAAATATTCTGAAACTCATTTTTTGGGTTTTCTCTTCGCTAGAAATGAAAAGGAAAAAGTTTTAAGTTCTCATAATATCTGTTCTTCGGACAAATTGGTATATTTACCCCATTACGTAACTGCAAAATTAAAAAGGTGCAAATTTGAGTGGCTATTTTGTCAGTTACGTATGATGTTTTATTGAATTTGGAGATTTAATTACCAAATTCATTCAAAAAATGCGTATACTTTCCCTTGGCAACGTTTCAGAAGCTTTTCTGCCTCCTTTTTCAAGCCTATCTCGGAAAAATTTCAATGAAATCGCAATTAATTTATTAAATCTCTAAATTCATAAAAATACAATACATAACTGACAAAATAGTGACTCAAATTAGCATCTTTTTCATTTTGCAGTTTCATATCGGAGCAAATATACCAATTTGTCCAAAGATCAGATATCATAAGAACTTGAAAGTTTTTCCTTTCCATTTCTAGGGGCGAGAAAACAAAAAAAATGGTTTTCAGAAAATCCTGTTTTCATAACCTAATAAAACATTTTTTGATTGCGGGACTGACTAGACATACCTAATTATTTAAATAATACTTACTGTCGAATAAGTCTTTAGTTGATGGCCTGGGAACAGACGCAGCTGCAAAAAAGTTTGAATTAATACATGTCAGCATACCGGATTAGGTCCCAAAATGTGTGTTCCATTTTTCATTCAAACCACATTTTAGGTGCAAAATCAACATATATCTTTTGATTCAAGTCCGAGAAGTAGCAGATCACTAAAATGTGAGCAAATATGAAAATGAAAGGTCATCTATTTGGTTACTTTAACAGACGTGAAAAAATTTACAACATTGTGACATTGTCGAGAACATTTCATATTGTTATACAATAGTGTAAATGAAGTGTGATTATAATAATTCAACATCTTTTACAATACTGTACAATATAATAGAAAAACGAATTGACACGAAACCAATTGTTATTTTTATTATCAAATGAGCCATTGTAATCGGAGGAGGGAGGGGGGAAAAAAAGGTTAGGAGGGGTTTTTTTCTTCTTTCCTCTTTCGGAGACCCACCAAAGGAAAGTTTTCTTTTTGAAGTCTATCGAATTTATTTGTGTTGTTTACGACGTCAGCGAACGGTTTCAAAGGTTGTTATGGTGACTGATAAAGCGCGTAAGTTTTCTACGATTGCATTGCTCTTATGGGACATTTTTTATATGAGGAAAATATTCGTTAATACAATACTCACCCTCAACGTATTCTCTGTTTTAAGAAAATCGTAGCTAAAAAGCAACATAGATGGAACACAATCGTGCACAAAAAAGCAAACATGCAAACGAATTATTTTGGGTTAATGTTTAAATGTGTGCGTGTATATACAGGTGAGATGAGTTTTTGTGCAGGTCCCATATTATGATAGTTTGAATGTTTTTGTAATATATCTGCCAAGTCGAGTCCTGAAAAAATAAATTTTCAATTAGTGTATGCATAATATAAATAGCAATGACCTGTTCGATTCTTGGCGAAACGAGTAGAAATATAAACAGTCGTAACTCCAGGAAGTGTTTTATAACCGTACTATTATTAAACTTCGTATACATATTCGATACTATTCATAGCAAGATATTTTTTAGGGGATTGGTTTATTTCAAGAAGTATGTTTCTCCTGTAATTTGAACTTGCTTAGTTTCCAAATTGACACCAGGAATCATTTGTTTTTCGATTAATTTCTAACAGAAAATAAAATTTCTTCATGGGGCCATATATACTCTAATTTTCACTGAATTGGGAGCTGCGTATACGAGGTGCAAGAAAATTATCTGTGGGAGTATGAGGTCATAATGAAGCTTTTATCCTGAACATAAGGTGAAAACTGCAGTCTCCAGGGGAAGGGGGTCACTTGAATGAATAGAAATTTCAGGCTTCGGTTAGTAGGTACTATAGTCCGTTCATAATTTGTCGATAGCACAAAATGAGGGCCCAAGTCATAAAACGGTCGTAAAAGTCGTAAAATCATAGGCGGAGGTTCCTGAGGTGTTTATTCATTAAAATTAATGGAGAGCTTAGTAATATAAAGCTTCAATTTATATTCGAAACTTGACTTGAAAGGGTGAAGTTGTTACGAACGAAAATAATTTTTGGTTTAGTACATTTTTTAATCGCATTTAATTTACGGCTCGTTGGTGTTTCGGCGTCTACGGCAGTAATTAACGTCTCTAATATTTATTTTGCGAATTTTGTGCAGTGCGTGAGTAACTTTTTTTCATATTCCTACAAACATATACGTACCTTTCGTTCCTGCTTGTTTTGTTTGATTGCTTGCGATGGCTTCGTCATCAACATCATCAAATTTTACATCGGTACTGTTGCGTACAGTCAGTAAGTCTGTCTATTCACCAAGAGAGAAGACTATTGTTTTGAACGTTCACGATGCTCTGGTTTCTCAGAATCCCACAAACACTGTTCAGAACATAATCAAGAGTTGTGCCAACATGACGGGCGTAGGGGAGTCAACAATATATAGGTTCCTATCAGCAAGAAAAAAACAAGGTATAGCTAACCCAAATACAAACGAATACTCAAAGAGGGGGAGAAAACCTATTGAAATTGATGAATTTGCCAAAAATGGTATTCGAAGGAAAATTCACGAATTTTTTTACAAAAAATAAATACCCAACTTAAACAAAATTTTACAAGTTAGAGACGACCCGGATTTGCCTCATGTCGGACGAACCAAATTGTGGCAAGTTTTAAAAGAATTAAATTTCCGGTGGGAGAAATCAGACCGAAAATCACTTTTGATTGACCGGGAAGAGATAATATGTTGGAGAAGAAAGTATCTAAGATCTATACGAAAATTTCGAGCTGAAGGAAGGCCAATTTACTATCAGGACGAAACGTGGGTAAACGCAGGTCATACTCTCACAAAAATTTGGTCAGGTAAAAATATATCAAGCTCCAGGCAAGCCTTTATGGAAGGTTGGTCTACTGGTATTTCCCCACCCTCTGGTAAAGGCAGTAGATTAATAGTTTCTCACATTGGCAGTGAAAAAGGATTTGCTAAGCATGGTTTGTTGGAATTTCAATCCAAAAGCACAAAAGACTATCACGAGGAGATGACAGCTGATGTTTTCGAAGAGTATTTTGAGCAGATGATTGAACATATACCACCAAACTCAATTATAGTATTAGATAATGCACATTATCATGCACGACTAGTAGAAAGACTTCCAACGACTGCGTGGAAGAAACAAGATATCATTGACTGGCTGCGGAATAAGTCCCTGCCTTACGAAGATGGAATGGTTAAAGCAGAACTTTTAAAAATTGCCCGGCAACACAAATCTAAGTTCAAGAAATACGTAGTTGACAAAATGGCGGAAAGACGAAACATCACAGTCCTTAGACTTCCACCCTACCACTGCGAATTAAATCCAATTGAACTCATTTGGGCACAAATGAAAAGCTATGTGGCTAGAAAAAATACGTCATATAAAATACAAGCTGTACGTGAATTGCTATATGAGTCTTTACAACATATTACAGAACAAAATTGGCGAGATGCAGTAAGACATGTAATAGAAGAACAAAAAATGTGGGATCTTGACAATATAATTGATGCGACTGTAGAGACACAACCGCTAATTATTAACCTGCAAGACGACTCGGATTCCGAAGATGATCCTGTTTATTTTGAATTTGAATAGTTTTGTAAGTAATCGTAGTTTACATAATTTAAAAATAGGTATTAATTAAATAAATTATTATTTTTAAATAAAATAAAGAAATTTTATTAAAATAAAAATACAGTTTACAGTACCTACAGTTTGAGAATATTAATATATTTATTTATTTAAAGTAACTAATGTTTTAATCATATACTCTACGACACTGGTCAGTCATTTCCACTCAAAATACCTACATAATCGGATTAAAAGTTTTATAGCTGTATTGTATTTCTTCAGATACAAGGTGGGTTAGTCGAAAACATCTTAAACTGCCAGTTTTAGTTTGGTTTTTGTAAATATATCATATTAGCTGTCCTCCCTGTATTTCAGTTCTCTAATGAGGGTCAAACTTGCAGTGAGCTATCAACAAATTATGAATGGACTATAGTTAGAATTATTCATCAACTTTCCGGATGTATTGTAGATTAAAATGTAATAAAGTTCGGAAATATATTCAACTACCGATAATATGGCAGATCAGGCATAGTTTTAAATTTTCTAGTTATTTTACAAAAAACATGAGTCGAATGAGTATGTTCGTTCCCTGGACTACCTTCCAATGATCGATGAGCATCGGTCAATTCGTTAGAAATACTACGCTGTGAATGAAGGAACGAAATGTATGTAAATGAAACCCTCACCGCAATCACCTAAAGATACCTCAACCCCAAAACCAAGCATGATCCCAGCATAACGGTTAGTAAATAGCCATGACCTACACCTAAAATCGAAACGTTAATACCCTACCCATTTTCTTTTTGAGCCAGTCTTCGGGAAAGGGGCAGAACGTGCCTGTGGGATCTACGTCCCCCAATCTGGGCAGCTTGCTGGGTCGACCGTACTTGCTTCTCCATCTCGAGGCTGCCAACTGACCTTATGATAATAACATTTTCATTATTTCGAGCAAGACTAGAATTACTGCAATTCCTCATTGGCCTCCAAACTTCAATTCCGGTGGCGAATGAAATTGTCAAATATAACTTTTCGAGATATGTGGATTTATCCCACACAGCAGCGATTTTCATAAAAAATTGGATTTAGATTCTACTCACCATCTATTTTAAAGTCTACCCTGTACCGGAGAACGCTTTCTCCCTGGGGGTGGATGCCACCCCTTCTTGGGGGTGAAAAATTTTTCGGGAGTAATTACACGAGTGCCTCAAAATTTCCGATAATTTTCCTTGAAAACATGTTGTCTTAGAACTGCATGAGTTTATTTTCATATTTTGTCGAAAGAGCCCGACTCCGAAGGAGGAGGGCTCTTTTAGCCCATTCAGAAGGAACTATTTTTGAATTATCGGTAATAATTGCACGAGTGCATGAAAATTACCGATAATTTTGCAAGAAAGCGTGATATCTAAAAATTGCAAGAGTTTATTTTCATATTTTGGCGAAAGTGCACCGATAATTTTCCATGAACGCATGTTGTCTAAAAACTGCATGAGTTTATTTTCATATTTTGTCGAAAGAGCCCGACTCCGAAGGAGGAGGGCTCTTTTAGCAAAATATGAAAATAACCGAATGCAGTTTCTTTACTGACAACATGCTTGAATGGAAAATTATCAGGTTTAATTTGATGCACGAGCGTAATTCGGTAGAATATTTCCGGAGTTAAATCAGAAATGTATGTGCTGAGTTCGCAATTTCATTTAAATTTACATTTCAACGACGTTAAAAATTCAGTACTTATGCCTGTCAAGATGACAAATGTACATTTTAACAATCGTTACTATAGATACACGGACCGAGCAGGTATTTTTCGATACCTACCGGGTATTTACCAGCCCGAAAATGTCCCGCCGGGAATTCATCGCTGTAATTGATCGCAAATGTCCCGCTTCATATGGGATTTTTAACATACGATGGAAATATTCATTGAAAATAAGTGCCGAAATCGGTGATTTGACTAATTCTAAGCAAGAATGGTAACGGTTCGGACTTCCATTGTCTACATTATTAACTGTACTGAAACCTGTTGCTAAGAACGAAAGGATAAAAATACAAATCAAGTGAGAATATTTCCATCGTATGTTAAAAATCCCATATGAAACGGGACATTTTCGATCAATTAAGTACAGCGATAAATTCCCGGCGGGACTTTCTCGGGCTGGTAAATACCCGGTAGGTATCGAAAAATACCCGCTCGGTCCGTGTATCTATGTAACGATTGTTAAAATGTACATATGTCATCTTGACAGGCATTAATACTGAATTTTAAACGTCGTTGTTTTAACTCCGGAAATATTCTTCCGAATTACACTTGTGCATCAAAATAAACCTGATAATTTTCCATTCAAGCATGTTGTCAGTAAAAAAACTGCATTCGGTTATTTTCAGATTTTGCTAGAAGAGCCCTCCTCCTTCGGAGTCGGGCTCTTTCGACAAAATATGAAAATAAACTCATCCAGTTTCTAGACAACATGTTTTCATGGAAAATTATCGGTAATTTTGAAGCACTTGTGTAATTACTCCCGAAAATCAAATTGAAATAAAATTTTTGATCAATAATGAAATTGAGGATTGATTGATCGAAGAAAATAATGTTGTTATAAAAATCGAGATATCGAATATGAAATGAGTCAAATAAATAAATAAAGAAATAAATGAATTATTATGAAAAAATCGAGGAAAAAATATTGAAACCAAATTTCAAGTTGAGTGTACTCACGACGTTTCGATTGCTGGTATATCGTCTTCGGGTGATAACTGTCAGTGGTTTCCAATGATTGTTAAAAAAAAGATAAGTCGAGTAATTCCGGATAGTGCCGGAAAAAATTAGAAAGAAATTGAAAAGTAATGGTATACAATCGATGTATTCACACCATCTGTTTCCAATGACAGTTCAAAATAAGTTGATATGATTTGTCAATAGTACGAGAAAATTTGAGAAAAACGGGAAAGTGATGGTATATAATCGCTGTATTCACACCATTGGTTTCCAATGATAGATATGATAAGGAAAAGTTGAGGTGACTGAAAAGTACGAGAAAATACAAGAACAATTGGAACAAAACGAGTGATCCTTAAAAAACGAATTGTAAGCCCTCAACTAGGTTCGTTGTTCGGTTCAGTCTTGTTCTCTTCATACCTCACATAGTTTTGATGCTAGGAACTTCTATTGAAAATAAAAATAAGGGTTTTTTTAAAGGACTTCAAAACAGATTTTATGAGTTTTTCCGAAAAATTCATTGGGTTTTGGTTATTGTACGTAGAAACTTTCCATTTGGGCGGTTGAAAATACCAATCAGCATTCAACAAGCAATAATTCCGATTGTATTGGGTCTGCATAATTTATAGCGATTTTATTAGTTTTTTATGAGCTATATTTTGCTCTGCACAGGTTTTTCGATAAAATGCATGTTTCCAGTTATTTGCAAAAACGAATTTGGAAACGTGGTTTTTGTTGCCTGAAAACCGACAATTTCAGTCGCGAATATGTCGAAAAGTATTTTTCACCTCCAAGAAGGGGTGGTATCCACCCCCAGGCCAGCAACTCCCGGCACAGGGTAACATTTTCATGGAAATTGGTGCGGTATGGAATATATACACAGTTTACACTTTTTTTACCGTCATTGAGTGGATTATAACTTATGAACCACAATACACGTGCAGTTTCCTTATGCAAACTTATGGATACATATTAGTTACTTAAACTTTTTGTTTGAATTTAAAACAAAAATATTATCCACTTTCCTGCGTTTCCTTCCATTTCTGACATAATATAAATAAAATTGAAAATATAGCTCATGAAACTTGTGCAATGTAATAAGTTCAAAAAATAGATGGAAACTGAGAATATGATTTCGGAATGAAATGTTTGTGGGCAAAATATGAGAGATCCCGAGATAATTACCAATAATACGCGAGCCCCTGTATAACGAATTAAAGTATAATTTCGCGTTATCTTATTGATCTAAGCATTCATTATGCATTCCTACATTTCATATATCCTAAAAGAATGAAATTTATGTCGCATGTTCCAAGGCGTGTTTTACTAATCATGTTCCGCAATACAATCGAGAAAATCAAGTTTCAGTTTCAATTTAATAGAGACAAAGTATTTTCGATTCGTTCCGTTTTAAAAAAAAGCAATTTTCCCCGTTGCTCTTGTGCTGCAACGGATTGTGAACTCAGCAAAAAAAATTTTATTTCATGATTCCTCTTTCTTTACGTCACACCAACATCGAGCTTGCAGTATGTTTTCAAAGGATTAACGTCACCATACGGATTTCGAATCAGGATATCAAGGCAGCTCAGGAATTATTGATTTCTGCAAGGCGCCGGCGGGCGGAAAATATTTGAAAATCTCGCATTTATATGAGAGATATTTGAAGTACCTATTATTAGTATTCCCTTGTTTTATAGAAATCAGAAGGTTATACAAGGTTTATTTTTCTATAAATGGGTTGTATACCGGATGTAAATCGTTTCAGAAGCGCTCCTTTATTTTTTGTAAATTTTCATTTGCAACTGTAGCAAATGTTTATTGTCAATGGTAAAACTCGATTTTACTCCGATTCGATGTTTCACAGTGAAATAGAAAAAGAGATAAGATTTGCACCTGGAAAGACGAATTTCTCTAGGTGATTCTTTAGTGGCAGCGGGATAATGAAAGCATTTTTCAGAACATAAAACACACGCAGGTCTTTTAGTCAGCAAATACATCGAAAATCACATCAGATTTCGTTCAAATCAGTGGAGCCGAGATTAACTAAATATTTTAAAAAATTAGAGAGTTGAAATTCAGAGGAGGGTGTGAAAACTGAACAACTTTATCCACATAGATTTTCAAAGATTTCAGAAAAATCACTTTTCTGAAGATATTATCAGAAAAAATCAAATTTGGGGTACAGAATATGTGGCAACTACTTAGAGTGATTTTTTAGTTTTTGTTTCCACTGAGGACGGTTCTAGAACTGTTTCAAGTATTGGGAAAAGGGGCCTTTTTCAAGTTTTTTATACATGAAAGTGATTGCTTCAAAGGAAGATTTTGAAAATTATGGAAGTGTACGCATTTGGGTTCATTGAGCTTGGTGTAGGAAGAATATATATCTTGTATTGTCGGTATTGAGTTTTGAGTTTCGACGTTTCGCCAACATCTCAGTCGGCATTTTCAAGAATGTTACTGCTCCTACTTGGTGCTAGCAACTGCCAGTAACATTCTTGAAAATATACATATTTTCGAAATTTCAAATGACTTGTGATTTTATCTCAAATTATTATACAAGAAGGCATTTGCTGAAAGCAAAATTTTGAAACTTATGGAAATGCACGCATTTTGGTCAATTGAGCTTGGTGTAGGAAGAATATATTTTGAGATTAATTCCGGAATAAAAGTAAACTCAGAAAACTTCAAAATCGAACACGGGGGCAATTTAATACCTGAAAAGTAAGCCAAAATACAGGTTTATGTTGATCAGTTCAATCGGTGCACTAAACAAGTTGACTGTAATTTAGTTCTGTGAAACTCTGTGAGATTGAGAAAATAATCATTGTGCAACTCTGTTAAAGCTGTCTAGTCTTCAACTGTTTCATAAGTTTGTTGATGGGTTATCCACATTGAGGCAAATAATCTTTCAAAAGATCAACTAAATATTCAACTCATTAATGTGCACTGTCTGTCTGCCTCAAAAATATTGGTTTGAATGTGGATATAGGTATTATGAGATTGACTTGGAGGATTTTTTCATTAGTTTGTGTGTTGAGGAAAATGTTAAACTGTTAAGAAACTCTATAAGACGCCCTCCCATAAAAATCATTTTCGTGAATAAAAAGGTTCATATATTAATATTGATGATTTGACTGAAGTCAATTAATTTGGTTTTGAAATAACATCATTGATCAATTTTTGTCAACAAGAACTGTTATTGCATGGTTGAATAAAGAAATATTTTCTTCTTCTTGAAGCTACTAGGAACAAGGGTTGAAACAAAACAAAATTGTATGGACCAAATGAATACTGTAAAAGAGTGAATTTGAAAAAGTGGTTTCATAGGACAACATATCAGTGTATTTACAACCTGATTTGATTTTGTTCAAGAAACAAATGTGCATAAATAAAGCATCCATGGACACTGCTTCCAAAAATGTTAATGGATGAGTTGTTAAGACAAGAAAATTATTGGGAATATTTCAATACTTTGGGCTCACAATTCTCGGAGCAGTTGAGGCTGAAAGGATCAAAAACCGCTTATTACACTTCGATGAAATGTTCAGAAAAAGCAACAAACTGTTCAACTAACTCATGGCAACAATTGTAATCAGGTTGCGTTCAAGAGAGCTTGAAACCGACCCAAGTTTTCAAACTGGATTTTATAGATGAACTAATTATTACTATTGATATGGTGAATATTTTTATGAACATTTTTGACCAGAACTAGATTTAAGGGGTTTTGATCTTCTGAGCATCAATTCTCTGGACTGCAAAATAAAAATAAGAAATTATATCACAAAAACATTTTGACAGAATCACATACACCCCTTTCAATTACCTTCGTATTCATCTTTGACTAACTTGGATTGGTACTCGTGTAGGGCAGACATCAAAATATTTCTTTCTTCCCCATTGAGCCTCAGGATCAGTTCTTGTGCCTGCAACTTTGACAATCCCTGGGTCGTACTTGTGGTTTCTGCATGGCCCGCACTACCTAATACTACTGAGCTTAAACTGAATTTGCAACTTTCATTCCTATTCGAATTCAGGAAATTTGTACATTTAACAAAATTAGTCAATTTACTTCTCAGGGGAAGTAAATTCGGTACCGAGTTGTTGAACAAATTTGGTATGTATTTAGTCCTTGCTATCCTGACTGCCATTATTAGTTATGAACTGAAAATCATTATATTTCGGAAAATTTGGGCACCATCCCGGAAATTTAGGTTAAATGCAAATGAACATAGTGTAAAAGAACGACCTATAAACACCACATACGTACAAACTTCGACTTCGAAGCAAATTTAATTATAATATATCCTAATTCCACATTCCACCAGTTCCTCAACTGACACAGGACTACAGACTACAGGACAGGACCAAAGAAAGATAAAGATAATATGTTCTTTGACTTTGACTACTTTGACAGGACACTCAGGACAGGACAACCACAGATAAACATAGCACATAACTGGCATGCATATGCATGTTGTAAAAATTGAATGACATAACATGTGACCTACAGGACCTACTGTGATGTGACCATGACTATTTGACATATGAAGTTTTTATGAATAATTTTCAAGGTGGCTCATCATTTTCTATTTTTCGTTCGAAAAGCCGAAGCTTGAAAGAGATGGCGCAGGCGCAAGATAAGATGGAGGTTTTATGTCAGCCATCAATTGGCTTTTTTTTTATTGATTTGATAAGAAAGTAACCGATTTTGTACTTTATCTATATTTTGTAAACATTGGTCTTGCAACATCGATGTTTTTTGACATTTGACATTTCAGATATTTTGATATATATGATTTTGATGCTATATCCTGCCATCCTCCCAGAAATAGTAATTGTTCAATAATTTAAAAATACAAAATCAAAATATGAAATAGATAAAATTCATTGAAGATAAGTTGAAATCCAGAGGGGTTTCCTGACGCCCATATTTCAGTGGGAAAATCCGAAATTACGTCATATGGTTGTCAAATTTTCATTATTTTAAGAATTATGACAGAATTTTGGAGGAAACATCAGAAATTCGGAAGCACGAGAATTCGCCTGCTGGACCTACTCAAGAATTCATAAAGGTATTGGTAAGATGGTATTGGTATGAACTTCGGAAAGAAATTCAGCCTTATTCAAGAGAACATTGGACATTGGCTACTGAAAAATGACCAATTATCGTAGCTGCTTTCTATTCAAATCTCGCTACGAAATTCAATATTTTTTTCAACATATCATTGTTGGAAAAGTCGTAAATTATATTGGAAAAATATTATATTTTGAAAGGACACATGATATAACACATCCTTGAAAATCAGCCTTAATTCAATTACCAATATACAATGTTCTTCTGATTATATAGGGCCGATTGTGAATTATGAAAGGGAGCTCCAAGCTCATACCTGAATAAAAACTACGGCTAGAGTGAGGCGACCGACTAACCGATAGTACATACAAATTCAAGTGGTTGTCATATTCGTCATGTCGCGTGACGTAGCGGTCGTTGCTCAAATTAGAACAAACCCCGAATTCAGAGACTCTGCCCGAATTCGACAGGTAACGCTGTGCCGTAGTCAACGGTCAACGCTTGAATTAAAGCAAATCCCGCGAGCGCGTTTTCAGTATTCAAATTCGAACGCGAATGACAGTCACTGTAATTATGAAACAGCTAAGAGAAAAAAATGTAAAAATCATTATATATGTAGTGTTTTCAGTTGTAATATGATGGGTATATAAAATTGCATTTTGTATGTGTGCAATACTTTTTTCCATGTCAAAGACATGAAATTAAGAAAAACTTTGAAAAAAAGTTTCACTGACGTTTAAGAATATTTTTATGGATATTTTTTAGACTTTCTTTCTCTTCTTGATTTTCGACGCTGTCGCAGTTTTGGTATTTATTTATTACTGTAGGAAGTAATTATTTCTCGTGGAAATCCATCATATAAATTACTCGATTTCAATTATAAAAATGATAAGTAAACCTGTTTTTCCGCTTCTGCCACATTAGTGTGGATTTATGCATCCCAAAATAACAAAAAATATCAAACAATTACCACGTAACAAATATCAAGTAACAAGTGGCGAAACTGTTTCCATTTATGCAGACCAAATTAACAAGTAGGAATAGATTGCCAGTTTATTCAAGCCATTGAAAATTCTGATGAACTAACCCTAATCTCATAATGAACAATTTTCAGTAAAATGGAAGAGGTTGAGACGTTTTTTGTATTGTTATCATCAGTGTTGAAGGTTGATGATATGTAACCCAAGCCTATTCTCTTTTATAATTTTATCCGTTAATTCTTCTTTCCCTCGTCATTTAACCAGAGAATTTACGGAACAAGACCCACGAGAATGTATGTTTTTCACGGACGATGGAATATAGAAAAGTTTCTTTTCAGGTATCAATCCGGGTGCAGAATGTTGAATATTCCATGTTTCAATTCTCATGCTCGAGTGATTATCACCAAAATACAGACATGTCTCAGGATATAATTCCCATTTTAAAAATATTTTTTTGTATTTGAATGAAAAAGTTTTTTTTGACAGAAGTTCAGTTAATATTCGTGTCAAGGTCACTGAATGGACCATTTTGTGGTCATCTCTGTATTATGTGCGCAAAATAAGATAATCTCTTTCAAATAACGTAGAAAGATGTTAACCCTCCGTTAGTCGCGCATGGGACTGGCAGTCCCATGAGTTACAATTTTCTCAATTATATTAAAACTATTATAGCTGCAGCGTCGTAACTTTATGACATCTCACAGTAAACTTCTAGAAGCCAGTTGCCTGAGTTTCAAGCAAAGGGATAGTTTTATTTCTTAGAAAATTTGCAAAGAGTGCGTTAGGTACCTGCTTTGGGACTGATAGTCCCAGCGCGACTGCCTACGACTCACTTTTGTTGCGTACATTGAACAAGCGTCTCAGTACCGCTTCGGTGTTTGTAGGTTATTTTTTCTTGTTCATTTGTTACTGCGCCGTGTATTTTTGAAACAAAGTGCATAATTATGGACACAAAGCGTTATAATTTTGATAACCCCGCTGACGTGGAAGAACTGAATCGTTTAGCTTTCAACCTGGGACGAGCCGACGAGCGGTCAAGAGAAAACGTTGCGAACCTTGTTGTAACGAATCTAAAAAGGACGCCAGAACAACCTATACATGTCAAAAAGTGTGATACCTATATATGTTTGAAAAATCATGTCCAATAATATGTAAAAATTGCTTTGAAAATATAACTGAAGAGGAAACAGCTGATGGTGAATCTGAATAAATCAAACTACAATAAAATTTGATGCCATTTATTACCTACTTGCTTTTCTGTTCCCTAAATATTTTCACGTGAATTGTGTAAAAGCGTATCCACAAATACTACTATAAGAGGTATAAATGTAAAAAATGATTCATAAACAATAAAAACACTAGTTATGAAACACAATAAAATTATAATGCAATTGCAAATGCAATTTAACTCGCTTTATTAATAAAGTAATTTACCAAAAACATTTTTAACCAAAATAATTCATATGACCAAAAATAAGGCTACTTTTTTGATATGGGACTGGCAGTCCCAGCGCGACTAACGACGTTACATATGGTGGCGCGCCTAACGGAGGGTTAACCATTATCTTACTTCATATTTGTTAACTGATAATTGTTAATTGGCTACATAAATACTATCATCGAAAAATAAGAACTTCAACCTATACTTGATATTTGTTATGTGACAATAATTGTTATTTGATGTATTATGTTATTTTGGTCTGCATAAACCCACACTTATATTGAATGTTTGGAATCAACAATACCTTCATTACTGTGAATGTCCCCCTTTTATTTTTTGAACAGGTCAACTCAAAAAATTGAAACTGGATAACGAAATGGATGCATAAATAATATATTTTGGAGTAAAATTGACATAAAAATTTCAAGATAGCGACTGGGTGCCATCTGAAAAAAAAAAGGAAAGGGGGGTTTTGTCAAACATAATTTTGAAGGTCCTGAGGAATACTTTACAACTCTGGAATATGAAGTCAATATCTTCACCTACTACAAAATTTTGATAATAACACAGTGTTCTTTACCAGTTTTTGCTGGTCCATTTATTTGAAAGTGAAATATAATTTAAAATCTTGCACAATATGATGCATTGTACTTAGTAGATATACACTGAACTACGTTTATTCAAATTTTCAACAAATATTTCAGTTGAAAAAAGATCGAGAAAAAACATATTGTTTGTCTTAAAATCGCGATCGGAAGAGATGGATTCTGAATAAAATCGACTGCATTATGACGCATCAGCAAAAAATTAGGCCTGAGAGTTATCAGAAATAAAGAATGATGGAGATTTCTGAAGCTTTAAACAACACAGAAAAGACAAGAAAACAAGGTAGTGATGCAGTTGAAAAGATATCCGACTTTAATTATAACTTATCACAAAATTCTCAATAGGTGAAATAGAAGAGCAGACTTAAAACAAACTCAATACATCTGCTGTTCACTTCAATCCAGTTCCTGTATTAGGACTGACACTGTTGAATAGCCTATCTTTGATCATCTGAGCCATTAACCCATGAATTATTTCAATTGTAGTCTTGCAACTGTCTTTGGTGGCCTTAAGAAGCTTATCCTCTGTCCTTTTCTCGTGAGGATCCGCTCCTCCAACAATAAACCCTCCACGACCTGAAAAAAAAATGAATAAAGCCTATCATTTTCTCTTTTAAGTCATATCAAACCTATAGCGGCTTCGGACTGCTCCAATTTCTCTGACAAATCGAATATCTGCCCTGTGGTATAGTCAGCATTGGTCAGTAAACTAGATGAACTCAGGGTGTTAACCCAATATTTGTTCCAGAGAGAATCAAGAAGCCGCCTATCAAGAGCCGACTTGAAATAAGACACCTCCAGTGAATAGTACTGTTTACAATGCACGCCAAAGTCTTCTATCTTATTGAGAGGAATAGTCTGGTACTCTGATGGCTCCTCATTTGCAGGTTTATATCCCTATAGAATTTGAAATTGCTGATGAATAGAACTATCGAGTCATTTCCATAATTCACCTTTGGGTATGTCCTGAATGCTCCAAGGCAAACTTTTCCTGCAGAAATTGTACGGACTGGATCGATAACTATGGCTACGAATGGCTCTTGGAAATTTTGGTTCAACATCTGTGTGCTTACATCTATGCCTGATAACCAACAGCCATATCCAGGATGACTGTGATACCAGCCAATTGCATTTTCTTGTCTGCCTACCTGAGAAAAATGGATTGAAAATCAGCCTTAAAATTTTAATGAGATGCAGTTTAGTATATGGACTACAAGACCCAGACACAGAATAGGAAAACAATACAGAGGATTTGTGTATATATCTGAACTGCTGAGGCCATTACGAATAAGAAATCAATTGAAGAATCCATTTAAGTTTTATGATGTTATAGTTGTGGCAAGGGTTGGAGTGAAATAAGTTGTGAAGGAAACCTGACAAACAAACAAAACCTGCATGATGCAATCATCAAATTGTGAAAAAAAAAGGAGGATAATGACGTTTTCCTTCAACGGCATTAGATTGGGGGCTACTGCCAGGAGTCAAAATATATTAATTATATGTCTGGTTCTTACACTGAACTGGTGCCCTATGACAATTTGTCTGCCTCAAATTGTAATCATTTAACAGAAAACAAATGATATAGAAATACTTTTCATTATCTACATTACAATATCTAGTAGAGGAATTTCCAACTCTTTTCTTATTGTTCTTCACAGAAGTTGAACCAGTTCTTGTAGAACTTAGGAGTTTACTGATCCAAACTCACCAGCTTAGCAGCTTCAATGTAGGAACTCATATATTCGTAGGCCTGAGCTTGAGCATTCACACGAGTTTCAGTCCCTTCAACAGGTAGAGCAAAAGAATCCATAACGAACATAGTATTACCATCGACTTTTCCCAGAATCAGACCCATCACCTCAAGGGTACCTCCAGATCTCGCGTGCATAACCATTTTCAACAGCGCCAAGGCAGAAATTTTAATATCTTTGAAAAAATGTGGGCTAAAAATCAAAAATTGTTTATTGGATGAATCAGAACAGCAAAATAATTATTACTCTTTTTCCCAAGGTTTGGCCGCTAAAATATCTTGTTGCTGTTTCTTATCATATCGATATATCTCATCCACTGAGCTGACTACTTCCACAGAGTTATTCATTTCCCAATTTTTCTGGGCTACTTGTGATTGACTTTCATATTGGGATGATGGCGGTTCGGACGAACTTCTAGAGCTAGTTGCTTTCGACATTTTGAAAATACTGACTTATTTATTCAGTTTTTGCTTCTTTAAATAGATAACCTAAAACGGTAGGGAAATATACCCCATAGATGAAAGAACAAAGAATATTATTTTCAAAATTGAATTTTTTCCAACCAGCTGAAAAACAAAGAAGCGTAGTTAAACTGTCGTCTGTCGACAGTGTCACACCACACACTTGCAGCTTTCTTTTTGGGAGTTTCAAGCTCCGGGGCAGCTAATTTCAGCTTTATCATTGGTTGAAAAATGACATGTGTCAAATTCCACCAATAGTGAAGCTAGGATTAGCTGCCCCGGGGCTTGAAACACTCAAAAAGAAAGCAGCAAATCTGTGATACCAAAGAGTAGGGGTATACATAGAACATATTATCTTTGGTGATACTGTCCGACTCCATCCAAGAAAGAGAGAGAGGCAGAAACCACTCTGGTTAACCGAAACGATACGGATTCAGACAGATCCGAAATCCGATAGTACGACGAATTTGAATTAGGCTGAATTCAGACAGATCCGAAATTCGATCGAACGGCGATCCGATAGCTTTCTGATTGGTCTAAATTCAAATTTAGACCAATCAGAAAGCTATCTGATCGTCGTACGATAGGATTTCGGACCTGTCTGTGACTATTACAGATTTTAGTGATTTTTCACTTTTTATGAACATTAACCATGAATTGTGCGGCACCAATATACCCCTATTTTTGTTAGTTTATTTCTTCAAAACTTTAAAATTATTGTCATGCACTCCTCTCCAGCTCCAATCCAGTAACGGAACGAGTATCCGAACGTAACTTGAGATGAGAATTGTCAAGTGTCAGACACAGAACACGTGACACAGAACACATGAGTCCCGCGGGTGTTGTGTGACATATTTTTTATTTTTTTCCAAAACATTTAAAATAAAATTGAAAGTTGCTGATTATCTTTTCCAGTTCCATCGTTCAAGTATTCAGTTCGTAGTCACGAACAGTAATTATAATTATGTTATCATATCGCTGTTGAAGTACTTATCTCGTTATTTGATTTGATACTTCCGCCAATGCATTGACGTATACTTTCAAACGATTATCAGAGGCTCTAGCACCATTCTAATAGAATAAGCAAGTGCATTTGGTATGTATATTTTATTGAGTATATTCATATCTTCGCAATATTGACACAGGGATTTTTCCATTTAATGATAAGATCTACAGGTAATACTTCCTTCTACCTTCTCCGTTTATTATTCTACATTGCTTCACCTACCTCAAACAGTGAGGCAGTTTATACTCACCAATTGCTTTCAGAAACAATGAGGGCTCTATCAAGAATTTTACAACCGCATAAGGAACTGGTTGGACAAATTGCCAGTGTTGTTACCATAGCTCAGTTTTTCTCAGGAGCATTGGTTTGCAAAGACATTCATAAGAAAGGGACTACAAAGGGCACACCTGCCATTCCTTTCATTGGAGGTATTGTTATGTAAGTTCGTGTTCATAATAGCTGAGTACTGGAATTATTCTGATATCAGTAATGTCCTTGGATTGAATACCTGATATCCTTATCAACCCTATTGTTTTCTCATCATTTGTCCTCATATATTCATTCAAGTATTCTACTAAAAAATAGGTGAATGTTTCTTTGAATGATTTCATCCATATTTGAAAAAAATGTTCGGGCAACTCACAGTAAAAGTATATTGTCCTTTTGATTTTATCAAATTATTTAACGTCGGCCTATTTCCGCTACCAAGGCCAATCACCGACGCCGGTGAGCACACTTTCCCCAAGCGGAAATTTTTCCAAACCCCCTGATATTCCAACCAGAAGTAGGGATCTTTTACAATCCCAACATTCATGGACTCTGGACCGTCAGCTTCACGTCCCCTCCGAAAAACAGCATATCCTCAATATATCTTGTGCTCATTGATATATTGCCTGCTATCTATGATATGCTATTCTGCTGCAGTTGTATGGTCTATCAACGCGGTCTTTCCCTGCAAGAGGTCACCCATTCAAGTACAGCGCTGCTTGACTTCATATATCGAATGCCTGTCTTGTCAACCTGAAGAGCTGGACCGTGCCTCTTGAAAAAAGTTGAGCTCCTACTCCATCTACATATTTTTGTCTGTAGAAGCTATAGCCCTCCAAAGTTCAGAAAAAAAGAGGCCTTTTAATCTCATCCAACCATGATCATGACTTCTGAACAAAGGGGAAGCCCCTCGTTACGACCATTTTTTTTTACTAGGTAGACTCAGAGAAACCAATCTTTACCCCTTTTTCCGAAAATAATTTGATTTTCACATGAAAAACATCGATTTGCCATACCGTGGTGATGAAAATTTAGAACTAAGAATATATCAGAAATGATTTTGAAAAAAGGTACACTAAGAAGGGTGTCTTTTATTGTTTTTATTATGCCAAAAGGGAAAATGATATGTTATTTTTCTGCTATTTGAAGGGCTATAATTTGCTAAAGAAAGGAGAGCACTGTGTTTTGACTTCAATTTCGTTTTCAGCAGATCAAAATACTTGAAAAATTTCAAAAACAGGCTTCAATACCTGGCAATCCGGATGACGATTCAGAGAATTTTTAGTATGGAAGCACACTTGTAGCTTGTAGCTCTTTCATAGCATTAAGCTTCAAATATAATCAGTTGCCTGAGGATGTATTTTTTAATAACGGTTATATCACTGATATCAAAACTTAATCTACTGAGCATTCCTTTGTCACTAAAAATTGAAATGACATTTGTGAATTCTATCATTTTTCATAAACACTCATCCATTCATATTTGATTGTAGGTGTTGGTTTCCATCCCCACACTTTTGCTTTTGAAAATAATTTACTTCCAACCCTTTTAGAGGTATACTGATGGTGAAGCATGCACTTCTTTTGAACGATTCTCCCATGCTACAAGTGAACATAGCAGCTATCATCTTGAATGCCATCTATGTGTCCTTCTATTATGTCTACTCCGTGGAAAAGTATGAAGAACTACTGAAACCACTTGGCATTGGAGCTGCCTTGGTGGCGATATTTTTTGGTTACGCTCAGCTAGAAGATCCTAGTAATTTGGAATACAGATATGGATTACTGGTGACAATACTGATGTTGTTGCTCCTTGCTTCTCCGCTTTTGGATTTGGTTAGTTGAATCAGCTATTTTTCACTTAGGGAAGTTACCCATACTACGTGACCTATTTTTTTTAGATTTTTCGACCCCTTCCTCCCCTCGGTGACCACTCGTAGTATATGCCGAGCCCCCCCCCCATTTAGTTTTTACGTAGTAATTCATAATTATGATTTTTAATCATTCCACAGGCAGAAAGTGAAAAAAAAAAATTGGTCATACTTGTCTTCATTGCATGAGGCTCCATGCATACTTAGATTACTAATGACATATATATTTCATAAAAAAGAACAACATTTTTTGCCTGCTTGGAAATGGGTTTTGTAGTATGGGTACATTTGATCAACTTTCATAATTTACAAAAAATTCATCTTTTCTTTTTTTATATCAATTTCAATTCTGACAATTTTGGTCATTCTCGTTCGTCTCTTTCAAACAAACGGGTTTGAGCAGTAAGCTAAACTATTGAATATCTTGCTTCCTGTTGATTGCCCGTTTTGTGACGAACACGCGAGCAAATAACAATTCACCAAAGTTTTTCATTACAATCGGATGATTTTTGCTAAGAGGGCGTGTGAAGAAACAATCAGATAGGCATTAACTTCTATGTATATATAATTCAAACTCATAGATTTTTTTTCTGTTTTTTATTCAAGCTTATTAGAGATGAACCTAGAATTGATTAACACTTCACTTGTGCTGATGACATTTTATTTCAATTTCAGAAACAAATAATTGAAAAGAAGGACGCATCTTCAATTCCTCTCCCTATGACATTCATGGGAGCAGTCGTCAGTTTTTTGTGGTTGCTATATGGAATTATTTTGATGAATGATTTTATGATAGTAAGTATACACCCTACAATCATAGTACTGAGTTAGTGGGTCTTTGAAATGTGGAAATTTAAATGTTTATTCGATTCTTTAATTTTTCAGGTGCAAAATATAATTGGATTCGCTCTGTGTTCGGCGCAGTTAGTCTTGATAAAGAAATACCCTGCAAGTCCTGAAGGTCAGAGTAACAAAAGGAAAAAAACCGTCAAAAGAGAATAAACGGGAGAAAAGCTAGTCATAATAATTTATAATATATTTTACATTCCAGATCATGTTGCGAGGGAGTAAATAATTAGAATATGTTCCTGGATTTCCCTGACCAGTTCACTGATCAAATGATTTCAATGTTAATTGTTTTTTGGATAACATTCATTTTGTGCCATTACCATGTGATATGAGATTTGAAATTAAAATATTTTGTTACTGTTTCCTAATAGTTTTGATTGGAGGAAACAAGAATCAACCTCTTGAACTCGTTAAATCAGGCTTATATACTCGAGACATATCATGTAATCGCCATCACTAGGATGTTTTTTATTGATTACTTTTTTCACTTGTCAAAATGTGACATTTTTGGCATTTCAACCAATAGTAGCGGGTTATTCTATGGTTATTCTAGCCAATCATTGGGTATTATACCGATAAAACTGCCTGGTCTTTTCGATTGTTCCGATAAAACGTTGTTTACCTTTGAACTGTCAAAACTATATGGTTTACCGCTTCGATTCTATTGAACCGCTGGCTCATATTTATATAAATTATCATGATTGAAGAGTCACCTTATTATTAATAGTCATTCACTTTTTCGGTATAATAATGACAACACATTTCAATGAACACTCAAACTCGTATATAGCTCATAACCCCAACTTTATGACAGATATAGCGAACGACCGAGTCAAATATTTAAGGTTTCCTCAACTCAAATGAAGATGGCGTACAATTGGTTTTTATTAAATACAATTCATTTTTTGTTGTATGAGAAGAAACAGTTGTAGGAAGATTTTGATACAACGACATTAGGGATTGATTTTATCTTCTGGCGCGATTTTCATTTCATAAGAACCTTGTACAATGAGAGGTGTGACGCCATCTCTTGGTATCGTCGGTAAGCATTATAATATTCACTGCGTAAGCATCATATCTCTTCTGGATCATAGAGGGCATACATCGTTGTTTGACATTTCAAAATTGTAAAATTTTCACCTATTCTCCGTTCCTTCTTATGTAAATGAAATACTGATGAATTAAATTGTTCTTCCTTCTATTTGTCCAAGAAATAATCTCTCCAAATACAATATATATATATATATATATATATATATATATATATATATATATATATAGATATATATATACTACGGGGGAAGTCTTTGCTGACCAGTTAAGAACGAAACTGTAGTTTTTTTGGGTGAACAGCAGAACGGAAGTGTACTCTTATAACACCATTTCGATAATGTGTATTACCATCTTCAGGGAAAAGCTACAAAATTATTATTTTAAGTTATCACTTCAAATAATTATAGTAATTAGAACCGTACTGTATTTGAGGTTAGTCGTATTCAAAAAGTTGGTAAATTGGTATAACATGTCACAGACGATAAATTATGTTCACAGTCCAATATTAAAATTTTACACCAAGTAAATTGTTTAAAACGCCATTAAAAAAGGATTTAAAAAATATAGTTGCATATTCAACAGGTGAATACACATAAAAGTCGACAATAAATATTAATATTTTAATGGCTCTATTTAATTACTGATTATTTGAAGTGATAACTTGAAATAATAATTTTGTACCTTTTTCCTGCAGATGGTAATAAACCTTATCGAAATATTGAAAAAAACGTTATAAGAGTACACTTCCGTTCTGCTGTTCACCCAAAAAAACTACAGTTTTGTTCTTAACTGGTCAGCAAAGACTTCCCCTCTAGTATATGTATATATATGAAAATAAATATTGTTACCGTTTCGGAAACTAAATTCAGTTTCCGAAACGTTAGAAAAGTATATAATCATAAAAAGCAGCACTGAAAATAAATTAATGTATGTCCACGACTATTGAATAGAATAGTCATAATTCTTCTATTAGAGTTAGGGTATCCATTATTCGTTAGTGAATAATGAAATCGTTATTCACTACCATCAAAATCATAGTGAATAATAGTTTTTCTGAAGGTGTAATCTGGTTTTTTGAATCGACAGGGAGATGGATTGTGCAGTTTAGCTGCATTTATCGTTTATTAAATTGGTATAAAGTACAGTATTGTCCTCAAAATAGAAATTTCGACTCGAGCTAATGGAATATTTGCATTTGAAAATATCAAGTATATGTCGAAGTTTATTAGAAAACAGTTTTTGTGGGGAAAGTTCAAGGAACTCTGTTTGCCTTTCAGAATGAATACGGAGATAAAAACCAATAAAAAAGTAACATACAAAAGAGTAGCAAACACTCTGTTGATATATTTCAAAATATTTTGGAATTTATACGACTGTAGCAGAAAAATATTCTAGTCCATCCCAAAAAGTTGCTGCGCTAGGATAATGTTCATTCTAGAAAGATATTTATCTGATCTGTCGTTGACGTTTCAAAAGTCACCTTCTTTTGTTATCAAAACTCTCATCTATCCAGATATATGTGTGAATTTGAGTTTTTCCTGATTCAGAAGGAATTTTTTTTACAGCAGCAACTTTTTGGGGTAGAATAGAAGTCTAAAGTATCAGATTTTTTTTTTTCATATATGATGGTAGATGCGAAATTCCTCATAACACTACAAAAAAAAACGCCAAAAAGAAATGCCTTTTCTTTGTTTGGTATTGGTGTCAAATACCCTATAACACCTAGGTATCTGATAATAACTCTTCTCCTGAAGATACTTGTTAGCGAAACGCATGTCCTGTGTAATTAATGTCATTTTGGTGTTAGGGAAATTGATCTCTACAATTTTTTTAAACTTTTTACGCCAAAAGGTTACAATCTCATCGTTGATTTGTAATCAATTGTTCAGAGTATCTGGACGAATAATTTGGGAACAGTTCAAACGAATTATCTTCAATGGTTTATTTATTCCTATCGCCTCCTATATCTAACTGAATATGATCACGATGCCCTTGTTGAAAAAAATAAATTCTATAGAATTCGTTCTGCTTCATCTCCAACCTGATACGATGGACTTTATAAAGCGGTGACCAAATAGTAACTGCATATTCTACAAAGAATCAAAGATAAATAGTTCTATTCAATATGGAAAAAGTTGAACTACGGTTAATTAAGAACCTTCGATGGTGTGTGATCATTTTATTTATGTGATCAACCAATCTTGGATTCACAAACAAAGACTCGGAGGTAAACTGCAAAGGCTAACCATTTATTGTTTATGATGTTTCCTAATACGTCACAGAAAAAGACAATAGTTATATAATATTTATTTACATGAAATATTACAGAGTTATCACGATTTCGATGTGTGAGATTTTGATCATTGTACCTTTAATTGCCCTGACACTTTTTTGTCAAGTAAAAATATATTCAATTAAAAATTTGCACGCACACACCGTTGGCATTTTTCGCAAAGCCCTTGGTACAAGTTTCCGGAACATTAACATTATTTCTATTATCAAGTACTGGAATTGTTTTGTTTGAATGCGGTGGTTGTCCGTGTACATTCTCTTCTCCAGTTCTATTTATGGAGTTGAAACTCGATCCATTTTTACTTTGGAATATACTTCGATCTGCCTTTTCTTGATTCTTTTCCACGGTACTTGTTTTAGGAATTTCGTTTCTGTCAAATGCTGTACTATGCACCCTGTCGAGGTTGTCTTCCGATCTGGAGTTCGAATCTGAAAAATAGTTTCCACTTCAATCAGTTCTTCACTGGTCATAAAAAATAGAATAATAAAGGAACACCATACATGAGTCGCTTTATTTTCAAGGTCACGCTTACTATTTCTAAACATCTGTTCGAATTACATAAAACAATAAACAATATAGGTACTAGGAAACAACAGTTTCACTAAATATCATCCACGATACTGCAAACGAATAGTTGAAGTTATTTTTCGTTTTCAGAAACAATCTCGAATAGGGACAGCTTTCTGTTTCAGAATCACAAATCAGCATAAGCATTAAATAAAAACCGTCGTTGCCCGATGTCGAAACCAGAATTTAAAATAATTGAATGTCATAATATATAATATGTGTGATAATGAATAACATCTTGCTTTGTATTCATTATCTTTATCCAACCAAAATTTCTTGCTTGAACTACTTGGATACGTAAACAAAGTGGGTGGAATCTGTTATTAGAAACTTGAAGAACTGATTTTCGTTGCCAAGTAATCCTCGGTGCAAAACAAACACTATATTGCAAGAAGTTCATACTTCGCGTGCGAATCGTGCGAGAGTGGGTTATAATATATCCTAACTGATAATTATTAACGTGTCTTACCGATATTTACTACTGGTTGATTATTTTCAATGTAATCCCTTGTAGCATAATTCTTCTTAACCGTGCTAGGATAACTTTCAAAAGGTCTGTTTCGGTCATTCAACGGTACTCTTCTGGAGCTGCTTTCGTAACTGTTTATGGTTTCGGTCACTGGATCAATCCTTCGACCCGTTTCCGTTTTTCCATAATTGGAACTCTGTTCACTTCTTCCGGGTACCCCTCGATGGTTTTCTATATTCGGTTGACTCCATTCACTGAAATGGTCCTGAAGTTGCTGGTTAATTTTCTCTTTTCTTGGTCGGTTGAAGTTGTTTTTCGGATAAATACAGCAACTTCCTCTGACCTCATTAGTTTCAAACGGCACTACATCACAATTGAACTGTTCACTGTGCGCCTGTATCACTAAGAACGAAAACAACACGACTAGCCCAGATAACATATCGATTTATAATGAATTGGACTTGACCGAGAGCAAAATTGATACTGCAATGGAAGAAAAGTTATATAATGTAACTTGAATAACGATAATTATCTGTAGTCATGATCTGGTGGTTTTCCGACTTCCTGTTAGTTTCTCACTCCCATGGGAATATCTAATTGAATAATTCATTTCGCATTTGTCTCGGATAACTAAATTGGCGTGCTTCACATCACTGTGTGTATTATTGTTATGACGAATAAATAATGTTTAAACTGAAGGTATGGATACAAAATCGACCTTGTGAAATTTCCTCTTACCTTGCGGGAACTAGTATTCTATACACGTTTTTAATGTGAAACAAGCCAGAAAGTTTATTTACGCACTGAAAATTGACCAATGAGGGTATCGGCACCTTGAATATGGGAGAATCAGAATTGATACTTTCACTACGAAATTGATAACTGCGATTTTGTAATTTTTTGAGCACAAACTCTTGCAAAAGCATATGTTTTTCGACACATTGTCACACATACGATCAAATTTCTGGGAAAGATTCAAATTTTAATCAAGTTGCCGGTTAAACATGCCTTATTCTGAATTTTTCAATACCCTCTGGCCGTCACATGGAAACGTATATCAAGTACCAAAGTGAGATTTTCTGCTTGTAACGAACAAGAATAAGGAACCTCAACAACTGAAGTACCCAGGTTTTTTATTTACTATTACATTTTGAAACCATGTTTGCCGGTGCGTGAGTGATGATCAACTTTTCCGATTTTATATGATTGACAACCTTGTTATTTTTTTCAAAACGATAAGGCTGGTATGCGTTCACTAATTCTGAAACCGACGCCCGCTGACTAGTTTAACAACAACAAATCTCGATTGTTCGAGTTCGGAGGTCGAAACTCAGGACATGACCTAGAAGATGGCAAATGAGACTTTGCCGAAACGTTATTGTGACAATTATCCTTCAGAGGATCAAAACCACAGAACACGGAATGAAACCCGAAAAAACAACTCCGTTTATATTGTGCATAATCAGTAAACGAACAGATATGCCATTATGTATGTATTTATACAAAATAAGAAGAAATAGATAAGCTACCAGTTCTCGATTCTTCGTATTACAACTTTTATGTCGGTTTATCATGTTACTTATCACGTATAAGATAACTGCGGTTAAGTTCAAACTAGCATCTGGTATTTGCTCTTTCATCTGAGATAAAATAAGTTTTCGAATGGATTTCTCAATTCACTGCTTCACACGAAACGTTATAATATTCCTACATCGCACACTCACTGTGCATAGATGTAAAACCGTAGCATGGCCCTTCATACTTTTTCCGGTTTCCAAGGGCTTTACTTTAGGGCTTCGTTTTAGATGCGTCGTCAAGTGCTGTGTGAGTTATGTTCGTTAGATGTTTCCAATGAATCAATTCTGTGGCAAGAATGGCTGACCCAACTATACAAACATTCTGCTGTCATCATGCAAACGGCACGGATATTGCTGTAATGATTATGCATGAATTCAACACGAATGCCTACAACATCGTTTGTTTGTTATCTGCAACACTTGGGATTTTAGGAGCAGTTTACCAGGTGAATAAAACAAATTTCTTCTCTCAAGTATTTAGCTGTACCTACCTCTGATATGATAGGTGGACAAGTAAAAAATTGCTGCACATAATGAGAGGGAGGTAATTTACTCTTAATGAAGCATGTTGAAAAATGTATCATAAGATCGAGATAATGAATAAATGAATAACATAATCAAAATGCAGATTCAGTAGGTAAAATAATCAAAATATACAAATTTCAAAATTAAAAATTAATGACACAAATCAATCAAAAACTTGTTAATAATTAGCTCAAACAACTTATTCTGAATCTAAATCTGAATCTAATCGGAGCAAATGATCACAAATTCAAAGAAATTAATATTGAAATAAATACAGAATGTGAAAATTTTGAAATCAAACTGATGCTTGATTATCAAATAAACTCATGCGAATGCATAACTTCAGTAGCTGTTATAAGACCCTTTTCCACCTCCTAATCACGTATTAAAAACACTTTTTGTGTGATTTTCATTATACAGTTACAAAACTGCCACACTCTACAATAGCTTTTTCAATAGCACGCTGAAAGGAGCTGTAGTGAAACACGTGTAGCGGTTTTGTAAACTGTCTGTCACGCAGTTTTTTTATTGACATTATGGATTTCATCAAGTAGGTATCGGTCTATGTCATCAGTTACCGCTAAATATGAATATTGGTGGTAGAGTTTTGGGAGTCAGAGGGTTCTGCAATACGAAACTGTTTTATTTTTTACAATTCGTTCAAAACTCATACAATGTTTTTGAGCTCCAAATTGAAATTTTTCAAAAATTCGGAATCGATTGGCACGTCAATCATTATTTTCGTTGAAGGGAGAACGGAAAATCATTGAAAATGAACATGTTGCTTAGGCTTTGACAACTATATAATAGGATTCCCGTCATTAATGACGGTCTTTTGATACAGGCGTTATTTGAACTAATATTATTGTGATGGTTTGGTCCTCTTCAGGTATTACCAAGGGAGCACTTCTCACATCATCACCAATGGCTTTCATTTTCTGCAATCAGGGGAAGAAGAATCATCGTCTGGTTAGCGGTAGCAGATCTTTTAGCCTCTCTGGGTAATGTTATGTTCCTGAACGTCTGGTTTCGATTTTGAATACTTGAACGTGCGCACATTCCATTTTTTGACGTATCATCGCGTAACAATAAACCTTATAGCCTTAAATCAAGTGATAAGATTGGGTCGAGTGTGTTATCAATCAATAAAACGTCGAAATCAGGAATGTGCAAACATTCTATTGTTCACTTCCGTAAATTCCTTTTTATCTTCAAGGTGTTTTCACAAGATCAACGATATGGATGAATTATAGAAATATTATGCCAGCTACGGATGACAACTCGAGCGTCCTATTTTGTGCAGTGTCATCGGTAAGATATTGATAAGAGTCTCCGGAAAAACCCGGAGATAAAACGTTCTCAACGAAATTTTGTTGGTCTCATTAATGCTCAACTTCACCACAAGTTAACCGTCTTACATATATCAAGTTTCAGAAGTCCCAATAATTGTGAGAGTCGAATTTGAAATATGAGGTATTTTTAATGCCCTTCCTGGCCAAATACATATCAAGCTATACTTATTTGGAATATGCTTGAGTTGCGTTCTTTTATTATCAATGAATAACAATTTTTTTTTCCTTTCTCGTTCCATCTAGCAAGTGTTTAACTTCGTATCGCTCAGTTTGATGACGGACTAACTGTTTATTCAATCTAGTTCTTGTTACTTTTCATGTATGTGTAATGTGTGTATATGCGCGTACTCATTCAGAGATGTAATATTTTTCAATGTAGCAAACTCAAACTACTTGTTGTGGAAACTGTGATGTTTTTGGAAACAATAAATTGAATAAATAAAAAAAAAAATATAGTTAATGGTTCATGATACATCCAAAATGGTAATAACAAAATTTCCTATGAATTTTATTCAAACCTTTTTTCCGTAGCATTCATAGTTCATGAGCGATAATGCTGTAAATGTCGAGTGAACGAAAAATATCCACGAGATTATTTTGCTGTTTATTCAATTTTCTGGTATATATGATAATGTAATTAGTGAGGTAGTTACCTACACAAGACTAGCACAATTGAATACAGAAAGGTAAAATTCTTTTAACTCATTGTGCTTCTTCAATTTACTCGCAGGAAGTATGTGAAAATTCCCAAAAATAAAAAAGTTTTTCGATTGCTCAAGAAATCAATGCATAAAAATAAAAAACGAATATTTTCTATTTTTTTTTAGAAGAAAAAAGTAAGTTTTCCAGATTTCTTAGTGCACTGACACCAGTGCTAGGATTTCTACTCGCGAATAAAAAAAAATTTGCTTTGATATCTCTAATAGATTTCGAGTTATCACAAGTTATATCTAAAAAAAATACGTTTTTTGTATTCTCCATTTTTTCGCACATTTTTTGCTATTAAAAAAATCAGCCCCAGCTGGCGATGTCGTAAATATCGATTTTTAATAGACAATAACATTCCTAATAAGATTACACACCACTTGTTTTGTTCTACCTCAATTTTTTTTTCGTGATAGAAGCGTCTTTCGAGCTCGTTTCTACTCTACTACTACCATTTTCAATATATCATGAACCTTTGACTATATATTTAGCATTCACCATATTGTTGAATTTTGGAGCGCTATCATTGATAACCTATGCGTTATACCAAAAAATATATCGAATAAAAAAGACGGCACACATTATTATCTATAATAACGATTTTCGTTAATTTTGTCGTACGATGCGCGATTCGTGAGATATCCGATAAAACGTGTTTTCCAAGGTGGCGGCAGACGCGCTCCCTCCCCGCCCCGTCACGCCAATTCGGCCTCACATTCAGATGACACCCTTGAACATTTTCAAACAAAAAACTCCGTTCTGTGGAACATTGCATTATGAAACTACTTTTTCTGCTCTGGCAAAAATTTCCGATCAGTTTGATTACGGATATCGACAGAAAATGTGCTGAAGAATATCCTTTCTAAGACCAATGATGGATATCCTATCGATAGCAATTCCAGGTAGTTCTCGGTAGTGTAATGTTCAGGACGTCCGCCTGCCTTGCGGAGGCCGAGGCTCGAATCCCGCCACGGAATCATTGAGTTGGGATTCACACGGTAAAATGTAAGGCCTCGTTAATCCATTACTTGCACAAGTTTCGACTTCTGAGGGTTGACGTTCGTTAAGAGGGCGTCATCTCTGGCTAACGAAAAAATCCATTTCAACTGACCTATTTTAGGTCCATGGACATGAACTAGATATATGTACAAAGAATATTCTGTGCTATGTGAGATATATCATTAGACACAAAATATACAATAATTAATTCTGGATAATTTTTAGGCCTTCACCCAATATTTCTACACATCAACGTGGATATGGACATTATGTTACGCCATAGATATGAGAATGATTCTCAACCAAAAAGAAAGCCATATGAAGTATTACCATCTTGCAGCTTGGTCGATTCCTGCTGTATCAACAGCCACGGGATTGTGTTTGCTTTACCTTCCTGATGCCAAGTAAAGTATAAAATATAGAACATTCCATTTTTTATAGAAATGCTAGGCTCGAAACTTGCAGGTGATCTAGGAATTCGCTTTGTGCTATCTTTGAATGATGAAATACCACAATCATTTTCGTGTTTTGCTATATGAATTACTTCGAGATGTATTGTCGTTTATAAAAAGAATAAGTGGTAGAAAGTAATAATGATGAATCTTCAGTGTAACAGAAATCAGCTGCTAAGGGTTATAACAGAGCTACTGACTGGCCACTGTCCACTCAAAGGACACCTGAACAAGATAGGGCTGTACAACGTCGAACTTACCTGCAGACAATGTAACAAAGGGACAGAGACAGTCGACACATACTTTGCGAATATGAGGCTTCGGACTCTGGATCATAAAAGGGAACGACATATGGAAAACCAATTTTGGATCCAGAAGAATATGACAAACACCCAGCAATCAACCTGAACAAAAAGGGGACAAGGTTGTTGGAATGGGTGTCTTGAAGTATAGGGAAGCAAAGCGCAATAAGCCCTAGAGGCTGAAGTGCTTTCCGAAGATCCAGAAGTGAAGGCCTGGTCAGAAGGCTTCCACGGACGGAAAAAACAATAATGAATCGAGCATGAGGATTAAGAAAAAAATAGAAGTGATGTGATAGAATTTCGACTACCTATATATTGATTTCTCTATTATTATGTTCTCTGTGCTTCATATATTCAGGGAATTTTGAAATTTGCCGAAGTTTGAGATAGGAAATATTTTCGTCAGACTTAGAAACAGAGTCGTTAATTTATTGGTGCAGCTAACAGAATGAAATAATGTATGACGTATTCTGACTGACATTTTGAACATTGAGTTGACGTTTTAATATTCCATATCTATTTTAAATCATTATTACCATGATAACTTTTTACTTTCATTGTCGCCGGCAGTGAAAGTACTTTTTCTGCCTAAGCAGTAAAAGTAACGGCTTCGGTAAACGAAGTGCTTTGTGTGGTTCACATACTCGAAATTGCCGGAGTTCTCTAAGGGTCTTTTGTCAATCTCCATACCCGCCTCTATTTCTCCTAACAAACAAGATACTACCTAGTAGCGACGAGACTCATTTCTATTCTGAAAAAGGTAACTTTTTTTTTCAGTTGTCACACCTCCTCTTCATTGAAAACAGCGATACTGAGGATTCTTCCGAACTACGTTTTAACATATCTACCCATAGCAATCACAATGGTTGCTAATCCATATTTGTACCGGCATTCGACGAGGGATATGGAAAAAATTATAACTAGTATATCCGGCCAGTTTACCAGCAAGGAGAGAATCATTATCGATTCGATAAAGCTGAAGTTTTCGGCAATAAATATTGTTTTTTACATTTGCTGGACACCAAATTTAGTGAACGGCATCTTACTCTGGGTTCTGTGGTTCCACCTGCCTGTTACATGTGTAATTAGTCTTTGGTACATTATGGTAAGTAGGAATCAGGAAGAGTTTTCGTGTTAACTGAAATTTCTTCATTAAAATTCGAAAAAAGACCCTCTTCGGAAACTAACTCGGGATTAATATTATTAAAAGAAAGCAAATCTGATCTGGTAGTACTACTGTGCAACATAAAAGCGTGAGAAAAAAATTGACGGATTGAATTGATATCTCTGGTATGGTTGACGAAGGAAATATGATAAGAGTAATTTTCAAGAATATTTTTTGGACGTCCTTTTCATTTCCATACAACGATATCACCACCAATTCCATACGGACCAAAATTGGACCTTAATAGATGTCCTTTTCATGTATACCATATAGATTTTTTGTGAATATCCTGTATTTACTGAGATGATAGCTAATTTTTTGAATGAACTATAGTTTTTTTCTAAAACCAACATGTTCTAATTACTCCTGTGAAGGTAATTGGAATGAAATGCAGATTTGGTAAAAATTACATAAGTTCTCCTCTGTGAATGACCAGGGCTCATGAATTGCATTTGGCTAAGCTGAAGGAAGTGTTCTAACGATGCGTGGAACCTCAAAGAAGAAAGATTTCTGTGTCACTTATTATGTTATAACTTCCAGCAGAAAATTAAAGGCTACTATTCAATGCTCAGTTACAACAGATATTTCTGAATCATTTCAAAACAAATTAAGGTAACTTTTTGCAACTGAAAACATTTTATTCGTTGGAGATAATTGCTATCAATAATAAGTTGACAACCGAAAATACAATATAATCTTTACCTACCATTTTCAGGCACTGTTGAATCCTCTTCAAGCCCTTTTCAATTGCCTAGTATATCGAAGATGGAGCAGTGGATCAGAAAGAGTGATTCTACCGTGGAGGCAGCTCGAGAGATATGGTTCATCTATCAGCAAAAGGAGCATAACGAGGTCCTCAGATGAGACCATCAGGGAGGAAATTTATCCATTATTACAGAATGCGCCATCGAATAGTGTAAATTTGTATCAGAGCCTCTAGTAACAGGTTATTACTTTTTTCTTCCGTATGAGAAATATAAACGTATTCAAAACAATGTTTGGAATAAATTGAGATCCCATTGTCCAGAGATGAGAGTGACCGCCTGGAGACGGCGAGACGCCTCTTCTCACCAGAGTGACAGATCCAGAATTGCCAATAAGTGTCAAAAAACGCGGAATCTGCGCATTTTGGAAATCCTCGCGCATTTTTTGCATTTTCAAATATTTGCGGATATTCTGCGCATTTTAAATTTCGCCACTACTTCAATGGAATAGAGTGTCTTGCCACCCATGATCCATATTATAACCAACAATTGATTCATGAAGTAACAACGATTCAAACGCTTACTTATTACCTCTTCTCTGTTCCAATCTGTTTTGTTAGGTGAGGTTAAGCTAGACTAATTCTTCATTTGTGAGCATGTTCAGTTCATAGCTGCGGAATAATCGTGGATTAACAGGACGTTTGTGAGGATTTTGTGCGGATTCTGAGCATATTATGACTCCTGAACAAAAATGTTATTCGAAACAAAAAGTCCAAGATTATTGTACCTTTAATAGGATCAGGATGTTATTATTTCTATTATTGAACAAAATATTGTTTTGTTATGAATAAAATAAATTTTATACAATTTCATTTAAACGAAAAAACTTGAGCTTGGAAGGTAGTACTTCAAGGTACTATACAAACATCGTTTTTGCTACTACTACTGAGTCATTAATATTAGCGCTTGATAATTTAACACCAGTACCCATACAGCACACGATATCCTATGGACGTACAAATCATCTCCAATTCATGTCGGAATATCCCTGGCTCAATTTTGGATATCCATAGGATATCTAATTTTTGGATATCCAAAGTATTTACAAAAAGAAATATCCACTGGATATACAAAAGGGATATTCTTTCGGATATCCATGAAAGATATCTTATGGACATCCATTTCGTACATTTTTTGTATAAATAATGGCACCCTACCAACTGCCATTCACATGAACATTCCTGCTAGCAGCAACGCAAGAAATTTGATTTGATTCAACCATATTCTTTCAAATAATATTTGAAACCAGCGTCAACAGAAGACGTGACGCGAAATGCAAAATCGCATAGAGAAACGAAGAATAGAGCATATTTATGATGGATGCTCATGACAGATGTCTTATGGATTTCCATAAAGGATATCTTGTGAATGTCTATGAAGGATGTATTATGGATTTCCATGAAAGATATTTTATGGATGTCCATGAAGGATATCTTATGGACGTACAGGTTGGTGGCCTAAGAATGTCCATTGGACGTCCATAAGATATTGTTTGGATGAAAACTGGATGTCCAAAATATCCTTAATGGATATCCATTGGATATCCACTGGATGTCCTTGTGTTGTGTGGGTAGTAGTAGCAAAAACGATTCCTAATTATATATGAAACAATCTGAATCTTAGAGCCTTCGTTTATAATGACTAAAAATTCAATTCAAATGCCAGTAAGTAGAAACTATTCATTTAAGAATATATTTGTAAAAGAAAAATATATTTTTTCTGTTTTTTTTCTTAGACATAAGCACCATTGTTGATACTAGTATTATAAACCAAACCCTTGCTGCAAAACAAATGTTTTTCAAAGCAATAAACATTATTATTATTATTCAGCAAAATTCGTCTAAAAAATGTTGTGCTGAGTATTTGAAAAATGGAATTATAATATGAGACACTGCAGTAATCACATTCTGATGGCTATTTCACCCTGTAGACCTAATGATCAAGCGATCATTCGATGATTTTCGGATTCTGCACATTCTGTTTCATATTATTCTACAAAATTTCTCAACATATATTTTACAAATTTGATACTATTATGACAACTTTTCCGATATTTCGCACGCCACTGACCAATCGGGTATCTTCGGAAAATTTAGCAGCTAACTTTGGCAGCCAGGCAGCCAACTTCACACTGCTTTGGAGCAGCACTGTCTTGACTCTTGACCTTGATGTTTTCAAAACTTGGATTCAGAATTTTAGCGTTTATCAGCATATCAGGTATTTGGTTCATTGTTTTTTTTTGTAAAAACTATCGAACAGAAGGTCACTAGTTTTTATTTTCGAGTTTCACTTACTGATGTGACTAGATAGAATCTATATCAATTAAGACCGGAAGATGTTGAGGTGCAGTGCACATAATCAAAATTTGAGCAAATCATTATATTAGAATTACATGAGAGAGGAACTTACAGATGCCATACTCTACTTTCAAGACCTGCTGGAATTCATGTACAGAGGGCACGTGTTTGTCCCATCAGATGCGTTACCCGGAGTACTCGCAGCTGCAGACTATTTCCAGGTACAGGGGATTGAGGCCAACAATGGATCCCAGGAGGGACAACAACCACAGCAGTTGGTGAGCCACAAATGCATGACAATATTCAGCATTTCTTATTGTTTAACAAAATGGTTAAGGCTTTGGCGGCCGAGGTTTGCAGAATCACTACTATGGTTCATGTTTGAAAGCCGTGGTTTTTTGGAATTTATTCCTGACGTTTCAGGAGGACAGTCATCGGAGTCTAACTCGAGATGTATGAGCCTCTGAAGAAGCTAGCCACTTGAGCCAGCAAAACGTCAGGAAGAAATTCCAAAAAACGACGGCATTCAAACCGGAAAAATAGTAGTGATACCTTCTTGTTTACTATTCAATGGGTTGTGATTATGATATCTGTTCATAGTTTTGCTTTCATATATTTTTGCATTTACCTGTGCCCAAAATGGTGATTATTTTTATAAATAGACATCCTAAATGTTAGAAAAAAGCCAAAAAATAATTAATCAAATCCTAAAAGTTCTCGGGGACAGTTTCTGTGAACAATGTGAATTTTGCTAAAAACATCTGATGGATACTTTTAGGATCTATCAGCCAATAAAGATACTTCAGGTGAGGCTCCTTCAAGTCCCGACAGACTCGAGACCTCAAATTGTTGTTGTTGTTGAGTTTTTGAATTTTGATTCGATTTTATCGACCTCGTCATGACGAAAGGGGAGTAAAATTTCGCTTACGCCTTTTTTCAGTTCTCGAGTGGCGCTTAAGCCTTTTTTGATGGCCGTTTACAAAAATTGAGTTTTTTTCATATCTAGGTATTTAACTTGGTGGTTAGAAGAAAATGAAATCAAGGGCGTAAGCGTCTAAGCAGAAGCCAAAACTTACAGAGAAATTCAGAAAAAATTGAGATATTTTTGAGAAAATATTAATAATAATAATAATAATAATAATGTCTTTATTCATCATCACATACAGTATATAACAACAACATAGTGTACAATTGATGAATAGGTGGAGTTCAGCTAAAATATTGAAACATTTTTGATACATATTGCTCAGTTTTACAGGTTGGTACTGTATTCATTCGAATAACTGATCGTTTTCCCTTTGAAAAAGTGTTTTCAATTCTCAATGCTTTCGTTATAGGAAGATAGCCGCTTACGCCGACCTATAAATCAAAAATATAAAAAAGGGCGTAAGCGACAAAACCAAATAAATCGATTTTTCACTGGGTTAGTTCATAATTTCGATACCTGAATATTGTTCAAAGGCATCCTAGGATAAAATGAAATGAAATTCAAGTGATAAATTCTCACCCTGTCGAGGATTCAGGTGGAAATAAGGTTTGGGCGTAAGCACAACCTCACGCTATGTGAACTGGTCGTTTACTACCGCCCTAGTCGATGCTTTACTGGAACATTCCTGAGGCTTAGGAAAATCAAAGCCAAATTATTCGCGGTACGAATTTTGCTCGCTTGAACGCTTTGCACCATAGATAGACACAATTTTGAGCAATCATCCGCAATGTTAAACAGTTTTTTCGAATTTAGGCGCTTACGCCCTTTCGTCATGACGACGTCGACATATAACAAAGATTATCAGTAAATGATATTTTTACGTTGTTCTTCTAAAGTAGAAGTTAGAACAATTTGAAACTCGGAACGTTAAGAACAGAACATATTTCGGTCATGCGCATTATCATTTTCTAAACAAAATAGTGAAAGATGACGTCTTTTGTCGTTATTCTTATTTCTTTTTTGAACGCTTTCATAAAGATCTATATGTTTTCAACTCTCTTGTTTTGTTTTATTTTGTTCCTTATTTTATTTTATTTGCTTTTTAAACTGTACTCAACTTTTCTACCTGTCCAGTTGCAGAGAAGGCGCTCAAAGTCTCAATGGGAATAACCGCCAATGCCAATGTCAACAAAAGTATTACAGGTTAGTGAAAGTTCAAATATTGTGTTCGAATGACTTCAAATAGTATTATGTATTATAGAATGGTTTACATGATTCAGAGCAAAGACATATTAGAAACCTGTTTTTATCTATAGAGGAATTTCTATCAAGTTCAGGCACAAGCACTGAAGGTTTCTCCACAGATAATTACTTTTCACTAACATATTTCAGCAGTTTATAAATTTGTCATTCATAATTTTTTACTCAAACCAAAATAAATCATAAAAAATGTCACAAAATATCAGGTTTGCTGCCACCATAATATGTCAGAACAAGCCTTGAAATATATTGGTAACAATTGTATTATATAAACTTGATCAAAATTAGTTATTTCAATGTTTTGCATTATAGTGGAGTTTAAACGGGAACCTATCGTGCTATCCCGTGGGCACTTTGTTGCTAAAATGTAAAACCCATTTTTTATCGTTTTAAAGACCTTTGCAATGCAAAATCACTTGGTCGTCCAAAAATCGTAGTGGGTGGGGAGTGGTGAGGAGCCTTTTTTTAAAAAAAATGCATTTTTTTTTTCATCGGTTTTCAGATCTAAGATTTGAGATAATTCATTCCTCAAATTTGCATACCCATCCGGACATCAGAAATATTTTTTTTCAATTTATCAAAATACTTCGCACCATTGTTGTATATGGAGCGCCTTCACACAAAAACGCTTGCCCTGAAAACCCATATTTTTGAAATCTTTTAACTCGCTCTATCTCTAGAAGTATCGGCTCTAGCAAAAATATGCTCTCCATAAACGTTATAGACTGAACATCAAAGAACATGTTGGTTTTTTTAGAATTCTAATTGGATTATTAGTTCAAGAGAAAATTGAATAATTAGAATGGTATGTCGCGACGGACAGCGGCGTGCGCAGAGATGCGAGGAAGGGCGAGATTCCTATGCCTTTGTCAACGTAAAATCAACTCTACTGAAAGCGATGTCGTTACGGACGATTTTTCTTTGTAACGGCAAGTTTATAGGTTTTTGACTGAATACGCATTGGGCGCGAATATATCAGGATGATGTTATAGTTTAAATTAAGCCTTTTTCGCCTCATGTTTTGTTGAAAGAATATCAACAAATACATTCTATGAGAACACTGTTTGTGTTTATTATGTAGTTGTTTAGTTATGATACTAATAATGAGTACTGTTTCAAAAGAATTTCACCTATCTTTGAGAGTGATTTATCATCATTTATTATTCTCTTTCTATCCGATCATCCTTACTCTACTCATAATAATGATAATAATAATACATAAGCTTTATTGTCCGAAGAATGAATCTTATTGACAAAGCGTGTGTGAATAATAAAAAAAGTATACAAGCATATATACTGAAGTCCATGAAATTTAAAACCTCTACAATTATACACAAGTTCCTATACACACACACACACACATATATATATATATATATATATATATATATATATATATATATATATATATATATATATATATATATATATATATATATATATATATATATATATATATATATATATATATATATATATATATATATATATATATATATATATATATATATATATATATATATATAGTTATGATATGATAAAAACAGATGTTTAGCACATTGAGTAAAAATGTCCACATGTATAAAATGTGGTAACAAACAGCAATATGAAAATCAAGAAGAGAACTTCACATAAGCAAAAAGGATGCTAAATGGAACTTAGTTTAGTTTGATGCTAACATTAGCTCAGTGTACGATGTATTTCAGAGTATTAGTGGAAGTTATCATCATGAAATTCGTCCAAACTGTAATAGAGTCTATCCGAAAGTAAAACTCTAATTGCTTTCCTAAATTCTGAGGGGCTTTCAATACACTTAACGTCGTTTGGCAAGTGGTTGAATATTTTCAGGTCATTTTGTAAATCACTGAGTTTTTAGTCAGTGCCGAGGTGGGTAAAGGCAGTCTAAAATCGTGGGTCTGACGAGTGGAATAGTCAGATGATACCAGAGGAAATTCATATCAATGTTTATCAAACAAGCCGTTTCTAATATAAAAACGGCATAAACTGTCAAGATATTGTATGTAATGAATATAGGCTTACAAGAGTCTTATTGTTTCAATTTGAAGAGATAACGTATTGCTCAGAATTTATGAGATTTCTAGAACATACTCCCCAGAGCGGAATTCCATATCTCAAGTGTGAGTCTACCAGTGAATGGTAAACAGATTTAGCTGCAGATGTTCCCAGCTCTCTGGAAGTTATTCTTACCGCGTAACAACCCGAAGAGAGTTTTTTGTGAGAGCTCTGATGTGGTCTTCAAATCTCAAGACGTTATCTATGACAATACCGAGGAATTTGGTGCTTAATTTATTCTCTATAACATTTTCGTTGAGAGTAATTGGTACGTTATCAGTAGAACCCCGAAAAGATATCACGTTAGTTTTGTTGATATTCAGAGACAAGAGATTAGCACTGCACCAGTCCTTGATAAGAAGTCCTGAAGATATAACCCTGTGGAGATTTGAGGTATTTTTACTGTGCCTTAGTATTGCGGTATCATCTGCGAATAACGTGAACTTTCCCTTCATATTTAACGATGTCAGATCATTCATGTACAAAAGGAAGATAATGGGACCAAGAATGGACCCCTGAGGAACTTCACTGTTTCTATTAGCTACGAAGGAGTTATTTATAATTATTGCTAAAACAGCCAAAGTGTCAATGGGACGATTATCGATTATATTCATTGATATTTTGTCAATTCCAGAAGCTTTTTTGTTCTTGATGGATTTCTTATTATTATGAAGCTTTTTAAGAACGGGGTATCGTCAAAACTTTGGGATCTACATATCTAAAATGGCTCGATTTCCCTTCTCAGTGAATATCGCATAAAAGAACGAAGGATAGTAATAAAAATAATTAATATACCTATATATCACTATTAACGTAATCTTATATATAAGTACATTATTTATTCTAAGTCATCATTGTCCTCTATGAAAACTTCTTCGAAAAAATTGTTGGCTCGTTTTGTCTAAGAGACCTTACTGACTCAACATCATCCCCAAAATGCTGTTTAATTTTTTCCACTATTTGTTTCTCACTCATATCGTCAATGTCACTAATTTTGCGATATCTTTCGCCAATCGATTTTGTGCTGTATCCTTTACCTTTTTCCAAACCATTCCCCATTTCCTCATAAGTTTACATAATGCTTCATTGTCTATTTTTTGAATATTAGTATTTTCAACCGATTTTTTATTGAGATTACGTAATTCCGTTGAAACGCAAGCGGCATGATATTTCATTCCCGAGGCAATTAAGTCGTCTCCAGTTCTCGCAAAGAACACAGGGTTGATTCGTGATATTGTTCTTATTTTTACTTGCATATTATTAGTCATAACTTGGCTTAATTTTTGGTTCTGTGTTCGCTTCTGAGAAAATACACACTTTTGTGACTCAAAAGGTGTCCGCAAGGGAATTTTTTTTTTTAAATATCTCCTCTACAAAAATCTGCTGGGATATCAGCAGTCAATTTGGTATTTTTCGACTTCTACGAGGGAATGTTCTTTGAGCTCGTATACGATTAATAACAGTTTTGGTGCCATTTTAAAAAACTTAGATTTTTTAGATCATCAAACTTTGAGAATATATGCCACATATATTTGTTATCATGACAATTTGTCATACGTTCTTTCGTGCATTCAATAATTTTGTTTTATTTTTCTTGAGAGTTAACCAACTCTCCTTCCAAACAAATAAGACACACATTTTGAATAAAATCGTTTTGTCCAGTAGGTACAAGTTTCACGAAAAGAAGCACGTCTTAATTTAATTTGAACTGTAATAGTCACCAACTAGGTTGTTAACTTACCAATAAGTTTAATTTCACGCTTCCAATAATATATGCACTCGGATTTACAACACCACACCGGTTCAAGTCAAGGTAAAATCAACCGTAATGACATCGCTTTCAGTAGAGGTGATTTTACGTTGACTTTGGCATAGGAATCTCGCCCTTCCTCGCATCTTAGCGTTCGCCGCTGTCCGTCGTGACATACCATTCTGATTATTTGATTTTCTCTTGAACTAATTATCCAATCAAAATTCTGAAAAAAACAGCTTGTTCTTTGATGTTTGGTCTATAACGTTTATAGAGAGCTTATTTTTGCTAGAGCCGATACTTTTAGAGATAGAGCGAGTTATAAGATTTCAAAAATATGGGTTTTCAGGGCAAGCGTTTTTGTGTGAAGGCGCTCCATATACAACAATGGTGCGAAGTATTTTGATAAATTGAAAAAAAATATTTCTGATGTCCGGATGGGTACGCAAATTTGAGGAATGAATTATCTCAAATCTTAGATCTTAAAAGCATTGAAAAAAAAAATTGTTTTTTTTTAAAAAAAGGCTCCTCACCACTCCCCACCCACTACGATTTTTGGACGACCAGGTGATTTTGCATTGAAACGGTGTTAGGAATGATAAAAAATTGGTTTTACATTTTAGCAACAAAGTGCCGACGAAAATCTGTTCTAGAAGCCTTTTGATAGTCCATTTACTCTACTATTACGTTTACAATATTGAAGGAAAATTTGTACCTGATGACCCTGATCTAAGCATCATTTCTACAAATAATCTTTGAAACTGTTTTTTATACAGGATGGACATCCCTCTGAAGGCAGGGGTATAAAACAGGCTGGACCAGGTGGTGAGTGAATTTGAAGACGTTTTATGAAAATGCCCTTATGTTTTTTGACGTTCATAAATTTAATAGAAATCAATTATACTATTAAACTAACACCATGCAACTTGAAATCACTCACACTAAAAAACTTTTTTAAGTGAACATTTGTTATATAATCAATGGGATCAAAACTTGTAGTGTGAAAGTTAAAACTTTGTTTAGAGATCAATTAGTTCAACATCAACTTGATGTTATTTGTACTCGACACGTGATTTGCTAATAAGGTTAACATTTTCTGGTTAGTTATTTACATACCTTAAATTTCATGTAGTGTAAAAAGTAATGCAAAGGTTTTTCTTGGTACAATATGGACATTATTTGTTAACTACTAATAATAGGGCTGAAAGGGATAGGCGCTTTACCTCCATTCTTTTTTTTTCAAATTTTGCTATCACTAGACTCTCAAATGCATTAAGCAGCCTTGTGTCATCCACATCCAACAAATTCTGATGTCTAATTGTCTTACTTCTATATGTGGGTTAAAACCATTTACTTCAGCTACATGCCTTTTCTTTTCTCTCAAAAGAGAAGTGTTATAAGACTATATCGGCAAGAAATTGCAATGCTGCCATATTATGTTGTGGACAATGCAATGTCCATGTACCTGAACGTGTTCCTGTCGGTCCTATAAATATTGAATTATGTAGTAGTCCAGTCTATGACCATTTTCCCGTGTATTTATCCCATACAGCACCGATTCGCATGAAAATTTGGATTCGGGATCTACATACCCTCTTTCTCAAAATCTTCCTGGGGGTGAAAAATTTTTTAATGGAAATAAGTGCGGAAATCAATAGATTGACTAATTCTAAGCACTTTTTGTTCAATGAAGTTTTCTCTGAAAAGCAATTCTTTTCGACTTATTCGCGAGTGAAATCGTCGGTTTTCAGGCAAAAAAAAACACGTTTTCGCGAATAACTGGAAACGTAAGCATCTAATCGAAAAACCTACGGAGAGTAAAATTATAGCTTTTGAAAAAAACAAAGGCGATCGTTCATTTGTGATGTATGCAAACCCACTACAAACTGAATAATTGCTTGTTGAAAGTTGATTGGTATTTTCAAACGCCAAAATGGAAAGTTTACGTACAATAACCAAAAACCAATGCATTTTTCGGGAAAAACTCATCAGACCTTTTTTGAAGTCCTTCGGAAATCCTTCATTTTTGTTATTCATAAAAGTTTCTAGCATCAAAACTGACCGAGGTATGAAGGAAATAATGTTGAATCCTATTTTTTCGTCGAAAAAAAATTGTGAATATCTCTTCCCCCCTTTTGAAAAAAAAAATCGTTGTTACTCCATAATTCACTGCATTCATGTTCTAATAATGAGTTCTGAGTTCTACACCAACTGTAAGTACGTAGTTTTGGAAAAAATTGAGATTGAAGAGAAAAAATTGTATACGTAATTCAGCGAAAAATCTCCATTTCTACGAAATAACTCGAAAAGTATTGGTCACATGCAAAATTCTCTGAGTACAAAATTGAAGGTTATTTTTCCCTGAAAATTTTGGTGTTTCATTTTTTTCTGCAGGATGAAAATAGAGTAAGATATGGCCAGTTAAATATTGTGAGGGTTCGCGCAAACTACCTTTTTTGGGTCCTTTCAGCATGAACCTTTTCAAAAATATAATCTGAAAACAAAAAATCATGTGAATGAGCTTGTAGCTCTTGAAAAAAGCTACAAAATACTTTTTTGGTGCATTTGATTTCTAAAGACTACGCGAGTTATGGGAAAGAAAACAAAAACAATTTTTGTAGAAATTAGAGTATGTACATTTGTATATTGAAGAATACACATAGTAACTATATTTTAGGCCTAGTGGCACTATAAGATTTCAATCGATCACAAATCCAAATCTAGACTTATTTAATGGGGTAGATTTCACCCTTAAAAAATCAAAAGCAACCCCGAGTACAGAGGTAACTTCAAAGTAGTCTCAATCTGAATTTTCATACAGTTGGGTTTCCCGGTTACTCAATAACAATTTCGATATAATTTTTTAATGAAAACTATTATAAGGGTGGTTTTTAGGGGTCGAAACTGTTTAATAGATCAGAAATTGTCTATCAAGGTTGATTCAACGTATTTACAGATGACTGCACGCTCAAAACTAGTATTTTGTAATTTTATTTGAATAGGGGTAGTTTTCACCTTTGAGGAATAAACATCAACCCCAGGCACAACCTCAACTTTGAACTTGATGGTAGATATAATCTAAATCTCAAATAAAATGCAAATAGATACTGAATAAGTTGAATAACATGTTAATTATTTTCTGATGATATTCTGTCACAAGGGGGGGGTGTTAAGGGCTGACACTGATTACTGAACCATAAATTATATTAAAAATTATCAATTGATTGATTTTACTGATATAAATATGATTTAAGTTTATTACATGCTCCAATCTAAAATTTTGATATTTTTTTTCGAATAGGGGTAGTTTTAACCCCCTCCTCCAAAAAAGCAACCCTCGGCACTGGGTAGATTTTGAAATAGAGGGTAAGTAGAACCTATATCCAAATTTTCATACGAATCGGTACTGTATGGGATAAATACAGTTTTCACTTTTTTTATCGTCATAGACTGGAGTATAGCATCTTTTTACTTAATCATATTATTTTTCTTTACCTGTCTGGTGCTGAAAGTACATTGTTAATGTCTGTTATCATTGGGATATCTCAAGTATAGGTCAGGTATTGTCAAATCGGAAGTGATGTGCAATGGGGAATATCCATGATTTGCAGTCCTTCCTTCGTTTTAAGTGTGTTTGAGCAGTTGATTGTTCAAAAAGATAATAATGAGTGACCCAAAAAGTTGAGGTTTAAGTTTAGATTAGACAGACTTTGGTTAAGAAGGCTTAGGTCAGGTAGGGAAAATTAAAAATTATATAAGCTTTACTACAACAAGGGTCAAGTGGTAGAGCACCAATTGGTAAACTTCCCCTCGAAATTTCCTGTTTGTTTCCTTTCTTTATTTCTCATCTAATTATAAGCGTGCTACAGTGTACGTGGAATGTGGAAATTAAGACATTTATTATTATCATTAATCTGTGGGTTTCGTCGTTATCCGGTACAATATAGTTTCAGAATCGACGTCCGCGCAACCCTTGGACTTCCCTATCAAGGCCGAACCGTGCGAAGTCATCGACGATGACGACGACGTGGCAAACGCGTCGTCAACGCGCGTGAGCCACGCGTCGGATAGGTTGGAGGTGCCCTCTACCTCTTCGGGGTGCAGAAGGAAGGACGCCCCCACCCCTACCTCTTCGGGGTGCAGAAGGAAGGACGCCCCCACCCCTACCTCTTCGGGGTGCAGAAGGAATGACGCCCCCACCCCTACCTCTTCGGGGTGCAGAAGGAAGGACGCCCCCACCCCTACCTCTTCGGGGTGCAGAAGGAAGGACGCCCCCACCCCTACCTCTTCGGGGTGCAGAAGGAAGGACGCCCCCACCCCTACCTCTTCGGGGTGCAGAAGGAAGGACGCCCCCACCCCTACCTCTTCGGGGTGCAGAAGGAAGGACGCCCCCCCCCCCACCTCTTCGGGGTGCAGGAGGCTGCCCAATACGCCGAGCGAAAAAGAAGGGGAGGTCGACGACGAAGATGCTCGGAAGTGAGTACGGCTGTGATGTTCAAAAAAAATGTTCAAAACAAGCGTTTAAAATATGTTCAAAACACCTAATAAAACATGTTACAAACAAGGTTGTTTCAACATTTTTCAAAAATTTGTTAATTTTGAATTTTTTTTTTTTTAACTTTGACAAAACTCATCAATACAACTCAGCTTTTTATTGATTCATATTTGTAACTGATACCTACCTGATATTATGAGTGCTTGACAAAAATAAAGATATTATTTCAAAATTATATAAAAATAACACATATATTATGCAACATACGAACAAGAAAACTGCTCAAAATAAATCGGTGTCTGGTATTAAAATGTTTTGATATGCTTACTAATTCAGCAGTATGCGGTGCCAAGTCTTTTCCTGAGGGTTGTATTGACTAATCCGAATGCAGAAAACAGTCGTTTTACTCAAGCTGAAGACGCTGTTGCACAATGTAACTGTTGACGAGTTCAATGGTGGCAGCATTCAAATCTGTCATGTTTAAAACTGTTGTAAACATGTTTCTTTGCAAGGTGTTTCAAACTATTTTGAACAAAAAAAAAATATTAAACAAAAGAAACAGCATGTTTATGTTTTTTGGAAAAAAAACTGTTTTTTTATCATCCGTGGTACGGTGACGAGGTGAACAATTTCTCGAGAGAGGAATGTAACTTTTGTAGACGCGTGCGAACAGCAGAAATGAATTATTTTTTTGTCTCTTTTCTTCTCCGAATCAAAAAATAGATAATACAACTTCCATTTAAGAAACAAAATAGAAAAAAATTAAATAGAAATCACTTTTCCTTGCTCAATTTGTATACCAAGCATATGAGAATTGAATCGATAAGAGAGCAAACATAAGAATATCTACACTAAGCGAAATAGAGAGCTATTGTAGAAACAATCTCACTAACAAGGAAAATAGTTCATTCCAACCCATAGAAGATCTTGATTCGCTCAGAGAAAACTATATCTCGAGCTCTTCTGTAGTAATGAGGAGAATTCACTGAAAACTTTCACTAAAATTTTCATTCAATTCTGAAATATTCAATTCGTGACAAGCCTGTTATCAGTTTCAATTGACATTTCGGACCAGTATACAATAGCCCTACAGTAGAGACACTCAAATGTCAATCCATTGTTTTCAAGGGTCAAATTTCTGTGACCTTCATTATGTGCTCGGGGTGTTTAATGTCATTTTGTGGCGGTAAATTTGAATGTACTGGATACCAAGTATCGAATCAGTATGTTATTTCAAATCATAAAATTAATATTTTGTCTAGGATAACGTTTGAAATAAATGTGAATAATCTTAAATTCTCGAGTACAGCTTATCCAATCCATCTTGGCACAGAACTAATAACGTATATGTCCAGCAATCTCTGTGAATTATACCAAGATGAAAAAACACCTATTATAACTGTTCACCGAGTTGAAATCTATACCTAGTAGGTGTATTTTCTTTCGTCATGGTCCATACTACCATTGTGCTACTGGAAACGTATTTGAGTTTTGTGCCAAGATGGATTGGATAAGCTGTACTTACAATAGCTATTCCATTATTCTGGTGCTTTTTTCATGTTTGTTTGGAAAGGTATATATCAAAAATGTACAATATTCAGACATTAACAATGAAATAAAGACTATAAATGACTCGAAATGGTCATCTTTTTGTACTTGGATTTATTAGTTTTGCTTTTCAACTTCCTTTTTGCAAATTTCAATATGTAAAAAATTCTAGAACATTCGTTTCTCAAAGTGAAATTCACACAAGCGATAGTAGTTATAGAGAGCTTCGGGAGATTTTTCCATAAATCCTCTCGGTTACATTCCTTCAACCATGCCTCACACCTGAAAGATTTATTCAATATTAAGGTGGATTTTTATAAAGTCAATATTTCGACGCAAATTAGCTTCTTTTTAGAGTTCTGCAATTCGTAAAAAATATATGAAAAATTTAAAGAGCCACTATTCTACAGAACACTAATGGCTATTACCTTTTGACATCCTTCGGAAACCTCAAGAGAGATGATATTGTCTCTAGCCTTCGACAAACATCCGCGATAAGAACACAATTTTTTACTTTGGTAGTTACCCATAATAATTAAAAATACAATATTTTATTACACATTGATGCTCATCAATCAAGTTGATTGATAACACCTCGACATGTCAAACTCCTGAAGTTAGTGTTCTGTGGCGAGTGTCTCTACTGTATGTTTATGGTACACTGGGATTTCGGTGACCTTCATTCATATTGTTACGAATCTCCTAGCGCTCTCCTAGCGCCGGCCCTGACGAGATCGTAAACGCAGATGAGGGATCGCGTCGTAGCGAACGTCATTTCCAGGAACCCGTAAACCGCGTGTGGAAAATTCGCGAAGATTCTTCATAGGCATACGCAGGTATATATACGGGACATACTTCGTCGCGGAGAGAGTCAGTTATTCAGAGAGTTAGTTATTCGGAAGTTTCTATTCAGAGCTAAGTGGAGCGAGTTTAGTAGAGCTAAGTGGAGAGAGTTTTGTTATTGCGAAGTGCAAGTAGTCGACGTGTAGAATTTGTATAACAGAGAATTTTCAGTACAGAGAGTTTCAGTACCGAGCATTGGAAAGTTATCGGAGCGATTTAAGTGATTGTGTTGTATTGTATTGTGATAGAGAGTTATAATGAAAGAAGTTTAGTGTTCTTTGGTGTTTTAATAAACGAACCCAAGGACTATCGTAACACTGATGTCAGAATTGAGATTTTACAAGGGAAAATCGTAACAGTGGTGTCAGAAGTGGAATTTTTGCTGGTAAATAAAAACAATTGATTGTGAATACGAGAAGTACATCTTACGATACAATGGAGGACATGATGAAATTTATCCAAAACCAATTTGCGGATTATGAAAGACGACGGCAGGAGGAGAAACAGGAGAAAAAGAAAGAACGACAATTAGAACGAGAAAATGAAAAGAAAGAACGAGAGGAAGGACTCCAGAAAATTCTCGAAAATGAAAATAAAGAACGAGAAGGACTCAAGAAAATTCTCGAAAATGAAAAGAAAGAACGAGAAGAAGGACTCCAAAAGATTATCGAAAACGAAATGAAAGAACGAGAAGACGGAATCCAGAAAATTCTCGCAGAACAGAGGAAAGAACGAGAATGTGAAAAAAAGAACGAGAGGAAGCAATCCAGAAAATTCTAGAAGAACATAAGAAGGTGAGAGAAGAGCAAAAGAATGAATTAGTTATAATAGTAAAACAATGGAAAGCAGACTTCCAGAACGTTCTAGAACATCAAGACAAGTTATTCGAGCATGTATCACATGAAATTGAAGCACGAGTGGGAGAACTGAAAGCAAATCTAAGAGGAGAACTGAAGGAAAACGTCAAGAAAATCGATACAGTGCGAGAGGAGGTGAAAGGACTTGAAAGGCAGATTGCTTTTCTCAAGAATCAAGATCGCCGAGACAGGGTTGCAACTTCAGGAATTTCCGTGAAACCACCGACTTTTGATGGTCAGTCTTCTTGGTCCATGTATCGTCGACAATTTGAGGCTGCGGCAGAAACTAATGAATGGGGCGACGAAGAAAAAGCTACGGCATTAATAGTAGCTTTGAGAGGGCCAGCTTTGGGTATATTACAAACGATACCCATAGAACACCAGAAGCAATATGAGGAGCTGATTTCTGCACTAGAGTTGATGTATGGCGATCAACGCCGAGAACAGTTGTACCGGGCCCAAATGAAGACTCGCACACAAAAATCAGCACGGGGACTCTGATAAATAGAAACGTATATTAGAATCGAAATGTGACGTCAAAATGACGTCAAATTCGACATCTCGGCAATGTAAGTATAGGACCGAGATTTCGAATTTGACGTCACATTTAGATTCTAAAATACTTTTCTAATTATCAGAGTCTGGCAGCAGGTGAGAGTCTGCAAGAATTTGAGGCAGATGTTCGACGCCTAATCCAGCTGGAATATCCAGAAGCACCCGGAGATTTCAAGGAGCAGTTGGCTGTGCAGATATTTATAGACGGGCTGAGAGACCCAGAAATCCAAAGAACTCTGCGATTGACAAACTTCAAGAGAAGTAGCGATGCTTTGGTTCGCTCTTTGGAAGTGAAGGCGGCCTTCAATACCTCAAGGCCGAAAGTGCGAGCTGTATCAATAGAAGATCCCGAACAACGCTCAGACTGGTTCAATCGAGAAGGTTCTGGAGGAAATAAAATTAATGATAAGTGGAATGAGCACCCAGAAGAGAAGAACATGCTACAGATGTGGAAAACTGGGACACCTTATAAAAGACTGTTGGGTGAAAATGCCGCAGAGGATTTGCTATAGATGTAGGAGGCCGGGGCATTTTATAAAAGACTGCAGGGAGAAAATGCCACAAAGGAAATGTTATAGATGTGGAAAATCCGGACATTCCATGGAAGATTGCAAGGTGAGAATGCCCCCAAGATCCAACTCACCTGTCAGGATGCCGCCAAGTTCGCAATCCCCCGCGAGGTCAAGGTCACCAAGGGTCATCTTTGTCAACAATTCCTTTCAGTTTTTCAGCATTAATCAATATTGATTTTTTTCTTCAGAAATGTTGTGATTTCTACTTTGATGGGGGCATTATATCTTTTTCCCAATGGATAGAAGTTGTTGATATCATTTTCGCACACATGTACACCAACCAAATTATTTATTTGATACAATATGTGGCCGATGGTTAGGTCTTCAACCCGAAGATGATGATGCTATTTTCTTTGGTTTTTGTATCAAGTTCCTCAAGTTTATCCAAAGACATTTGATTTTCTTTCTCTAATTGAAGTAATCTATGACTTAGATTCTCAATTTTCAAGGTTAGTCTCGCTTTCAGAGCTTCTATAGACAATTTGAATTCTTGCCTGTTTCTCCTGATTTCATCCAGTGAAATTTCATTTGTGATTGACCTTCATTTATGATTTTTCAATGGTTCGAATAAAATTGTTAAAATATCACATATTTCCTTCACTGTTTTCGATGAACCAAGTCTTTTTGAGTTTGTTGAGTTAATTGAAAACACTTCATCGTGACCTCCACACTAGCTTTTCACTTTTCGCTAATTAAAATCAAATAATATCATCTAACAATAATTCATGGCAATCTTTTTACTCGATATATTTCATGAATAACTATTTTTGCAATTCAATTTTTCAACATCAAGTCACTGATTAGCAGAAATGAAACGTGGTAGATAAATACAGGGGTCAAATATCTGATGCCACTTCCAAAAGGAATGTCATTTCATTCGTAAAATTCGGTCAGATAGTTTCAGAGATAAGTATCTAATTGTGTAATGTTTTTTTCTAGTTTAAAGATTTGATTAACAAAATACTCTGACAAAGTTTGATATAGAACCTGCGTAATTATTCACACATATGTTCAAAATGACCACCACCGACTTCTATTCAATTATGAGTTTATATATTTTTATTTTATAAAAACATTCGACATAGTCGATGGGCATACCTGAAGATTGGCGTTAAATCAAATCATCTCTCGAACAATTCGTGCGGGCCAGTTTCAAATCTACTCACGCAGTAGGTTTTTGCTGACACATGTCAGAAAACAGCTACTCCCCTGGCTAATACCACAAAGGACATTGAATTATATCCGAACGGTGCTTGAGTAGTAGTTGTTTCCTGACAGGTGCCAGCCAAAACCTACTGTGTAGGTAGATTTGAGACTGGGCTGAACGAATTGTTTATACTTGCATACGACTATAAAGAATCTTCCAGACAAGTCCTATGATGTGTATCGAATTTTCTACGCGAGCAGAGATTTCCTGGAAGATGATGTTTTTTCTTCGACCCCTCATATTATTTTGCTTTTACTAGCGACAGGGTCGGCGCTAATATATTTCGTGTTGAGAATGGATACAGTTGATAGAACACACGTGTATTCTAAATTAATGGCGGCTGCTGCCGTTTCAACTTTTTGGAAAATATAGGAAATTTGTTGCTTGACATTTTGTGGATTGGTAGGTAGTGTATCTGCTTATTTCCTTGAAGCAAGCAATTGTTACTTGCTGTCATTTAGTATCTCGTTGATCATTGAAAATGGGGGATAACAAAAAAAATTTAAAAATGTGTTATCTGATAAATGTAGACAGAAAATGAGATGATGCGCTCAATTATTGTTTGGGACAAGGATAGAAGTGCCAGATAATTTTATCCCTGCATCGATAAACGGACCCCAAGAAACAAATACATGTATTATTTACCATATCGCTAAAACAAACAGTTCTAGAGAACTGTCATTAACATTTTATTTCGAAATGTACACTTGATACAATTCAAAAACTGTTGCACGTCATTTTGGGCGTGGTTAAATTTTGAAGTACACTGTAGTCAGATTGTCTTAGAATAATGGAATTTTGAATGAATCAAAGTAACATTTCGAATATGAAAGAATGATAAACGAATTTTTTTACAAATGTTTGTTATTTGGTCTAAGCAGAAACAGAGCTTATGACCTCTATTCCAGACTATTTCTATAATTATATGATACGTAAGTAGATACTCCGAATCTTTAATTTTTTTTGTATAAAATCAAGGATTTATTGAACCTTAATTTTTTTCTTTTATTGGGTGTATACCTGTAGAAAATAAATGTTCATTATTATTATTATGAAGAGGTACGTGATTATCATTCATTGAAATATGGAAGCTCATCCATGAAAAATTAATTTCCTAGTTTTCCAATTGGAAACTTCCGAAGGTTCAAATCAAAGATTTTGAATAGCTACATACAAACTATTTCGAAAAATCAAGATTTTCTCATGGTATTTATAAACGCATAACAACTATATCCAATATTGCAGCATTTGTAAGTCTCTTGCAGGATTATGAGCTTTGTTATCTTCAGTCATTTGGGAAATCGCACTGACAGTATACATACTTGAGTTCAAATCCGCTGCAACACTATAAAAATGAATATCTGACTATGGAATATAATTATAATTTACTACGTTCAATTTAGCTCTCTAACAGCAGTTGAGGGAAGCGGAGGGACATTCTTTTCCCGCTTTCTTTTGAAATAACTAATCGAAGATGTCGCCAACTCTTGGCAGCGAAAGTTTTTAAATCTTTCGACATTTTTACGGAGAGCCTGAGATACAATCTTTATAGAAGCATCGAAATACACAGTTTTTGATCGCAATCATCTAATATGAAGTACTTAAAAGATCTAAACACAAAACTGTCTCGTTTGAATGACAATTGTCAATTGGTTAATAATTCGCGATAAAAAATAAGATCGCAGCGCTTACGCGGAGAAATGTGGAACTGTCCCTGGTTAGATTGCCATGTTTACATTTGCATGTAATAATAATAGTAATAATAATACATTTATTATCCATCAACCTAACCGTGATACATATATTACACAAATACAGAGATTGGTACTGGATAAATGGCTCTGATTGGTTCAGTTGTGGACGAGTCCACTCCTGCTCTTCCACCAATGCCGAAAAACCTATGCTAGCACATGTTAAAATAGCGAATGAAAGTACTTAATAAATAGAATGAAAACCAAAATGAGGAAGTGAGAGAAATTGAAAGAGGAAACAAAAGAAAGGGGAGAGGGGGAGGAAAAATTGACTAGTATTGCTATTTCAATAAATATGATTTATAATGGATTTTGAAAGTTTTGTTACACATTGTCAGAAACTTAGGATCAATTTTATACAGATTGTTGACACAGACTGCCACATTGTAGGAGAATGATCGTCTAAATATTGTTTTCACATGCCTGGGCACACTAAGTAAAGTTTTTTTGCGGATATTTAAATTATGATCATCAGTTCTGTAAGTTAATTTACGATGTAAATAGGGTGGTATTTTAGTGGAATATATTTTATGGGCTAAACATGCTAAATGTAAAGTTCTACGATTGTACATATTCAACCAGTTCATTTCTTTGAATTTATTGGAAATATGATGATATTTTATTATTCCACGAATGAGTCTAACACAGGAATTCTGGAGATTTTGAATTCGGCGAGACTCAATACTATTCAAACATGGTCCATAAACAACATCACAATGATTCAGGTGTGATAGCACAAGCGAGTCACATAGTAATTTCTTAACTTCACAGGATATGAATTGCCTTTGAGCATATATCATCTTCAGATTTGCATAAGCGATTTTCAGTTTACCTGATATATGTTCTTTGAATCGTAATTTGGTATCAATGACGAGACCTAAATCTTTGCAATGTGTTCTGAAAGGAATAGAGACTCCACCTATTTCAAGCGAAACATGATTAGTTATTTGATTGCGAATATTGTCATTGCAAAATATTAGTGCTGATGATTTATTTGGATTTATTTTCAAAGAATGCTTTTTTGATATATGGAAAATTTCTTCAAGGTCTGTATTAATGAGACGGGTTGCTTCAAATATATAGGAATAATGAAATGAAAAATACAATTGTGTGTCATCAGCATAAAGGTGATAATCACAAAATTTGAGATATTCTGGAAAACTCGAAGTATATAAAATGAAGAACAAAGGTCCTAATATGCTACCTTGTGGCACACCCGAAATTATTTGTAGATCTGTGGATTTGTCACTTCCAATTTGCACATATTGGGTTCGTTGATGTAAATATGATGTAATGAGTGTGCAAGCTGCATCATCAAAATGATAGTGTTTCAACATGGCTAGTAAAAGTTCATGGTTTATCATGTCAGAAGCCTTTGAGTAATCAAGAAGAATTAAAAATGAGATTTTGTCACAGTCAATAGCGTTTGTTATATCATCTATAACATCGGCAAGCGCAGTAGCACAACTATATCCCTTCCTAAAACCTGACTGTTTCATTGGCAATATCTTATTATGATCCAAAAAATTTCTCACTTGCAGCTCTATAACTTGCTCCAAAATTTTGGAAAAGACTGGCAAAATGCTGATTAATCTGAGATCACCGAGATCACCATATTCATTTGGTGAGTTAACCTTGGATAATGGTACTGCCTTTGCAGATTTCCATGATTTAGGAAAGTAGTTTCTTGATAAACACTCATTTGTTATATGAATGATGATCGGAATAATAACAGGACAGTGTATACAGGGTGTAACATAAGTACGTTAAAATATTCAACTGACGTTTTCCTGGGGTCAATTTTGAGAAAAAATGTCTATATAAACTTTTGTCCGGAAATGCTTCGTTTCGGAGATAGAGGGTGTTGAAATGGAATTTTTTGTTCGCTTTTTGAAATTAGCTTTTGCAAAAAAAACAAGTTATTTGTATGGAATATCCGGAATTTTTTGGCATGGGAAATCAAATTTTCGTATTAATTTTTTTGTAACATCTAGAGGGCGCTGCCAATAAAATTTTTCAAAAAATGATTCGTTTTCGAGATTAAGAATGATTAAATTTTTCAAAACATGGTGGATACATTTCCTGATAGAAGCATCTGGCCTTCCTTGAATTTCCGTCAGCCAAGCCGTATGTAAAAACCATATCAGCCATTTCAGCATTCGTAAAGTCGGGTTTGCTACCAAAAAGTCACCTCATAAACTTCGAATTGTGAATTTGTCAATGAATAATTGAAATATTGACAGCGATATTCAGATAAACAAACGTTCATACCCTCCTCCATTCATAATTTGCAAGCGAAGAGTGACAGAAATTATCAAAATCAAATTTGGCTTTACTGATTGAGTAGTTTGATAGTGCTCAGTTTAGAAAAAGTCTGCTGTCCGGCTTCATTCACTGCGTACAAAGTTTGGTTAAAATAATTGAAATTGCAAAAAAATTGTGACAAAAACCAACCATGTTTTGATGAAGCTGAATAATCTGTATCTCGAAAATGAATCATTTTGCGATGAACATTTTATAGGAACTAATAATATGCATCGATATAGAAAATTGTAAATATCTCTAAAACGATCACCTCCAGCGTTGTTGAGGAAGTGTAGCTTCTTGGAAAAGGTGAGGGAATTAGGGTTTAATAAGAAAAGTACCAAAAAATACTATCTAAAAAGCAATTTGAAATGAATAATGACAACCTACGCAGCGCCCTCTAGATGTCATATGGAAATTAATACGAAATTATGATTTCCCGCGCCAAAAAAACTCCGGGTACCAAATTTTGTATGAATAACTATCTTTTTTGCAAATGTTAATTTTAAAAAACGAAAAAGAATAATCAATTTCAACACGCTGTATCTCCGAAACGAAGCATTTGCGGACACAAGTTTATATAGACTTTTTTTCTTAAAATTGTCTCTGGAATACATCACTTAAATATTTGAACGTACTTATGTTACACCCTGTACATAGAGCTTCGATGTTGTCGAGTTCCTTTTGTTCGTGATATTTTCAATTTCTCATTAATTTCTGTGTGAGAAGTGACTCGATCGACAGTTGAATACTCAAAGAACATTTCATTGAACAAATCCAAAGGTTTTTCATTTTAAAAACATTGTAAAATTCTAAAGACTCGAGAGAGGTAGACATGGATTTATGAGTTTCTGCTATCAAGTCGGGCTTCCTGAACGAATATTGCATAATTTAATGATCAATACACACCTTAAATAATTGAAAATTACATCTCTCAGCTGGAAAAATTTACTTCGATCAATCAAATATAAAATTTATTCAATGTATTTAAGCAATAATAAAGTATCAGAAGTGGCAGTTTTAACACTAAATTATACATTTTTACCATACATACATTATACTGTAGAGATTGTATCAAAGATGAACTCGTTTATATCCAGAACCAGAAAACAACAAAAAGTAAATATACGCTCGTAATAAATGAATAGCAGAAAACCTTCCAATTATTTCACAGGAATATTTCCAAACTTCTTGGAAATCTCCACAATCGCTAATAAAGCTCAAACACATACAAAAATCATAAAAGTCCAAGGTGAATAAAGAGTCAACACAACAGTCCCATAAAAACACATGCCAACTAGAGTATGGCGATCTTACCATTGATTGTTCTCTCAAAAGTCGATAGGGGGCGTATCGCTTATTTTCTATCGCGAATAGACATCAAACGAATTGTGGCAACACCGAGAGTGCTGCCAACCAAGTGCCAAAGAATAACAGGCGCCAAATTTGAATTCAATACAAACTTCTCAATTACTTTCCATCCATGGATTGGTACCAGTGTGTTGATTTCATGTCGTCATCAATGACGTGCGACAGTTGAAATCTTGATTTTTTTGGAATAGTTTGGATGTACCAATTCAAAATATATTATTTGAACCTTCGGAAGGGCATATAAATCTAAATTTGACAACTAGAAAAGAACTTTTTCATGGATGAGCTATCACATTTCAATGAATGATATACACGTTCCTGTTAACTAAGGTTTGTAAAAAAAATCGATTTGCCTTCTTTCCTATTCAACACGTCACTTTGATTTATATCTGAAATTCCATAAATCTATAACAATCTGGCTTCGGTGTACTTCAAAATTTAACAACTCCCATGATGACACGGAACGGTTTTTATATCGTATCAACTTAAGGTAGACAACTAATGACACTAGAGCACCGTGAAATTTTTCGTTCGGACGCACTCTACTCCCATGGAATTCTATTCCCACCTTCTCAGTGAAGAATTGATCACCTTTCAACCCGAGAGTAGGTTACAAAAAACACTATTTCGAATGATTGTGAATAAATAAATGAACCACCATTTCCTTGCCTAATCTCAACAAAAACTTGTTCCAGGGAAAACAAAGTCGAAGAAAATGAAGACCCCAAAAAGTCCGTGCCGACTGTCTCCGTCAACACGCTCGTCAAAACGCCTCTCAACGACATGAACCACTTCTGCACCATCTGCTTCGAAATCTTCGAGGACATCAAGAGACAGCACAAGAAGGTTCCGCGCTAATTGTACCCGTGCCCTCCTGGGATCCATTGTTCGTCCTTATTCCCTGCACCTGAAAATACTCTGCAGCTGCGAGTACTTCAAACCTGAACCATAGTAGTGATACTGCAAACCTCGGCCGCCAAAGCCTTAACCATTTTGTTAAACAATAAGAAATGCTGAATATTGTCATGCATTTGTGGCTCACCAACTGCTGTGGTTGTTGTCCCTCCTGGGATCCATTGTTATCCTCAAACCCCTGTACACGAAAATAGTTTGCAGCTGCCAGTACTCCGGGTAAAGCCTCTGGAGGGACGAACACATGACCTCTGTACATGTGTTCCAAGATTAGCATATTTTGGACTTGATGAGGCTAGTACGTTTCGGTGAACTTTCACATCGCAAAATGGTTAAGGCTTTCGCGGCCGAGGTTATTAGTATAACTACTTCTCTTCGGGCTTGAAGGCCGTCGTTCTTCGGAATTTCTTCCTGACGTTTCGCTAGCGCGAGTCATCTCCGATGACTAAACGTTTCGATTTCTCAAGGCGTATTTATATTGATGCAGGTAGTCTAGAGTGTTAATTACTTCTGTCGGGTTCGGGGAATAATAATCATTATTAGTTGCCGCACTACCTGCTGTGATTTCATTGGTTATTCTTGATTTCCTTAGAATCGGATTCCAAATTCTGTTTAGATTCAACGCTTCTTCCTTTCTGTTAAAATTGTCCGCATGTTTTTGGATCTCTATTGCCTCCCTCCTTACCATAGCCGACTGGTACGGGAGGCAATAGAGATCCAAAAACATGCGGACAATTTTAACAGAAAGGAAGAAGCGTTGATTCTAAACAGAATTTGGAATCCGATTCTAAGGAAATCAAGAATAACTAATGAAATCCCAGCAGGTAGTGCGGCAACTAATAATGATGATTATTCCCCGAACCCGACAGAAGTAATTAAAACTCTAGACTACCTGCATCAATATAAATACGCCTTGAGAAATCGAAACGTTTAGTCATCGGAGATGAATAAGCCTCTGAAGAAGCTGGCCACTCGCGCTAGCGAAACGTCAGGAAGAAATTCCGAAGAACGACGGCCTTCAAGCCCGAAGAGAAGTAGTTATACTAATTTCACATCGCAGTCTTAAAGTGTAAAGTTGCATCGGTGAATTCCTCTCTGAGAAATGTACATACAAGGATTTAACCAACTTTTTTTGATGTTCTTTCAACCTCAACATACTTACGGCTTAGATTCAACTAGATTTCTAGTCTCATTAGTAAGTAAAACTCGAAAATAAAAACTAGTTAACTTCTGTTCGATGGTTTTTACAAAAAAAAAACAATGAACCGGATACCTGATAAACGCTAAAATTCTGAATCCAAGTTTTGAAGACATCAAGCTTCAAGAACCGCTGAAATGTATAATTTATTATACATTTCAGTGGCTACTTAGCAGTCAGTTTTGAACTGACCTAACCTAGTTTACCAACCAATCGAAATTTACGATTATAATATACTTTTCTGCTGTGGTCGTTTATTATGAATACCATTTTATGTTATGGACTCAAATACATCATATAACATGATGTTTTTACCTCGCAGCTTTCACTCATTTGATCTCGGAGTACGAAAAATCAAGATTTGATGCAAAATATGCTTTCATCCTTATTACATCATCATTCCAGATTCACCAGAATTCGCTACAGGAATACAGGTTTGCAATATTCTACCACTGACACATACCATAAATCCACATGTTCTGTCATCTGATATCACATTTCTTTTCGACCGATTTTTTTTATATATTTTGTGGGTTTTAATAATAATCTAAAACATATCTTTTGATTATAAAATGACGAAAATAAAGATTAATATATTGAAATATTTGGATACACATTCATTATCATACGGTCTTAGTACCAATTATGATAATGAATGTGTATCCTTCCCATCTAACACTTCCGTCAGTCGAAAACCGTCCAAGGTTCTCGATTGAATAATAACAACTAACAATAGAATTTGACATGAATGACTTCTGAAATTTGCGATGGAGAACTCAGGGTCTTCGATAGCTCAATGGTAGAGCATTCGCCTAGAGAACGGAAGGTCGTGGGTTCGAATCCCGCTTGAAGAAGTTTATTTTTCTCAAATTCTTATGATATGTCTGAATGCCGTTATAATTTCATTCTTTTCCGGACGACGTATCAGACCAGAAGCAACGAAAATTAATAATTTATTTTCTATATGACAAATGACAATAAACAAACAGGCGTCAAAGCTCAAATCCGTCAATCAACTATTTGTTGTTTATTATTATTTATTATGTAAATGAAAACAAATGCTAAAAACAAACGAGAATGCGAACAAACAAATTAAAATGACATGGGCAAGAATACGAGGGGATATAAGCATAGGCGTCGCGTGGACAATTATTTTGGGGGGGCACAACATGCCTAAAAACTGGAATAATGTACTGGAATAATGTTTAAACTTATCTTAGTAAAATTAAACAACGTAGTTATACTAAGCTTGAGTTAAATATAAAAATCATTAACAAAACTGTTTTTTTTTTCTTTGGATATATAACAATAAAAAAATTGAACGCTTCAATTAGTTGGGGGGGCACGTGCCCCCCCGACGCGTCGCCTATGGATATAAGCGATATCCGATAACATGGTTCCGGTGACGGTCATTGGAGTAATAGTCAAGATGAGTAAGCCTCTGACGAAGCTAGCCACTCGCGCTAGCGAAACTTCAGGAAGAAATTCCAAAGAACGACGGCCTTCAAACCCGAAGAAAAGTAGTGATATTGAAAACCTCGACCAATCAAACTATCAAACCAACCAAATATAATTTATCGGTGTACAGTGCCGATGGACCAAAAAAAACTAATTTATTAGTTCTGAACGAAAAGCTTCGAATTCATTCAGGCTGTAAAACCAATTATCTGTTAAAATATTCTTCAACCTACCTTTGAAGACCATGTACGAGAAAGAATTCTTTTTATTTTTTGGAAGTTTACTGAAAAACTGAACACCAGAATTATATATTGCTAATGAATATACCCATTGTAATAATCCAAGTGTTCACCAGAGCTCGTAGACGCTGAGTTTGCATTATATTCCCTATATAAACGCGAAAACGCATTATTGTTGGATTTTTACGTTTGATCCAGCACAGCTACCGAGCAATTGTATTCATTTTAAAAATAAACGAAATTTTTATAAAAACAAATCGTTGCCCAGCAACTTTAATTGGCGCAGTCGGTAGGATAGTGGAAGTGTCCCTTCATCGAGAAAACACGTCAGCCCAGCTGTTAGTCCGCTATTCGAAGAAACAAGAAGGAGTTGGCGACCTTCGGCGAATACAAGCTGATCATTCTGAAGTCCCCTAGAGCTGCTACGTCGTACCATCACGGTGAGTCGAGTATCCTCTTTGTACATCCTGATTTGTTTATCATAAACATTTCAAAGGAGCTTAGGTTAAGGAAAAACAAACAGAAAGAAAACAGAGTGATACAGATCACTCAAATCAAAGTTTTTGTATGATACCGATCAACAAAAACAAAACCAAAAACAAACAAACCAATTAGAGTAGAGTAAAATACCAAGTTTCAGTGTGAATTCTTGAGTGATTTTACAAGTAGATTTAGAAAATATATAACCTATTATTTTATGACTGAAATTGACAACCTAATTGAATCATTTTCATCATTGAACGTTTCAAACATGGCCCAAGAAATTAATTATACATTGTTCAAAATTTATTCAGATACCATTCCTACTTTCGATGGATCCTCTGAAAATCTTGAAATTTTCATAAATGCCGTTGACAAATTTCATACTAGATATCATGGTAATGACCAAATTCTCAACCAATGTATCGTAAGCATAATTTTGAGTAAATTAAAAGATCGAGCACAACTATTGATTAGTTCACGAACGGAATTAAATACTTGGCTATTGATTAAAAACGAATTAAGAAACACTTTTGGTGACAGATTGAGTCTTGATAATTTAGAACAAAAACTTTTCACTTTAATACCTAACAAAAATGAACATATGTTAGATTTTGGAAAAAGAATTCAAGTTTTACGTAAACTTATTTTCAAAATAAATTTAGATCCTGACATGGATCAACCAACAAAGAGAATTCATATTAGACAATATGAATCTCAATCATTAAAAATTTTCTTACGAAATTTAAATATTCGACTTCAAGACAAAATCTTAGTGCAACACCCAAATTCATTAGAAGAGGCAAAAAATTTAGTACTCGAAGATGAAAACTTCAGACAAATACAAAATATGACTTTACAAAACCAACAGCCTCAAAAGCTCCAGAGACAACAACAATGTTACCAACAACCACAATTTATTCAACAACGCGTACAACCGCAATATTCTCAACAACATGGCATGATACAGACTCCAAGTCAACCTATAGCAATAAAACCTCAAGCTATAAATCAAAAATTTCTAACTAACAAACAAGTATTTGGCCCCCCACAAAATGTCTGGAAGCCAAAGAATAAACAACTGAATACACCAGTTGAACCCATGTCAACTACATCTCGAAATCCGACAATGATTAAACCAAATAATTAATATTTTCAAAAATAACCCTAATATGAGACGAAATTTCATTAGCGAGGAACTAAACAATCAAGATTCTGACATAACACCCCAGTTATATTCATATAATACACAACAATTATTAAACCATCAAATTAGCTCGCAATTTGAAAACAATATACCTGAACAAGACGACTTTGACTTTGAAAATTTTAATACAACTTTTGATGAAGTTGATGAACCAACAGACCAAGACGACGAGACAAATTTTTACAATCTGCCTCAAATGAACGAGAACACATAATAGAGTTGCATTCAGCAGTAGTAAACGGGCTACCGTATATAAAAATACAAAATCCACCTATAATAGTATATTATGCAACGATCGTGTAATGATGGTTATTAATACATGAGCATAAACCGGGATACGAAACGAGCCGAAGGTGAGTTTCGTATGGTTTATGCGAGTGTATTAATAACCATTACATGAGAGTTGCATACGCTATTTTATCTACACCCAATAAATAATGAAGAACTAAAAATATTATATTATTAGGTATTTATATTGAACACAATAATAGTAGGTAATCAATCGTATTTCTTTGAAAAATTCTACAAAATTATAATTAATGGTATAACCACGGAAAATACAACTATGAGAAATAAAAAGAAAGAATGAAAAAAAACTTCTGCCGAGGTCAGGAATTGAACCCGGACGTAATTATTCACTGTCGGCGCCTTTGACCACTCGGACATGACAGCTTATGTAATTTTGTTGAAAATGAAAACATATGTGTTGCATTTGTCAAATGAAAAATATAATCCTTTCGATTGTATTTTTTTCTTGTCTAAGACATCTGTGGAGGGTCGCTGGTAATTCTCCTATATCCCTGCTATAAGACATTTTCATACAATTATCGAAAATTGACTTAATTCCTCAAAAATTCAATACCTACTGATTTTGACTTGACAAACGTCAAAATGCAAAGCTTGCACATCATGCTTGATTGAAAAATAATGGGTTTCTATTGGTTGAAAATCTGTATCGTAATGAAAATCTGTATCGTAATGGATTTCATTATAAAACGGGTTGTGGGCATATAAGCGTATTATTAGAGTACGGGTGTAGATAAAACTACTTATTGACACAGGATGTCATACTTCTATGCTGAGACCCTCTATTGCTGAAAAATATTACCCAGAACGAATTTTTAAAGAACCATCACAATTAAAAACATTAGGAGAAAAAATAATTCCATATAAAGGACTTATTCCAGCCTTTCCTGAATTTCAGAGTAATTATATGATCGAATTTTTATTATTTCCATTTCATGAACTTTTTGATGGTATATTAGGACTGAAAGAATTGAAAAATCTAAACTTAAGGATTGATTTTCAAAACCAATTACTACAGTCAGACTCTATTCAAATACCCTTCTTTTATAGACAACCCCATGAAACGCAATATACTTTTGAAATACCAGCTTTTGAAAGTATTGTACAAAAATTCCCAGTTGAAATTCAACAAGGAGAAATAATAATTCCAAAATTACGATTCAACAATTTAGATGTTCCAGAAACAATCTAATTTGCTGAAAACTTTCGAGCTAGATTTGAAATATATAATAACACTAATAAAACTATTGCAGTAACACTATTTGAACCTTTTCCTTGTAATCCAATTCATGAAGAAAATTTTGAATTTTATCACGCAGAAGACTTATTACCAAAAATAAGCCCTTGTAAACAAAAGAAAATTTCTGGAAAAATTCGAACAGATCATATGAATAAAGAAGAAAGAGACGCTATATTAAAGCTATGCAACAAATATAGTGACATTTTCTATGACGAAAATAAAACGCTTAAATTCACTAATGTCATTAAACATGAACTTCGGATGAAATCCCCATTCACACAAAGTCATATCGATTTCCACATTGTCATAAACAAGAAGTTCAAAAACAAATTGACAAAATGTTAAAAGACGGAATTATTAGACCTTCAATATCTCCTTGGAGCTCACCGATTTGGATAGTTCCTAAAAAACTAGACGCTTCAGGAAAAAGAAAATGGAGAATTGTAGTAGATTATAGGAAAGTAAATGAAAAAACTATTGACGATAGGTACCCTATACCAAACATTGACGACATTCTTGACAAGCTAGGCAAATGTCAATATTTTTCAACTCTAGATTTGGCATCTGGATTTCATCAGATTGAAATGAATCCAAATTCAATTCAAAAAACAGCTTTTAATGTTGAAAATGGACATTACGAATACCTTCGTATGCCCTTTGGTTTAAAAAATGCTCCAGCAACATTCCAGAGAGTAATGGATTATGTTTTACGCGACTTACAAAATAAAATCTGTCTTGTATACATTGACGACATTATAATTTTTTCTACATCACTTCAAGAACATATTTCTAATCTGAATAAAGTTTTTCAAAGATTACGTGACGCAAAATTAACTATTCAGCTAGATAAATCTGAATTTAAAAAAAAAAATGTTGAATTTTTAGGACATATAATAACTCCGGAAGGAATAAAACCAAATCCCAATAAAATAAAAGCGATACAAAATTTTCCTTTACCATCAACAGCCAAAGAAATTAAATCATTTCTTGGATTGTTAGGATACTATAGAAAATTCATTAAAAATTTTGCAGACATAACTAAACCTTTCACTAAATGCTTGAAAAAAGGAGAAAAAATTATACACAATGACGAATTTATTAAAACTTTTGAAAAATGTAAAGATCTTTTGAGTAATGAACCAATTTTACAATTTCCTGATTTTTCAAAACCTTTTATACTAACGACAGATGCTTCAAATATAGCCATTGATGCTGTCCTCTCACAAGGAACCCTAGGTAACGACAGACCCATTGCCTATGCTTCACGAACTTTAAATAGTTCAGAACAAAATTATCCAACAATTGAAAAAGAACTTTTAGCAATTGTTAATTTTACAAAATACTTCAGACCTTACTTATTCGGACGTAAATTTTCCCTGATAACCGATAATAAACCACTTGAATGGTTATTTAACTTAAAAGACCCAAGTTCAAGACTTGTAAGATGGCGACTTAGACTAGAAGAATTCGATTATAAAATCCTATATCGAAAAGGAAAACAAAATAAAGTTGCAGATGCTTTATTTCGTATAGAAATAAATCCCATTGAAACCCAATCACTTGCAGTAAATATTGATCCCCAAGAACATAGAATTGAAAATGACTTTCCTGAATTATTCGACCCTAATTATGAAATTCCTCAACTTTCAGATATCGACTTAAGTGATATAGATGAATTTATCGATAAAGACAAGAAAAATAAGGATAAGAAAATAAACATCATTTCGGACATTCAAATTCGTCCACCTACAAAAAAGAAAAAAGATGAAGAATCTTTAGAGACTGAACACTCAAGTGCAGAAAATCCAGTTCTTGAAATACCGATTTCAGAACAAGAATTAAATAAATTTCAAAATCAGATTTTCCTTCGTTGTAGCCGAGATGCTATTACACCACGAGTAACGATACAAAAAATATTCGATAAAACTAGACTTAATATAGTTTTACCCTACCAAAATTTCCAACAAAACTTGGTAGATACAATAAAAAACTATTTAAAACCAAAACATACATATGGCATACTAATTCAAGAGGAATTACAAACAATTGTAGTTTCAACTATTCAAAATTACTTCAAAAATTCTGCATTCAAATTGATCCAAAGTAATATTCTACTCAAAGACATAACCAATAACGAAGAACAACAAGAAAAAATAAAATATCATCATGAAACCAAAACTATTCATAGAGGAATTAATGAAACAAAATTAGCCCTCTCAAGAAAATATTATTGGCCCAATATGATAACTGATATACGTGATTATATCAATACCTGTGAAGATTGTCAAAAATCTAAATATGAAAGACACCCATATGAAATAAAATTCAAACCAACACCTATCGGAGAATATCCTTTCGAACATATTTATATGGATATACTATCGATAAATAAAACAAAATTCTTAACATTGATTGATAGTTTTTCACGTTTCGCTCAAGCATACCCTATTCAACCTAATGCATTGAATATTATTGATGGAATTTTAATATTCTTTTCACACTACGGAATACCTTCAAAAATCACATGCGACTCAGGCAGTGAATTCAAAAATAAAATCGTTGAAGATTTTTGTGAAAAACATAACATAAAATTACATTATGTAACACCCAAAAATCCTAATAGTAATAGTCCAATTGAAAGACTTCATTCGACATTACTAGAAGAAATAAGAATATTGAAACAAGAATTTCCACAGAGATCAATATCATCTCACATGGTATACGCAATTTTAGGGTATGACAACACAATTCATTCGGCAACTAAATATACACCATTTCAAATAATAAAAGGAAATTTAAATCATGGAAACCCACTTGATATAACCACAGAAAAAATAATGACTGACTACCTAGAAAAACATGACAGAAACATAAAAATAATAAATGACATGATAAAAACTAATAACGAAAAAGCAAAAGCATCTTTAGACAAAGTTAATTTGGAAAGAAAAGAACCCCCTGAAATAAAACTTGACCAACAAGTCTATTTACATGACAAACAAAGAAGTAAAACGACACCCCTTTATAGAGCTGTTGAACCAATAAAAAACGAGGATATTAAATTAAAAACCCGTAAAGCAACCTATCATAAACAACAATTGAAACCCCAACGAATTGTTTCAGATGCTACTACAAATGATAATCCTGATAGGCATTATTATGACAGAAGGACAACAGATCAAGTCGAAGACTCTGACTAACCCAATTCTTCCCTTTTCCCTTGGACAAGCAAGAATTACGTTCAACAAACACACTTTCATCAAATTTTTAGACTTGACAAAATTTGATAAACCTATACAACATATTAGAGACAATTCAAAAACAATTGAAAATCTAGTCTCTATTAAAGACGAATTATATCCTCAACTTCAACATATGCATGAACATTTGAACTATCTCCTTGAACAAATAATGAATAAACTCAATAATATCAAACCTCAAACATATAAAAATCACAAAAGAGGACTCATAAATGTAGGAGGTAGAATTCATAAATGGCTGTTTGGCACTAGATGATGAAGACGGTGAAAGATATGACAACCCAGATAGTACAAGTACGTCCAGTGGACGTACTGCATATGTACGGTGAGGATGTATTGTACGTATTTGGGACGTACTTTAGTCTCCGACAGACGTACATAAGACCTCCCTGGAACTTACCGTTTCCGCATAGTCGGTAATCCCAGGTACGTACTTTTCTAGTCCACACAGGACCTGAAATGTACAGAAAGGGGAACTGTTTGGGACATTCCGAAAACGTACCTTCTTGTTAATGATATATTGACGAAAAAAATAAATTCAATCGATGTCACTTCTCAATTCTCAGTTCTCATATTCGGAATTATTCATTTCTTCTTTACCAATTAGTCAATTTCATTCATGCACATGTACTTACCGAATACTAACCTGGAAAAAACTCTGGCTGCTGCGGGACTTGAACCCGGACCTTCACTTTGTTTATTTCACTGTTTACCACTACAACGCTCTACGGTACGGAGGACTTGTTTCTAAAGAAGAGTTGTGTGGTATAGATGTGCATTCGACATTGGGAGCGTAGAATAAAATATTGAATTATCACATTAGGTGGCATATTGGCATATATACTGCAATATAGATATGCAAATTCTGATAATGCTTGAATATCGTTTTCAAAGTAAAATGAAAATATTCAACTCGTCATTTTCGAATCACAACTGAAAGGGGTATCGGGATTTTGAGAGTGATGACTTTAAAATATTCGAACATATACAAATATTGGTAATGCAATATTCATGATGAATTATTCCTGAAAAAATTTGGGAAAATTGAAATATCGACGTGGTGAATTTCAATACCAGAAAATACGGCCAGAACTTTTTGCACAGCAAGTGTGATATTCCACATCGCCATCGCATATAAGACAGTGATCCTTCAGTGTTTTTTCAAATATATTTTCATTGTTACTGAACTTCCTAAAAAAAATTTAATGTTGTCTCGAACATAGGTAACTAACTTGAAGTCACCATATGATGTGCTACTTGGGATAGCGCGTTGGGCCTACCTGACAGGGACGGTAATGTACGTATGTGGGACGTTTCTAGTTCGTACTTTTTCGGCCCACACTAGACTTGAGGGGATCTAGCTGAATGTACAAAGTAGGTTTCTTGGCGTACGTCAAGGAGACGTCCAAATACATACGATTCCCAAAAATGTACGTCATCACTATGATCCTCAAAAGTTTCAAAAGATACGATTTTGAAAGGGACCCAATATGTACGCACCTGGAAGGTCCAAACAGTACGTGCATAGTCCTTCCAAACATGTACGTCAATGATACTTATAAACAGTACGCACAAGGAATTATCAAAAAAGCACGTCACTGGTATGTCCCTAACTCGTACCGAAATGTACGTACCTGAAAATGAGTTATTATGAACGTACCCGGGACACTTACTACAGTACGTACATAGTACTTCCAAGCATGTACGTTTTTATTACATTCCGATTGGAACGGAACCAAATATGTACCTACATGGGACGTCTATATAGTACATACATGAAACATCGGGAAATGTACGTTCTTCGAATGTCTCCCATACGTCCCGGGACGTATCGACGTAACTGAGACATAAATTGTTCGTCTTCAGGACGTCGTGTGCTATTTGGGAATGCTCTTATAACACTGTCCAAAAATCAAAACAATTTACATCATGATTTGAAAAATTATTTATCTATAACTCAAGATTTCATGAATGAAACAGTTAAAAATTTAAAGAAAATATCAAGCAATCAAAAATTGATTCAAAAACAAATTAAAAGTATTGTTCAAAGTTTGAATAAGTATACATTATTTCTACGATTACAAAATTCACTAGATACAATGATTATTGATAGTCAAAACATGCTATCCCTCTTAAATAATATCGAAGATTCAATATTATTCGCTGAACTCAATATAGTTCATAGTACTATATTATCAATTGATGAATTAGAAAAATTAACAAAAATAATGTTTTCTCTTTACAAAAATGGATTACCAGTTTTTGAAAATACTCAATCATATTATAAATTATTAAAAACAGAAATTCGCTATAGTAATCAAAGAATTCTGTTCATTGTTCATTTTCCGATACTCCAGGAAAACGTTTATGAGATTTTCCATCTCTATCCTATCCCTATATCCAATAAAACCATTTTACCCTTAAAACCTTATATAATATTGAACTCGACATATCACCATTATGCTGATGAAACCTGCATCAGAGTTGAAAATAGTTGTATCCAGTTCATCGAAAATCAAATTTCAAATAAAGACTGTATTCCTGAAATTCTTATGGGACAACGTACGACCAAATGCCAAACAACAGACATCCAAATTCAACAAGACATCGTTGAACCAATCACCAATGCATATCTCATTGCTATACCATTCAAGCAAATTTATATCGAAAAAGTTTGCCAAGAGAATGGTTACGAGGAAATCAATCAACCTAAACTTATATACATCCCTTATCATTGCAAAGTGAAAATTAATGGTGATGTATATAGTAATGACGCCCCTACCATTGAAGAAACACCGCTTCAACTACCACAACTGGACACTCTCGAGGCACCCTCAAGAGGAAATCTACCCCTGTATACTCTAGGAAAAATCAACCTAGATGACCTGAGCCATCTCCAGAAGATAGCCGAAAAGACTCAACTGCATAGTCTACAACGACCAGAAGAAAATAATTCTTCACATTATATTTTATATTCATCATGTATAATCTTTGTTATTCTATTATCACTGTTTATTTTCAGACGACAGATATTCAATTCCATAAGATTATTTTCAACTTTTTCAACTCGATATTCAACTCGAGGTAATGATATCCAACTAGAACCAAATCGTTGTTCTGAAAATAACACAGATGTATTATTTTCATCTTAAGGATGGAGGAATTATATATTGCTAATGAATATACCCATTGTAATACTCCAAGTGTTTACCAGAGCTCGTAGACGCTGAGTCTGCATTATATTCCCTATATAAACGCGAGAACGCATTATTGTTGGATTTTTACGTTTGATCCAGCACAGCTACCGAGCAATTGTATTCATTTTAAAAATAAACGAAATTTTTAAAAAACCAAATCGTTGCCCAGCAACTTTAATTCCAGCCATAAGAGATGATTTTTTAAAAAAGAATGATTTGCTTTATCAACAGATCGTTATTATGTCTTGTGTGCTATTTATGGATGTCATAATTTTTTAGGAGTTTATGCTTATTCTGATTTATGAAGCACAGAATTTCAATAAATAAATTGATGTAACTGTTAAAATCCTCTTATCTTTGAAAGTATTGCGACACGAGGTCTGGAAAGGTAGATGGAACATGAATCTTAAAATACGTTTCTGTAGCACGAAAACTCTTTGAATGTCGTGTCCCTGTCCCCATGCAATAATGCTGTAGGAAATCGCAGAGTACGCGTATGAGTGGTTGATGGTCAGCAATGTGTCCACGTCTAGCATATTTTTCAGTACAGTCAACAGATAAAAGCATTGATTATCTTTTTTACAGATGCATCCTATTTGCTGCTCCCATGACAGATTACAATCAAAAACAGCACCGAGAAATTTTGCTGATTCAGATTATGTTATTATTCATAAGTATTCTTCAATTTGCTGGAGATTTTTGGATGGTGTGATATTCAATATGAATCGTTTTCCCATTATTGACCAAAAGTCTATTTTTGTAACACCAGTGGTGAAACTGATCAAGTGTTTTTGTGAGTTTTCTGGAAAGTTCATATTTTGATTTGTCGGATATAATTGTGCAGTACTCACTGCTTGAATATAACCACAGCCTTTAGCATTCTTTTTAGTGAGTTTGTCATGTCCTGAACGAGACTTACGAAATATTTTGTTTGAAGCAATACGTCGCCTAAAGAAAATCGATTTGAATATTGTAACTGTACCATATTATGGGGGAAATTGTTATAATTTGATGACAGCTGGGAGTGACAGTTGATACTCTTTATTTTGAGATCGATGATAAACAGATATTTTACGTGATTGATGTTCCCCACTTCAAAAAATCAACACGAAACAATTTCTTTGATCACGATTTTGAAAATAACAATGGGGGGACATCAAAAGAATATTTGAAAACAATCTATTCTGAAGATAAAAAAAACGATTTCGTTTGGCTCTTTAATTCACCGACGATCATTTATTTCCAAGGAATTTAACCCTTAACTGGTAACGTGAAATTTTGAAACACAACTGCGTAACGTGCAGTCTGTGGGACTGGCACGTTTTGGAAGCAAAAAGAAATTTCCAATATTTTTTTCAAAATATATATTATGAATACTTAGGTACACATTCTTTTGAAATATTCCTGCATAAAATAACGAAAATAATTTCGCAATAATCTTTTTCAACTCTAACGGAAATCGGTAGTGATTTCGGAAAGATCCACAAAAAAAATAAAAATCATTCGAAAGAAATTAATTTAATGCATAGTACGATTGATAATGAACAAAATCGCAGTATCTGTGAAGAAAAAATAACAAAAGGTGTTTATTGGAAGGTCCTAACAAGTCATGAATTTAAGGTTTGTTTGAACAATTGTTGCATTTCGTCGTGTGACTGTCATGTTCGAAAATTTCAAATTCATCCTCCGAAATATTGTCTATTACACTGCATTCGCTATTTTTCTCGTTATACCAACACAAAAGAGTGTCCTCATAATTTTCATCCCCATAACGTACCCGTTTCGACGGACCCGCCATTACTAAGTAGCGAGAAATGCTTACGTAAACTGAAACGTGCCGTCTCACAGACTGCGCTCAACCATCGTACAATTATACACGGTTTGTTCCACGGACGGACGAGTTTAGGCTCGTTCTGCGCATTCCACCCGTCGCCGCCATATTTAATTTTTCCCGCTTGTAAATTCAAATGTATACTTTGTTCAACCATCCTTTGCCGTTACGTCATACGTTGTCCAACTTTATTCCTCATTCATGAAATGGATGAGACGGAATTATGACGTCACTAACGTATGTCTTATTTAATTGTTAATTTTATTTGTCATTTTTGACAGTTCAGTTGTCATAGTTTGATTTGTTCAGTATTTTTGGTAATTTTCGCCTTTTCAGTTAATTTTTCATTGTCAAAATGTCTATCCGGTATAATGAGAAAGAGCAAAGCTCAATTTTGAAGTTGATTGACTACTTTTCAAGAGGAAGAGATGCTGGGAGTGCCGCTTTTACCGTTGAATGCAGTCTACAACGTATGAATCTACCTATGTTATGCAAAATGTCATGCCAGAGATGTTTCTGCTCGAGGATCATCGATTTATATCATACAACAATATGCAATAAGAACACGAATGTATGCGATGTATTCTGCAGGTAGGTACATACTAATAATAATTTTGAGGTTGAGTGTAAAAAAATAACATTCAACTAATATGAGACAAACGTAAAACAGCAGAATACGTCACTGATTATGACGTAACGGCAAAGGATGGTTGAACAAAGTATACTTTGAATTGAATGGGGATGATTACGGGAAACTCATCCGACAGAGTGCGCTGAGTGTTTGTCACATTGGTTATTAGCTGTCAAAGTTTCTTTCGTAAATTATTGATTTATTACTAATTTTATTATTTGAATTGCTTGCAATTTAAGATGTATTGTACCTGGCATATCCCTCAGTAGAAGGAGGAGTTGAAGAGAAGTGGTGCTACCCTGCGAGGGAAGAAAGCTGATCTAGTGGAAAGGTTAATGATTTTGCATATTCGAACAACTCTCTCATTATAAAGTTTTTTGCATCTTGATCCCAAGGAATATATAAATGAAAAAGGAAAAATTCGGGAATATGGACACCTCACCGATTTTGATGAAATTTTCACAGGTGCTATAAAACACCGAAAATTAAAAAATGAGATAGTTTTTTTTTGCGGAAATGATGTTTTTTCGCAATTTTTTGAGAATTTGTGAAAAAGTACTTACCCTGAGAATATATAAGTTGTAACTAACAGAATCTGATTATTTTTTCACTGATGAATTTGGGCAAATATAAAAAGATAATAAACCAGATATTCCATGTGAAAATGCCCGAAGGATAGTTATTTTCCCAATAAATGCTAATGGTGGTAGGAAGATATTCACAAACACGTTTCAATCCAAATTTCAGCTACTATTAGATCTGCAAGTCTTGCAACCCATTGTGCGAAATGTAATTTGATGCACATGATAGCTTTTGGAAAACCAGAAGTACACAAAATACTCTCGGAGTACTATCAATTAGTAATTGAATTTTGAAATTCAGTTCAAATTCAAATCTGACACAAGTAAGAATGTCAAACACTCAGAATCGCCGAAATAATAATATACAAGGTTGTCAGTTCTCTTTAAATTCTGTCGTATTAGGTACCAACAATATTTTTGTTCAAAGTCAAAGCAAATTGCTTTTTTTACGAGATTTGACGCTTATATGATCGGATAAAAACAGTAATCATAATATTAGACGTCGAAAAATTGCAATTCTGAAAACTGTATAAAATCTAATTATTTGTTGGAATTGGATGTTTTGAAATGAATATATATATATATATATATACAAGATAGATGTATTAGTGTCTGTATGATTAACAATGGATTGAAATTATAACGGCATTCAGACAAATCATAAGAATTTGAGAAAAATAAACTTCTTCGACCGGAATTCGAACCGCGCGCGGATTTCCGAAATGTCGGCCGAACGCGCGGATTTTTCGTAAATTCAGCGGAGCGTCCTTTAAAAGTTATTACCTAACACGAGTGAAGCGAGCGCGCGGATTTTCGAAAAGCCAGCGGAGCGTCCTTTGAGCGTTATTACATTATGTTAGAAAAGTAAAAAATATGATATGTGAAGAAGGGAAAATCATCTTACCCAACTTTGACCTTCTCTACAACGGAAGTTTCAAAATATCCGGTATTTTATTAGCGTTAACAATGTGAAGGAAAATAGTTGCCGTCTGCGTTTTTGAGTTTTGATCTAGCCCAACCTTTCTCAGATCTTCTAGCACAACCGACCTAATGAAAAAAGCTATGAAATTCTTCATGTGCAAACGAATTCTTTTGAAATATACTATTGTTGGCCCTAAAAGGGCCGATTGTTTCGAAAATGAGCTGCTGCTTATATGAAGTCTTCGATATCTGATTTGTCTTCATCATCCGCCACATGGACAGACTCCTCAGTTCCATCAATCATACTTGATATCTTTTTGTTTATCAGTATATCAATGTTAAGAAAATCAAATGACATCATATATAGTGATTTTCGTGCTTGCATAATAATAGACATCGAATTGAATAAACAGCAATTGTAGGGTTTTCAATTTCATCTATTTCCCAAGTTGGTTCCATAAATATAATGAAGTATACATTTTTCAAAGTATTAAATTGGCAACGTCGCACTTCATAGATGCGATTTATTATGCCTATAGTAAGGTGGCTATATACTGGTGTTTTCACTCCATATAAAAGATTGTCAGCAAATCAGACGACCGATATGGCCAACTTGATGAAAAATTTGATGATGTAGGCGTACTAGTACTGCAAAAAATCCGCCAGGTAGCGGCACTCTTGCAGTGGAGATGACAGTCCTGTGTTGCCAAGTGGCCATGTCGTTGCGAATTCTGGTCCAGGTCAGTAGAAACACAATGCAAATTTATTCCAACTGAGAAATTATTTTCGAACTACATGGAATAAATAACGCATAAAGTTAAACACAAATTTGCCGCGTTTCGGTGTTTTCAATAACCTCACATATCCAGTCCCGATAAATTCTCTATCCTTTAACAAAAACATCAGAATTGGCAACAGCGTGTTCCATGGATCGAGTGATCACGAAAATTAATAGAAATTTTTGATTACCAGCGCCCCTCATGGCCACTGATGAACTATCACGCCTTGTCCACAGGTTTGTCTGAAACAATATCGCAACATTAGAAACACCAGTATATAGACATCTTAGCCTATAGCTATAATGTATAATTATAGCTTTCTGTGAAAGACTGTCATTTCAATCGTTCTCTGTCAAATATGTCAGTAGAGAATATTGAGATTAGAATTGGCAAAATTAGCATTCTTTCTCGATTTTTTGAATCTCAATTTCATTCAGTTAATGAATTATCATTATAAGCTTAGACGTTAATAGTTGACTGTGAAGTATTCGGATTAGAATATACGTGAAAAATAATAAATTGTGTTCTACTATGGAGCATTGGTGAAGTGATCATTATGAAACTTCTTGCCGATAAAACGATATCAGAGACGTTTCCGCACAAAAATTTCGATCGGTATGGTCATTTTATTGTGTTTTACATAATCTGTGCAAATTTCATCAAAATCGGTGAGGTGTCCATATTCCCGAATTTTTCCGAAATATGTTTCGAGATGTGAATAGTAATATGTTATTACCACCAATAACCAAAGAGCATATAAATTACTACTTCTCCAGGTAAACTTCGAATTTATTAGACCATCTCCAATTTGAAACATGACTATTTTCTTTTCATCATCTACATAATCAGGGCTATTCACTAAGTAAAGTGGTTATCGCAGTTGCTAACCGTCGTAGCAACTCTGAGAATAACTTGCCGTAATGACGGTGGTAAGCTGTTTTTCCTTAACAAGATATCTAAAGCAGTTGCCTGTGAACCACTACTCATAGCAACTGGTCATTATAGTAGCAACTTAACTTGAAAAGTGAATACCAATTTCGCGCTTAGCAACTGACCTTGAACATAACGACAATTTTTAGTCGCTATCCATAACAACTCTGCTTAGTGAATAGCCCTGAATGAATCTGTTGTAGGTTCAACAAAAAAACTGATGATGGACTTCAAATGTACGAATGTAGATATCTACTTGTATTGAGGGCATGTAAGGTGGGCACAAGTACATATTTGAAAGGTATCTGCAAGGCATCCATGAAAAAAATTCAATATGAGGTCGACATCAAGATTGAAGATGATGGAAGCCCTTCTGAATGCTGTTGTGAATGTGCAGTGGGAAGTGGATGGGAAGCACACTGTAAACATGTCGCTGTGGTGATGTTTGCCGCTGAACAAATGTTTAGAGAGAAGCGAATGTTGTTACATTTGGTATGTATGCAGCAGCCCCAAAGCTTCCATATTCCAAAGAAAACGTTTAACTGCCTCACCTCTACGAGCTGAGAAATTACCTTCCAAGAGGCGATTGCAGAATGTTATATTTCATCCATATCCTTTGGAAAATATCAACAGAGAAAACTATAACGCATTGTTACGAAATATTTGTATTGGCGCTACCTTCAGCACAATGCCATTGAAACAAATATATACGCCAGCTAATCCTTATGGTGTTATTAATGACCACATTTATGGAGCTGACCCGAGAGAAATTTTGTGTAACAATTTATTATTGTCAAAAATCACTAAGACAGAAATTTCACGCATTGAGGTAACCACAAGAGGTCAGACAAAAAATCATTATTGGCACGAACAACGAGAAAATCGCATAACTGCCAGTTATTTTCACACTGTGTGCCACTTGACATTGCAAAGAAATGAAAAGTTTGCAGAACAATTGTTGAATCCCACTCCATTCCAGTCTCGTGCAACCATACATGGACTAATCAATGAACCAGTGGCAATTCAAGAATATAAGCAGAAGTTATGACTTGAGGTACGAGAGTGTGGTCTGTTTATCTCGGAGAAACATCCTTTTCTAGCAGCGTCACCGGATGGTTTGTTAGGGAATGATACCGTCATAGAAGTAAAATGCCCATTTGTATGCAGGAATCACCACATAAATCCCATTACAGTTCCTTATATATTTGAGGAAAATGGGACACTATTTTTGAAAAAGAAGCACCCTTATTATTCTCAAATACAAGGACAGTTATATTGTACTGGGAGAAAATTTTGTAATTTGATTATATATACATTTAAAGAGATGAAAGTTATTTTTGTGTCAAGGGACGAAGTATTTATGAATGAAATGCTACAAAAACTTATACATTTTTATGAAAATTATTTCAAAAAGGCATTGTATCAGAAATATATTTATAGAAATTATCAATAAAAAACAAAATGTATACTAAGACTTTTATATCTTTGTATTTACAATTCCTTCACGAAAATTGCATAGCATAACACATACAAAAAATATTCTAGAAGCCAGTGGGACATAATAGGCATTCAGTTCACTTGTTAAAATTTTGAAAGTTTTGCTCAAACCTATCAAACGTTCAATGTGAACTCTGTACCTTGCAAGATTCCTATCGTGTTTAACTTGAACACCAGAGAGTTGACTTTTACCTTTAAGAAAATTAGGTATGTTTATTCCGATATTTTTTGTAGCAAATAAATCCTGGACATTGAATCCCCGATCTGCCATAATGCTGTCTCCAGAATCACATTTATCCAACAAATCACTTCTTTCAATCATCTGCCTGTTTGATGTAGAGCCTCCATAACCATCTGAGCAGTAGCTGATTAATCCTCCAGGTGTAGCACCAACCAAAAATTTCATTGTATTTTTGCTTTTATATGCACTGAAGGTGGCTTGCTGCGACAAAGGGTTTTTAGGTTTTGCTATAGGAATTTCAGTGCAATCAATTATTACTCTAGTCTTATTATGGATTTTTTTGAACTGTTGAGGCATGTAATAGTCCACATTTTGTCGCGTTGGCCAAATATCTATTAGTAGCCATAAATCATACACGAAATTCAGCCATGTTATAAAAATGTTTGATATTGCAGTTTCGCTCACTCCAAAAATTTGTGATAGTTCAAAATCACATTTATTTCTTCTCAATTTTATTAATAATATGAGGAATATACTCATGACCTGACTACCTTTGTATTTCAAATGAAGAGCCATTGGATACAAAGTGCTCAAAACTAATCGAAACTTCTCATATGACTCTAAACCTGTATAATAAAGAACAGATTTTTTGTTCATTAGGAGTGCATCATTGGAAAATAATCTGAACAAAGTTGGTGTATGTGTGGACTGGCTGATTAGGTGGCTTTCTTTATCAGGATCATCTTCCTCGGCGTGGAAAGTAACTTCTGTGGCGATTTCTTGTTGGAAGTCTAGATAATTTATATCTGAGAATAAAATGGAATATAGTGGTGGTTGGGCAGCCAATACAATATGATAAATCCATTTATCGGATACTTACCATTGAGAGGAAGCTCATTCTCTTTATCTTCGAAAATTTCAGATGTTACAGTACTTGGCTTCAAATCACGTTTAGCATTCCTTTTTTCTGATCTCAACATCCGTGGACTGATAGAATTCGAAGTACAGCGAAATACGGAAGGTACAGCTGATTTTTTTAAAAATTTAAAACCCTATGAAATTTTATAAAAATAACACGTACTAGTAAATGGTGTAACGAAGTTACTATTTTGCATATAAAAGCTAAGTATCAAATTTCCCTCTATAGTTATATTTCCGTTATTTATTGTCATAAAAATACCGTTCTTGTTGGAAAATACTCGACAGGCTAGCGCGAAGTGAACCCGCTCACTACTCCCGGTCCGCGAACCCTCAGGATATCTCCTGGTCTATCCCACAATTCCCACATGCTAAGCCATAGCCGCTCAACAGACCTGCGATAACAGGCGCAGAGAGATACGGCGAGTGGGGAGACGCATGGAAGGGATACCGCTGAGATACCTCCGAAAGGCAGAGAGCAGAGACAACTAACGGAGAGACGCCTATCTCAATGTATAATGTTCTATGCGATCACTGCAACCACGGCGTAGGTGGCGCTAGTAGTAATAGGGCGCGAAATTCAAATATATAGTCATATTATTTTCGAGGAACTAATGTTCACTCGAGTTTCAGCTTCCAGCAAATCAGCACTTCGGAACTTTTAAGGTTCCTACTAATGCTGAATTCGCCAGAAACTGAAACTTGAGTGAACAGGGGTTAGGAAAGTTAATGAATATCTCAGAGCTATTATGATAAATATTCTTTGGAGATCTGTATAACGTATTTTCACTGATTGAACAGACTTTGCTAATGTAAAGGTTTACAAACTAATTGTTATTAATATAGCACTGAGATATACAAAAAAGTTAAATAAGCATTCAATAGATCTGTTGTATTAAAGAATTGTTTTATTTCATGTCAAGTAAACATATAAAAATATATACGGCTTGTTATAGCTAGCTTCTGGTGAACTATTATAACTGGGGCTTAAAACAAATGAAGAATTGTTTTTCTGAAGTCATAAGTATGTATGTAGGTCTTTAACATTATGTATTCTCATTTACATATATAATACTTTTTCAAAATTTAGCATCCTGAAATTTGACCCCTCGTCTACTACTGTAGGTTTGTGTGAAAATGGGAATAATTCAAAATACTGTCCATGTACAGGATAATAAATATAACATGTTGGCGTATTTTCTAGCGATGCACTCTTCTTCTCTGCTGCACAATAATAATAATAATGAACATAACAGAA
>JAVJAQ010004081.1:0-47500 GCA_032362365.1 Zygogramma bicolorata | reverse complement strand
GATCTGCAGTATTATAACAAAATAGTCTTTCAGTTTAATCACCTTTCGTGTAATGAAATACTGCCATACTAAGGTATTCAACATAGAGGTAATTTTCAAAAGTTATATGTATATGACTGATATAAGATTCTGGCTTATACAAACCAACGTAAATTTAATAAAAAGTTGTGGTATTTGTAGACATAACACATCAAGAGTGATTCAATGAACTACTTATCGAAATCAAAACTAAACCTAGTATCAATAACTTTTTAACAATAAAAAGGTTATTTTTAGTTAATTTTAAGCTATTTCTTGTTTCTTTATTAATTGCTTGATAAATTAAAAAAAAAGATATCTTGCAGAACAATTACTGATGCCGAAGTTTCTTCACTTTCTGCTGAGCGGGCCGGCTATCTTTACGCTTCTGTTTGGACTCGGTGTTGTCCCGTTTGCACCACCAGGGTATTCCCACTCTCCAAATACCTCGGATTATGGCATCGGCCACTAACTGTTTGTGTGAGGGGCATGTTAACCAGGTCATAGGTATTGTTTCCTGAAGCAGCTGATGTGCAAATACTCCAACTTGTGGTTTATCGAAAGAGTCACCTAAAATTTGCTCCAAAAGTTGGACACCTTGTGCAACAGAAGAAACTAAATTTTCTGAAGGATACTGAAGGTTTTCTTTATCCTCAGACCATTCTTTATAAGAAATAAAGAGATTATGTGGGGCATCTGATGTGCTTAGCAGTTGCTCCCCACAAACTGAACAGTTTACTGATCCAAAAATCTTTTTCGCAATAAAGCCACTCACATATGCTACAGGCAAGGTATCAGTTGTACCAAGTGATACTGAATAGGGTCGTTCAGTGAAATCAACATTATAACCTTTTCATGCATTTTCTTGTAGTGTCTGGACCCCTAATACGCTCACAAAAATTTCAGACCAATAGCTTCATCCTGTACTGAAATAATTCAAGTTGAAGTTGCGCTGGTGTAAAAGTATCGAGAACAGCGCGTGACGTCACTATACGCACACGGTAGAGGACGCGGCATCGCTTATGTTAGTCGTATTTATACTGTTAGCGAAGTGTGTTATTCTTTTTGAAATGTACGCGTTGAAAACTGGATTTATGAAAGCTGATTCTGGTAATCTACCAGAAGTGGATATATTTATGATAATGGACTATTTCAACAAAAATAACGACTTTATTAGCAGTGAAATGAAAGGAGTGAAATTACAGCGGTAAGTAAACACAACTCATGAAAAGACAATATAGTTGTGGTTGAACTGATGGTAATACTTCGGTTGCTATGAGCTCCTTTTTACCGTTACCTCCGTGTTATTGTTGAAAACTGAACATATTTATATTGACTTTTGAAAAAAAGGTTTATTATTTGAAACAATAATGGTTTCGTCTGCTTAAAAATGTTACGAGTAAATTAGGACTTGTGTGCTGTTTTGATGAAGAGAAGGACAAATTTTGTGTGTTCAAACAACAGAAATTTGATTTGAAAAATCGTGAAGATTCACAAAAAAATTGACATGTTTCTTCGAGAATATACGAGACCGCTGAAAAGTGTTGAGGATTTTTTGTAGAGGAAACCGAATTACGTGAGTTCTACACAAAAAATTGAAAAAAAAGGTGCTTATAGTGACTGAAGTATTACCAAATTCCATATTTTCATTCATTGAGAAATGAACTGTTACACCTTTCTGGAACATTTTTTTTCGCAGATCGGCTAGACAAAATTATGGAGACAATGCCATCGGTTATGTACAAGTGAAACAACAACAGACGTTTCGTGAGTTGAGGGCAAAAATAACACCAGAACATGAAATAAAAGGAAAAAACTATGATGTGTCATGTGTAATGAACACGGAGGAAAAATGTATACAGGAATCGAAATGCCATGATTGTCCTGCTTATCCGGTGCATTAATAGATGTATTCCTACACTCTGGTACCACACAACTTTTGCGAAAACTCCTTTTATCGCTCATTATAAATCAAACGACAGTTACTTCACGATACATACAGTCACACTCAACGAAAACTGACCTGAGTTTACTAATAAACGAATACCTCTTATCTGGCGCCCATCGGCCGTACGTATAGTGACGTCACAATAAGCCACGCCCCGTTTATACGCGCACGAATTTTGAATATTAATTTAAGGCTGTAAACATGTGAATAAAAGAAAAATTTTTGGTAGTTAGATTATTTGAGTCCAGTACTTTTCAATTATGAAATAAAAAAAATGCTGAATGAGCTCATTGGCAATATCTGTGGCAATTGCATCACTGTTTGCCTGAAAAGAAGGTCCTGCTGTTTCAGTACTTGTAACATTTGTTTGGCGTGATTGTGTTGCCGTGTTCATGGTTAAAAAATGCTTTAAGTTGCTTAGAAGCTCACAATTGTCTTCTTGGTTTTCTGATTCCATGTTGGGTATCAAAAAGTTTGAACCAAAAATTTTATAAATGTTGAAATGACAAATGACTTTTGACAAATATGACAGACATGACATCATTTTGACAGTCTATGTCAATTCAACACTAGCGCCCTCAGCCCTTGGTTGCAATCCGGAGAAAAAGAGTGGGATATACACAAAATATATGCGTGGAAAAAGGATAGCATTAGCGAACAAATTTTGCCTCTAAACATAATCGTCTCTCCGTTAGTTGTCTCTAGCAGAGAGTAAATTCAGTTTGTTTCCGCGACCACCAGCAGCAGCCACGCCAAGCCAGCCGACGAATAGTGATCAGTATACCGACCGTGCAGTGTGTAGTGTACCGAAGGTGAAGTTAGTGGAGTTTGAAGTGTTAGTTGCCACCTCGAGTCGTGATCCGCGATACGCGTCGGGAGTGTTCTACTCGTTCTTTCGCAGTTTCGAGTCCTTTGTGGTTCGTACCACTTGGGCTTGCTGTCTATTTCTTCCTTTTTCTTTCGGATCCTTTGTGGTTCTTATCACTTGGATCTGCTTGCTATTTACGTTCGGGCCATTTGTGGATCGTTCCACTTTGGTTTAGGACGTCCTGTCCGTCGCTATCTAAAGCCGTGATTCGCGATACGCGTCTGTCCGTTATTTCACAGTTTCGAGTCCTTTGTGGTTCTTACCACTTGGACTTGCTGTCTTTTTCTTCCTTCTTCTTTCGGGTCCTTTGTGGTTCTTATCACTTGGACCTGCTTTCTGTTAACGTTCGGGCCATTTGTGGTTCGTACCACTTTGGCTTAGGACGTCCTGTCCGTCGCTATCTAAAGTCGTGATTCGCGATACGCGTCTGTCCGTTATTTCACAGTTTCGGGTCCTTTGTGGTTCTTACCACTTGGACCTGCTGGCTTTTTCTTCTTCCTTTTTTTTTCGGTTCCTTTGTGGTTCTTACCACTTGGAGCTGTGTCTCTGTGAATCAGGTCCTTTGTGGTTCTTATCACTTGGGCCTTATTCCTTTACCGCCGAGTACCGAAATCGAGGCCGTCGTGACGCATACGATTCGTACAAAACAAACTCGAGTTGACAGCTACCACTGAGTGATTTCCGTAGAGCTTCTGCTAACCGACCCCCGCTCGTTAATTCCGCTGGCTTGTTAATTCCGCTTGCTTTGTATTGCTTAACGTTACCGCTGCATGTCCCCATCTCCGCCGCCCTAGCTTAACTACGTAGAACCGCCCCTCCACCGCTTTATTTTACTAACTTCGTTGCACGCCCCTCTCCCTGCTTGCTTTACTCAAGGTGTACTTCGCTCAGAGAGTAGTAAAATTCTTCTACCGTTACTTATAATATATAAATAAAATATAATTTGCGTTTCATTTATTATATATAGAGGTATTAGCAGCCGGTAAACAGGTTAGGAACCCAGCAAGGTCAAGTAAAATCTGACCTTCTGGCCACTGCCATTGTCTAGACCACGCAGACCCCTGGATTGCCGTTTCTTCACTGCAGCTGCCCGGAGTAGTGGTGCATGGAACTAGTGATGTTCAAGAAATTTTCTATTAGTAGAGTTCGGCAAGTCCATCCATGATGCGACGGATGTTTTCGTCACGTGACCTAGGATTGGACGGATTATTTCAATAAACGAACGCTGAACTGAACACACATCGCTGTTCTGTCAAATAAGAACAAGTGTCAAGAATATTTGAAATTTAAAATATTTGTTATGAATATTCCTACTACTGTATTAGCAGTAATTGAAGGAGGCTATCAATTAATGTTTGAAGAGGATGAAGAGGAAGATGTCAATGTTTTGGAAAAAGTAGACAATTTTGCTGAGAAAACGGTTCCCCGGTTTGCAGATCATCAATTCAGGCATCACTTCAGAATGTCCGCAACTACCTTTGATGACTTGCTTAACAAATTACTTGCAGTGTCAGAAAAAGTGGTAGCTGCTGGACATCCACAAATAACGCTAGAAAAGCAAGCCAAGATAGCTATTTGGTGTTTATCTAATATGGAAAGTTTTCGGTAAAAACACAGTCTTTTCTGAAGTTGGAATAGGTACCTTAGTGTTTGTTCTGTTTCAGTTCAGTTGCTGACCGATTTGGGATAACAAAGTCAACATGCTGGGATGTCTTATATAGAACATGTAGGGAATTTTTAAAAATGAATTCTACATTTAAAATTATATGCTGGCCATCACGGGAAAAGGCTCTTGCCATAATGGAAGCTTTTCATGGAATTAATGGATTTGAAGGTAAGTTGATAATACGTTACTGTCATTCTTTGTTTGTTCTCTTTTTCAGGGGTGATTGGCTGTATAGATGGTAGTCATATCAAAATTCTTCCACCAAAAGAACACCCCAATTCATATTGTAACAGAAAAAATTTCCACTCTGTTTTATTGCAAGGAGTTTGTGATAACAGGAAATTATTCACTCATGTGTATGCCGGAGAACCTGGCTCAATACATGACAGCCGCCTATTTGAAAAATCAGACCTCTTCAGTGGTATCCAAACCGGAGAATTTCCCTTTCCCACATGCTGGGTGATTTAGCATACAAATTGTCAGACTATATGATGGTGGGTTTTAAAAATAATTTGAATTTGTCAAACAGACAGAAAAACTTTAATTTAAAGTTGTCACAAGTAAGGGTACATATAGAAAATAGTTTTGCTTTGCTGAAAGGTCGTTTTCGAAGGCTAAAATTTATGGAAACAAGGAGACTGGACCTGATTTGCTTATTAATTGTTTCTGCCTGCATATTACACAATATACCTATGTATTTTAAATGGAGATGAAGTTGTAGATGAAATGGACCTCCAGCAAGATTTGGAAGAAGTGTTGGTTCACAATAATGAATATGTCCATGGAAATGTAAGGGGTAATCAGTTGGCCATTGCCAAAAGATTAAGAATTATGAACCAGCTGGAAATGGTAGATATTTTTTAATTGTTAAAATAAAATGAGTTTAAGTGGTTGTAGAATTAATTGGTTTGTTTTTGTACTATTTTCTTTATTAATAAACATTAATAAAAATTCAATCATTGTACATACTTATTTCATTTATACTTTTCATTTCTGAAACAAACAATAACTGCTACTATCCTGTAAGTTAAGTTTAAATATTTTGACAAACAAATAACTAAACTATAATCTAAAAACATATATAAATTTATCTCATGAAAACGAAATTCAGATAAATGTTACAAATCATTTTTATTTTTTTCCATTTTCTACACTCTTCAACTGCCGCTGTTAATCTGTCTAAAAGATCCAAGTACCTGTCCTGTCTAGCTAGTTTTTCTTTGTGGCGCCTTTCTGTTGCATTTTCTACTACTTTTCTCCTCTTCATAAATGAAGAATGGAACGTAGGAGTACCTAGACTATCAGTTGATAACTCTTTGTCAGAATCATGTTCACCCTATCTATAATTAAAAAAAATTGTATGAACAATAATTGGCGAGCAAACAGGTATGCACAATTAAAAATTCAGGAGATAAGGAACTAATTTGCATAGTTGCGTTTCATTCAAGGACTTATAGGACAGAATGTAAAATTTACCAGGTGTAACACTTGTGGTAGGCATAGGCTGACTATTCACTCGAAGTCCTGTTTTACTAGAGCAAGTCACTGATGCATTAATTTCTGGCCAAGAAAATAACATCTCATCCATTGCATCAAAATATTTCCACTTTTTTCGATAATTGCCTGATTGCTGATTATGTTTTTGAATTTGTACATGTTTTTCAAACCCTTCCATTTTGTGTCACACTGTTCTTTTGTGTATAAATGTTTAAATTTTTCACTCAACTGTCTTGCAATTTTGTTCCATACAAACTTTTTTATTCCCGACTCAAATTCATTTTCATATTGTTTGCACAACTGGATCAATAATGCTGTAGCTTCATCAGTCCAAATTTTTATGTTTTCTACAAAAAATCAAATGTTATGTATACTGTAAAAAAAATCTCAACTGTATACTCACCTGGGGCCATCACACTATCACTTTTATCTGATTTTGACTGCAGTATTGTAGTTGTAGTTGATGTTTCTGTTGTGTTAGTCTTTTCTAAAATGATATTTTATTACTATTGACATTAACTAATAAATATAACTTTACATACGATCTCATTATAATTATCTTCACTAACCATCAGCTTGAATGTTTTTTGTTGTTCACAATCAAACAGTTCTAGCTCCTGCATAATTTTCATAGCTTAAAAAATTATCCACAAAATAAACAATTTCCAACCATCAACCATCTTAGTTCAACACAACCTCACAAATTCAGATTGATCACAGGCCTAGGTCAAATTACTTCGAGCGCAAGTTACATATGCATGACCGCCTTTACATCCTCCTGACGCCGGACCATATATTTCCACCGGGCCACATAGCTAAGCCGCGCCTGGAATATCTACCGGAGAAATAACGCTGACGGTGTTCCCACCGAACCACATAGCCAAGCCGTGCCTGGAATACCTACCGGAGAAATACCGCTGACGGAGTTCCTGCCGATGGACCCACTTCGTGTACAAGTTATCTTTTCTCACCGGACTTTATCATGAACGATCATATTGCTGATGATACGTTTTAAGATTCATATAAATACTTGTTTGGATTAGATCAAGACTCAGTTGATGTTTAACTATTCTTTTGATACTGTTGTTGCTATAAGCTTTCGGAAATAAAGATCATGAGTTGAAACAGAAGTTATCAAAGTGGATTCATTTATTTCTGTGTGACTTGGTAATTCAACAATTCATCAGAGGTTGTTCATCATCTCCGTGTTCGAATCTCCGAACCAAACGACTGCGAGATTCGAAACGTAACTGGCGCAGTCGGTAGGATTATTCGCATATCACGAAAGGACTTGTGGATAATCCGAAGAACAAAGCTGGCCTTCAGGAAACCAGAGTCATCGTGCCAAACCCTTGGAAAGTGATTCCTGGAGTTCTGGGAGCTGGAACGGGAGCCTTCAGGAACGAATATCTTGAAGACACCTTTAGCAGTTAAGGACCAAAGCTGGCCTTCAGGAAACCAGAGTCATCGTGCCAAACCCTTGGAAAGTGATTCCTGGAGTTCTGGGAGCTGGAACGGGAGCCTTCAGGAACGAATCCCAGTCAACACCAGATATCTTATGGATATCCAGTTTATGTCCAATTCACGTCGGGATATCCCTGTACCTATTTTGGACATCCATAAGATATCTATCAACTGGATATCCACCTCCTGGGCTTATCCTGGACATCCATAAGATATCCAATACTGAATATCCTAAAAATATCCTGAACTGAACATCCATAAGATATCCTAGAATGAATATTCCCAAGATATCCCAAAGTGGATATCCATAAGATATCCATCAACTGGATATCCATCTCCTGTGCTTATCCTGGACATTCATAAAATATCCAATATTGAATATCCTGAAGATATCCTCAACTGAACATCCACAAGATATCCTGGAATGAATATTCTCAAGATATCCCAAAGTGGATATCCATAAGATATCCATCAACTGGGTATCCATCTCCTGGGCTTATCCTGGACATCCATAAAATATCCAATATTGAATATCCTGAAGATATCCTCAACTGAACATCCACAAGATATCCTGAAATGAATATTCTCAAGATATCTCAAAGTGGATATCCATAAGATATTCATTAACTGGATATCCACCTCCTGGGCTCATCCTGGACATCTCCAATTAGGAAATTAGGATATCCAATATTGAATATCCTAAAGATATCCTGAACTGAACATCCATAAGATATCCTGGAATGAATATTCTCAAGATATCCCGAAGTAGATATCCATAAGATATTCATCAACTGGATATACACCTCTGGGCTTATTCTGGACATCCTTAAGATATCCAATGCTGAAGATAAAGATATCCTGTACTGAATATCCACGAGATATCCTGCAATGAATATTCTCAAGATAACCCGAAGTGGTTTTTGGATATCGATGTTTTTTCTCCCTTCAACGTACACAAATTATATCATTTGCATCTTTATGAATATAATCTTTGCACTGGACCGTGAAATCTGTCTGGACTCCATAAGATAGATATTCATGGATTCGAAATGGATATCCGGAAAATTGGGGCAACCCGATTAATGCAATTTATTATTCCATCTTTGTTTTAACACGTATACAAAATAAGAAAGGAGCACATGGATTTTGTGGTAATCGTCAATTTGAGAATAATTTGATGTTTTGTGTTTTCCTGCTTTCGTGGTTCTGTGATGTTTAAGTTGACAGTTGGTTGCTGACTCGTGATGGCGTATTCCTTTTTATAGCAAAACAATAGAACGCGCGGTGCGCGTTCTATTGTTTTGCTAACCTCAAATTTCTATGACGATTTACCTTTTGGAGTTTTGTTGTGAAAAATGCTTATAATTCTGTTGGAAAGTGATGAAGAAGGTGGTATAGAATGTGTATATTGTGCTGATAGGAAGAAGGATGAATTTCAAACGGAATTGGCTGAATAAACAAACATAAATGTCAACCCTGAAAACCCCGATTTCCTGTCTTTGGGGGGCCGTATCTCCGAAACTAGTTGCGAGCCCCAAAAACTTTATTAAACTTTTTTGTTCAGGAGGCCGAAATACGTAAGTTCCACCAAAAATTTTTCAATTTCACGATGGAGCCCGCTTAACGGGTAATTACCATAAAATTCTTTCCAGGCACTAAATGAGGTTAGTTTTATTTTTGAACACATTTTCCTATTTGAGATAGCATCACAACTTTCTCAGATTTTACCTTACCAAATCCCTTGCTTATTCGATGTGGTTTTATTTCATTGAGATTATTTAAGCTAAATTTCAACGCTTCATGTATATGTGTGGTTATTTTCACATGCTTTCAGTCGATCCCAGAGCTTCTGTTTCTACATTCAATAGATATAATATTCAGATCTCTGTAAGCTTCCTAATGTACATGTTATTGTCATAGTGTTAGTCGTAACTTTTAAATTTGTGATAATGGGACACAGAGTTCGAGTCGCATGGAGGTGTGTAGAAGTGGTACATTTCTTTGGGCCTATAAAACTTACAGGTCCCTTTTAAGCCGGGGCATACCTGGAAACACAAACATTTCTGAAGCTGGGACATCTCAGTCAGGCGATTTCTACAAACATATCTGAAGCTGGGATATCTAATTCAGGCGATTTCTACAAACATTTCTGAAGCTGGGACACCTAAGTCGGGCCATCTCTAGAAACATCCCGGAGCATTTCCTTTTCGAAGATAAGTACACGAAACTGTGTGCTCTTAGTGTTTTTTTTCCAAACTCCTTATATTCATGTTCATGATGTGAAATAAATGTCATATTTTATTTATAGAACTTGTTAATTTTCTCATAACTGTTCATTGTTCATGTTCATAACTGCAATGTCCACCAATAGTGAATAGTTTTTAGTCTAACCCACCTGAAGAGAGTCTCTTGTCTGCTGTTAGTTTTCTTTTTTTTTTTGAACTTCACGTTACATTAAGAAGGGCCAAAGAAAGACACCTGCTGTCTTTGAAAAAACAAGAAAAACCCCAAGAAACTGAAACAATAAACAGTGTTCTTCTTTTTCCATAGTGATCTGTTGTGACCAAATTCGTTTTTATCTTTTCTTGGATTCATTAAGTTTATTTTTGTTAAATACATTTTGAATGTATTCTTTTTTATATTCAATAGTATGAATACATTTTATCTTTGATCCTCTTTTTTCATTTCTCTGGTACAATAGCATTTCATTTAAGCAATTATTGTTTCGTCTTACCGATACAATTTTTATTTGTTTGAATTTTTTTTTCTCGATATTGAAAAATCTCAAATGGCCTACTTCAATCTTATCCTGATAAGTGAGGTGGTGTTTGAAAGTGTGGAGTCTCCATGTATCCATAGATATCTCTGAATGATATCTTATGGATATCCCTGATGATATCTCATGGATATCCCTGAATGATATCTCATGGATATCTTATGGAAGTCCAGCTTCCTCCAGTCGGGAGGTCCATAAAATATCCACCAGATACCATCGGGATATCCGATATCCAAAATGGATGTCCACTGGATATCCATGAAGATATCTTTTAGACTTCCCTAACAACATCTTATGGATATCCGTGAACAGTATCTCATGGATATCCCTGAACGATATCTTATGGATATCCCTGAACTATATCTTATGGATATCCCGGAAGGATATCTTATGGAAGTCCAGCTTCTTCCACTCGGGACATCCACTGGACGTCCATAAAATATACAGCGGATACCAACAGGATGTCCTCTGGATATCCATGAAGATATCTTTTAGACTTCCCTAACAACATCTTATGGATATCCGTGAACAATATCTCATGGATATCCCTGAACGATATCTTATGGATATCCCTGAACTATATCTTATGGATATCCCGGAAGGATATCTTACGGAAGTCCAGCTTCTTCCACTCGGGACATCCACTGGACGTCCATAAAATATACAGCGGATACCAACAGGATGTCCTCTGGATATCTTCCATATCCAAAATTAATGTCCACTGGATATCCATCGAATGTCCGTGTGTTGACTGGGATATCTTGAAGACACCTTTAGCAGTTAAGGACCAACAACCACAACGTAGCAGTTAAGGACCAAAAACCACACCGTAGCAGTTAAGGACCAAAAAACCACAACGTAGCAGTTAAGGACCAAACCGAAAATCAGCCAACTATAACGTAAGGCATTTTTCTCATTCCTCTCAACGTTTCCTTTTCCCATTTCATTTCATATACCCATAATATAATTTTCTCAGTATATTTGATTTATGTTTCGTAACCTAAGAGATCTTGCAGCAAGTAATAGAATTGCTTGAAATATCTCATAACAAATTCAGATTCTGATACAGAACCTCAAAATATCGATTTAGATAACCTTTCTCAAGCTATAGAAAATCTCTCACTTGGTGAAAATTCTAACATAACTTCAAATTCAGATATGGCTGTCAATTATCAAGAACTTAGATTATTTTTGGATATAATTCCAGTATTCTCAGGAGAACCTTGTGAATTGAACAATTTTTGTGCGTCATGTGATGAAATTTTGAGAAATTACATAAACGCGGATGCTACAATCAAAAAACTGATATTTAGAGCTATTATTTCAAAATTGAAAGGCAAGGCTTTGATTTTAGTATCTGGCAGAATTGAACTCACTGAATGGGAAGATGTTCAGAATCTTTTAAAATTGTCTTTCTCTGACCAAAGATCGTTTTCATGTCTATCACAAGAATTGCACAGCATGAAACCCTATTTAAAGGAAACATCGTACAATTTTACGCCTCAATCTAGACCCACATTCAAATCCGAGGAAGTACATCAGATAAATAACCCCTTAAATGAAAATGAAACTTTTGACCAGAATAATGATTTTTACAAAATCTTTTACAAAATTTTACAAAATTATCAATATATTTTCTATGATGAATATCCAGACCAAACCAGTCAAAATCTTGATAATATTTCATATGACCAAGATCTTACTGACTTTCAAGAAAGAGTAACAGAGCAAGAGGATTCAGAAAGTCCAGAAAATATAAATTTTTCGACACAAGCCTCTTTAAGACAGGCAACTTAGAAGTCAACGTAATGGATAATAGAATTTTACCCCCCATTACTGACATTTCCCTACTCCGACAAACCCCTGAACTATCATAAAAAACAAATGGTTATGAAAATTGTTGATTCTAATAAAGCAATATTATGTTCACAAGAAAATATTTTTGGCAATAAACGCTTTTATATAACTTTACGAAAAAATCACCTGGAAGAGGATATTGAAGAACTTTTACTTAATCTTACCTTATCAGGAACATACTTTCTGTATTTCCATGATAAGAATCACGAAAAAATATTTATCTCATTCATGCAGAATAAAATTGATACATTAACATCAAAACTAATATTGTGTACCCAACTTTTGACCGATGTCAAAGAAAAGGACAGACTGGATAAAATTCAATATCATCACATATACAAAACTGGTCATAGAGGTATCCAAACCACTGTTGACTCACTTAGAAAAAATTACTTTTGGCCTAATTTAACCCAAGACGTAACAAACTTTATTAATGATTGCAATATTTGTCAAAAAAACAAATATGACAGATCACCACCTAATCTACAATTTCAAGCAATACCTATAGGATCCAAACCTTTTGAAAAAATCCATATTGACACATTGTCTATTGCAAAGGAGAAATTTTTAACAATAATTGACACTTTTTCCAAATTTGGACAAGGATATCAAATTCCAGGTATAAACGGAATTAACATCCTAGACGGATTGTTGTCATTTATTTCCCACTACGGAATTCCTCACATGATCACTTGTGATGGTGGATCAGAATTCAATAATAAAACTTTTCAAGAATTTTGCAAACTTCATAAAATACAACTCCATTTTACGACCCCAAGAAACCCAAATTCCAACTCATACATTGAACGATTTCATTCTACCCTTCTAGAACAAATTCGCACTCAAAAAAATCAAACACCCGAAGAATCTTTACAGAATTTATTGAAGTATGCAATATTGCATTACAATAATTCTATCCATTCTACAACAAAATTCACCCCTTTCGAAATTGTAACTGGTCACCTTGGCTCCAAAGATCCATTTGATCTGCAAGAAAAAGATATTATTAGTAAATACGTTGATGACCATCAACAAAAACTTGAACAAACTTATAAATCGGTAAAACAAAACCTAGATAAACAAAAAGCAAGTCAACTTGAAAAAATTAACAACAAACGAGATATACCACCCTTGTTCTCAAAAAATGATCAATTGTATCTTAAAGAACAACCGAGAGATAAATTAGCAAATAGATACACGAAAATACGAGCCATAGCTCAAACCAAAAATAAAATCAAAACTGATCAAACGGAATATTCCAAACATGGAATCAAAAAACGAAAAGTGAACAATTAACGTTCCCCTTTTTTTGCAGTATGAGACTTCTACTTTTCTCATTCCTCTTACACCTATCACTCAATACATGTTCCATTCACAAACTAACAAACCCCCTCATACCTATAGAACTGCAGCAAGCACGAATAATTGACTCAAAACACACCTTCGTTAGTTTCCTCAACATAACTGAACTAATTCATATTCACAACAATTTTGGTGCCCAAATTAAATCAATCAATGAATCCTGCTCTCTTGGTATACTTATTCAACAAGCCAAAATAATACATTCCCTCTCAGAGAGTTTACTTAAAATAATTGTTCCACATAAAATTCATAAACGAGGACTGTTCAATTTCATTGGTACAACGAGTAAATGGTTATTCGGTACTTTAGATGATAATGATGGCAAAAAAATTAATTCTATCCTGACTCATATTCAGAATGATCACCATTTGATAGAATCTCAAATTAATGAACATACTATGATGATGCAACAATTTATGTCTTTGACAAACCGAACACTTTTTTCAATCAGAGACAACCTGCGAACACTCTCTTTAGCCTTGGAACAAAATTCAAAAGAACAAACATGGCATAATTTGATGTCCATATTGATTAATTCGCTCACTTCCTTTCACCTTCAATTAAACCAAATTGTGAATGCAATTACCTTTGCATATATGAATAAAGTCCATTCCACATTTCTCTCACTTGACAACTTGTATATGTTGATTGATACCGTTAATACTTTATATCCCTCAGATCAATTACCTCAATTTCAAAACCAACACAGTTATTATGCATTTTTAGGCATTCAATTAATCTTTTCAGATGAGAAAATTATATTTTTACTACATTTTCCAATCCTAAAACCAATAACATTCCATACCTATTTCATATTTCCAATTCCTATTCAAAATCAAATAATTATACCCGATAAACCTTACCTACTCCTAAATGAGAAAAATGAACTGCATCAATTCCTGGATGTACCATGTGATCTCCTGGAGAATGTCTACTTCTGTCCAGACAACCTACAACAAGGAAGCAGCTGTATCCAGAACATAATCTCCAACAATCAAGCATCAAATTGTACCTTATACCCAGTCGTCATGGAAACAGCGCTCACACATCAGGTCACTCCTGACATTGTTCTACTTACCACACCTACAACTATACCTGTAACCGAGCATTGTTCTGTGGAAACGCATCACTCTCTGCAGCCCGGAAGTTATATGATAACATTGTCTGACCAATGTTTTCTTCGAATTCAACACGAGTTGTTCCACCATGAAGAGGAAACACTCCAACCTTTTACCCTACTTCAACTTCCTTCTTTGAATCTTTCATTGATTCTCAACCATACTGCACCTATACAGCTGAACAGCTTACATTTGAATGAGCTATCTCATCTTACAGCCACTATTCATTCCCAGAAAATTTTTCGGCTACCTGCCTATCCTGTTTCGGATGATACCTTTCCCCTTTGGGCTATCATCCTTATTTGCATCACAGTATGCATTATTCTAATAGCCGGCGTAGTATGCTACTACCGCCTCTGCTATCCTTACCACCTTGCTCCACAACGAGGGATCATCTTAGAAACTGCCGCACCTAGCCAACCAAACCAGCCCTAGGTTTGTCTCTAAGGAGGGAGGAGTTACATATGCATGACCGCCTTTACATCCTCCTGACGCCGGACCATATATTTCCACCGGGCCACATAGCTAAGCCGCGCCTGGAATATCTACCGGAGAAATAACGCTGACGGTGTTCCCACCGAACCACATAGCCAAGCCGTGCCTGGAATACCTACCGGAGAAATACCGCTGACGGAGTTCCTGCCGATGGACCCACTTCGTGTACAAGTTATCTTTTCTCACCGGACTTTATCATGAACGATCATATTGCTGATGATACGTTTTAAGATTCATATAAATACTTGTTTGGATTAGATCAAGACTCAGTTGATGTTTAACTATTCTTTTGATACTGTTGTTGCTATAAGCTTTCGGAAATAAAGATCATGAGTTGAAACAGAAGTTATCAAAGTGGATTCATTTATTTCTGTGTGACTTGGTAATTCAACAATTCATCAGAGGTTGTTCATCATCTCCGTGTTCGAATCTCCGAACCAAACGACTGCGAGATTCGAAACGTAACTCGCATAGATCTTCCTCCGATCGATCTGATTTCGCTGTCCGAACGATCGGGATTTAACTCGGACACATCTGATTGCAATAAACGACTTAAACGAGCGATACGGTATAGATCGGCGTGGAGCAGTGTGAAGTTGGCTGCCAAAGTTAGCTGCTAAATTTTCCGAAGATACCCGATTGGTCAGTGGCGTGCGAAAGAACGGAAAAGTTGTCATAATAGTATCAAAGGACCCCGCACGGTTCTTATGGAAAATGGGTCCCAGTCGAATTGGCTGAAAATTTAGGATACTGTAGTTTATGATGTCCTGATCAAATGTCTCCATGGGCACAACAAGATCTAATGTACAGTTTTTGAGATACAGGGTGTCAAACATGCAGAGAGAGGGATGTTACTTACCTTTAGAAAATCAATAATGTGGCGATTTTTTTGTTACAAAAAGTTAAGGATAATAATTACAATCTCAATATTGTCGACACGAGTTGTAATAAGAAGTTATAAGACTCCGTATACAGGGTTATTAATAATTACATAATTTTTATGTAATTCTTTAAACAAACTCAGTCAAACGCAAAAGCTCGTAGACTTGCAGAATAAGTAAAAAATATTTGATTTTAATATTGGGCGATCTGAGGTTACTATTATACGGGGTCTTCCACTTTTTTAGTTGTAGTAATTTAATTTTTTTCAGGAACATATAAAAAAATTAAACATAAAAGTAGAAAACTAAATATAATATGATCAATATTTTGTGGCACTTGTCTATTTGTTGCATCTTGTACGGATCCTGGTCGACCGCATGATGATGCAGCAATCAAATGGGAGACTAGTGCATTAAAAATATTTCTTACCAGTTCATACCATGTATGTTAAGACATTGTAATTATGATTATGTACGGATTCTATTATTTGTTGATGGCTTGCATCCGATATTAGCGTTATGTGGAACGTACCGACACTTTCGAGCACCTGATTTACAATTGGAATAATAATGATCTCTTATCTTTTATGTGTGTATAAACATTCAAATTCAATATCACTCAAACTACTTTCGTGGTAGTCTCGTCAGATTTTTTGTTACATCTCTGTAAGAATGACAAGATCTCTCATCTTATGATCGGTTAATGTAACGTAATCCGATAATTATTACTGAATGAAAGGTTCTAAAAAAAACCCTTGCCTATCTAAATGATGTGAACATGATTTAATCCTTTCCGAAATAAAGCCCCATATTCGACAGATAATGAAGATCTTCATCGCCGGTTCATACCGTGTGATTCACAAATTATACGGCATTTTGGGCATTTACACCATCTTGTACAGCATTTACTTTTGTACCAATGCTTGTGTTTAAGTTTCTACAACAAAATATTCAAATACAACATCTTTCCCATCTAGGGGATTTTTTTCGGATAGCTGGAGCTATTATTAATAGATATCACCCTCCTATCCTGATGGAAGGAGCCGATGCACAATTGGCTCAAAGATTACTTGAAAAGGCTAGTGAACCAAATGTCGTTCAAGCACTAGTTGAGGAAGAGAATCTGAATACTAGAAATGCTCAAAGATGGGTACGTTTAGATGCTGAACAGTTGCAAGATTTTCCAATTCTGACGCTTGATTTTATAAAAACGCTAACAATTGGAGTTTATCAAGTAAAGTTGGCACCGTCCTATGTCCAAGACAAATTACAGAGGGACGACGAAGAATTTCAGTTTGAAACTTTGAGAGATATCAACAGACTACCATGGCCAGGGCTTCTACGGGTTAGAGTATTTTCTCGTTTTAGAAGTGCAGCTAAATATCAACTGTGGATTTCATATCGACCAACAAATAACGAAGAAATAAATAATGAAGAAGAATCTATAGATGGTTATTACTGCACCTGTAAATCTGGTGCTCGAACTGTCGGTACCTGTGCACATATTGCTAGTGTAATATGGTATTTGGGGTACGCACGCCATCAACCAAACATTCGCTACCCCTTAACCCAATTGATAGGATCTGTTCACGATGCAGGAAACAGACCCCAACCACAAAATAATATTGTTCGTTAGGTTTAGTTTTTTATTTTATATCTACGTACGATACTAGTCTGATTTCGTAAAAAAAGAATCACCCTATGTAAATAGCCTTAGAACTTTTCCATACAAAACGTATCGACATCCCCATTACGTTTTAAATATGAGACCCTCAACACCGGTCTGTCGATGGTTTTAGCTTTGAATGCACCTGAAATTGCCATGTTGTTTTGAGATGAAGTCAGTTACAGTTATTGTTTACTGATGGCCGCGTTGAGTTGTTACAGTTTTACTGTTCCCTTAGTTATTCATTATTCTCATACAAAATATACATTTTCTAAATATGTATATCCTACATACAACACCAAAGTGTATAATATATTTGAGCAAAGATCCTTGTACTTCCAGAGCTAACGCAAAGCGACACTGATGATGGAGGTAGACCTCCGAAACCGGTCCTATTCCAAGCTACTGTGTTAATTTGAGATGAGACCACGTGCCAATTGTCTGTATTAAGGTTTACTGTTTCCTTAATGATTTCAAGTTTTCAGACAAAAAATACATCTTTGTAGGCCACATAATATATAATAGTCATAGCTTTTTGTAATAATGTCAGCCACATTTCTCATAATATGAAGTGTATGCAAGATGAAAAAAAAAAGAAAATGCTCTATTATTCTGTAATAAGTCTTGTCCTATGGTTTTTGGGACATGCTTCGCAGGCCATCACCCAAACATTCGCTGGGCCTATCCCCTAACCGAATTATATGATCCGTACAAGATGCAACAAATAGGCATGAGCCACAAAATATTGATCATATTATATTTAGTTTTCTACTTTTATGTTTAATTCTTCTATATGTTCCTGAAAAAAATTAAATTACTACAACTAAAAAAGTGGAAGACCCCGTATAATAGTAACCTCAGATCGCCCAATATTAAAATCAAATATTTTTTACTTATTCTGCAAGTCTACGAGCTTTTGCGTTTGACTGAGTTTGTTTAAAGAATTACATAAAAATTATGTAATTATTAATAACCCTGTATACGGAGTCTTATAACTTCTTATTACAACTCGTGTCGACAATATTGAGATTGTAATTATTATCCTTAACTTTTTGTAACAAAAAAATCGCCACATTATTGATTTTCTAAAGGTAAGTAACATCCCTCTCTCTGCATGTTTGACACCCTGTATCTCAAAAACTGTACATTAGATCTTGTTGTGCCCATGGAGACATTTGATCAGGACATCATAAACTACAGTATCCTAAATTTTCAGCCAATTCGACTGGGACCCATTTTCCATAAGAACCGTGCGGGGTCCTTTGTAAAATATATGTTGAGAAATTTTGTAGAATAATATGAAACAGATGTTTCGGAAAGTTACATATGCATGACCGCCTTTACACCCTCCTGACGCCGGACCATATATTTCCACCGGGCCACATAGCTAAGCCGCGCCTGGAATATCTACCGGAGAAATAACGCTGACGGTGTTCCCACCGAACCACATAGCCAAGCCGTGCCTGGAATACCTACCGGAGAAATACCGCTGACGGAGTTCCTGCCGATGGACCCACTTCGTGTACAAGTTATCTTTTCTCACCGGACTTTATCATGAACGATCATATTGCTGATGATACGTTTTAAGATTCATATAAATACTTGTTTGGATTAGATCAAGACTCAGTTGATGTTTAACTATTCTTTTGATACTGTTGTTGCTATAAGCTTTCGGAAATAAAGATCATGAGTTGAAACAGAAGTTATCAAAGTGGATTCATTTATTTCTGTGTGACTTGGTAATTCAACAATTCATCAGAGGTTGTTCATCATCTCCGTGTTCGAATCTCCGAACCAAACGACTGCGAGATTCGAAACGTAACTGGCGCAGTCAGTAGGATTATTCGCATATCACGAAAGGACTTGTGGATAATCCGAAGAACAAAGCTGGCCTTCAGGAAACCAGAGTCATCGTGCCAAACCCTTGGAAAGTGATTCCTGGAGTTCTGGGAGCTGGAACGGGAGCCTTCAGGAACGAATATCTTGAAGACACCTTTAGCAGTTAAGGACCAAAGCTGGCCTTCAGGAAAACAGAGTCATCGTGCCAAACCCTTGGAAAGTGATTCCTGGAGTTCTGAGAGCTGGAACGGGAGCCTTCAGGAACGAATATCTTGAAGACACCTTTAGCAGTTAAGGACCAACAACCACAACGTAGCAGTTAAGGACCAAAAACCACACCGTAGCAGTTAAGGACCAAAAAACCACAACGTAGCAGTTAAGGACCAAACCGAAAATCAGCCAACTATAACGTAAGGCATTTTTCTCATTCCTCTCAACGTTTCCTTTTCCCATTTCATTTCATATACCCATAATATAATTTTCTCAGTATATTTGATTTATGTTTCGTAACCTAAGAGATCTTGCAGCAAGTAATAGAATTGCCAGAAATCACATAAGAGATATTTTAAACAATTCAGATTCTGATACAGAACCTCAAAATATCGATTTAGATAACCTTTCTCAAGCTATAGAAAATCTCTCACTTGGTGAAAATTCTAACATAACTTCAAATTCAGATATGGCTGTCAATTATCAAGAACTTAGATTATTTTTGGATATAATTCCAACATTCTCAGGAGAACCTTGTGAATTGAACAATTTTTGTGCGTCATGTGATGAAATTTTGAGAAATTACATAAACGCGGATGCTACAATCAAAAAACTGATATTTAGAGCTATTATTTCAAAATTGAAAGGCAAGGCTTTGATTTTAGTATCTAGCAGAATTGAACTCACTGAATGGGAAGATGTTAAGAATCTTTTAAAATTGTCTTTCTCTGACCAAAGATCGTTTTCATGTCTATCACAAGAATTGCGCAGCATGAAACCCTATTTGAAGGAAACATCGTACAATTTTACGCCTCAATCTAGACCCACATTCAAATCCGAGGAAGTACATCAGATAAATAACCCCTTAAATGAAAATGAAACTTTTGACCAGAATAATGATTTTTACAAAATCTTTTACAAAATTTTACAAAATTATCAATATATTTTCTATGATGAATATCCAGACCAAACCAGTCAAAATCTTGATAATATTTCATATGACCAAGATCTTACTGATTTTCAAGAAAGAGTAATTCAAGAGGATTCAGAAAGTCCAGAAAATATAAATTTTTCGATACAAGCCTCTTCAAGACAGGCAACTTAGAAGTCAACGTAATGGATAATAGAATTTTACCCTTCATTACTATAGCATTACCTGACGGAAAACCCCTGCACCTTTTATTAGACTCAGGAAGTCATATTTCTTTAATAAATCCAGCCATAGCTAATAAATACTTTCCCGAATATATTGTCATTAAACCAAACACTCTAAAAACATCTTGCGGAGAAAAATTTACGAAATATGTTGCAATTTTACCAGCTTTTGCAGAATTTCATTCAAAACAACAGATTTCGTTTACACTATTCGATTTTCATAGATTCTTTGATGGTATAATAAGTTTTAAAGATTTGAAAACCATGGGATTTGATTGGAGTATTCAACAAGGAATATTATATCGCGATAATATTTCCATTAAGGTTAATCAATGTTCACCTAGTGAATACACAGCCTACAATCTTACAATTGGAAGTCATGAAATATATTCCACTCAGGTACCAGTTAATGTAACTACAGATGGAACTTATTATATCCCTGAAACAAAAATTATCGATAATTGTTTCATTCCAGAATGCATTGCCACAATAAAAAATTGTTACGCGAGTGTCGAAATACACAATTATAATGCTTCTGATGTGCATTTTTCATTACAAACACCTCTCGAGGTGTATTCAATAGAAAATTTGATTGTCTGTGATTACGAGTTAAATATACACCTGAATTTATAAACGCATTCAACTTATGCAAGAATTTACTCAGTAATGAACCCATACTACAACACCCTGACTTCACGAAACCTTTTACATTGACAACAGACGCTTCACAATACGCCATAGGAGGAGTCTTATGTCAAAATAATAAGCCAATATGCTATGCAAGTCGAACTTTAAATCCACAAGAAATCAATTACTCGACTATTGAAAAAGAATTGCTATCTATCGTATGGTGTATTAAATATTTTCGACCCTATATTTTCGGAAATAAATTCAAAATTCGATCAGATCACAAACCTTTGAAATGGCTTGCAAATTTGAAAGATCCTGCTTCTAAATTACATCGTTGGAAACTTTTGTTGTCCGAATATGACTTTGAAATAGAACACATAAAAGGCAAGGAAAATGTCGTAGCTGACGCTTTATCAAGAAATCCTCCAAATGACGACAACATATCGAATTCCGGACAAGCCGGTGATATTGATGAAACTATAAAAGAATTTATTGAAAACCCTGAAAACAACCAATTAGAATGTTATACTACCACAATACATTCAGCCCAAGAGGCCCCATTACTGACATTTCCCTACTCCGACAAACCCCTGAACTATCATAAAAAACAAATGGTTATGAAAATTGTTGATTCTAATAAAGCAATATTATGTTCACAAGAAAATATTTTTGGCAATAAACGCTTTTATATAACTTTACGAAAAAATCACCTGGAAGAGGATATTGAAGAACTTTTACTTAATCTTACCTTATCAGGAACATACTTTCTGTATTTCCATGATAAGAATCACGAAAAAATATTTATCTCATTCATGCAGAATAAAATTGATACATTAACATCAAAACTAATATTGTGTACCCAACTTTTGACCGATGTCAAAGAAAAGGACAGACTGGATAAAATTCAATATCATCACATATACAAAACTGGTCATAGAGGTATCCAAACCACTGTTGACTCACTTAGAAAAAATTACTTTTGGCCTAATTTAACCCAAGACGTAACAAACTTTATTAATGATTGCAATATTTGTCAAAAAAACAAATATGACAGATCACCACCTAATCTACAATTTCAAGCAATACCTATAGGATCCAAACCTTTTGAAAAAATCCATATTGACACATTGTCTATTGCAAAGGAGAAATTTTTAACAATAATTGACACTTTTTCCAAATTTGGACAAGGATATCAAATTCCAGGTATAAACGGAATTAACATCCTAGACGGATTGTTGTCATTCATTTCCCACTACGGAATTCCTCACATGATCACTTGTGATGGTGGATCAGAATTCAATAATAAAACTTTTCAAGAATTTTGCAAACTTCATAAAATACAACTCCATTTTACGACCCCAAGAAACCCAAATTCCAACTCATACATTGAACGATTTCATTCTACCCTTTTAGAACAAATTCGCACTCAAAAAAATCAAACACCCGAAGAATCTTTACAGAATTTATTGAAGTATGCAATATTGCATTACAATAATTCTATCCATTCTACAACAAAATTCACCCCTTTCGAAATTGTAACTGGTCACCTTGGCTCCAAAGATCCATTTGATCTGCAAGAAAAAGATATTATTAGTAAATACGTTGATGACCATCAACAAAAACTTGAACAAACTTATAAATCGGTAAAACAAAACCTAGATAAACAAAAAGCAAGTCAACTTGAAAAAATTAACAACAAACGAGATATACCACCCTTGTTCTCAAAAAATGATCAATTGTATCTTAAAGAACAACCGAGAGATAAATTAGCAAATAGATACACGAAAATACGAGCCATAGCTCAAACCAAAAATAAAATCAAAACTGATCAAACGGAATATTCCAAACATGGAATCAAAAAACGAAAAGTGAACAATTAACGTTCCCCTTTTTTTGCAGTATGAGACTTCTACTTTTCTCATTCCTCTTACACCTATCACTCAATACATGTTCCATTCACAAACTAACAAACCCCCTCATACCTATAGAACTGCAGCAAGCACGAATAATTGACTCAAAACACACCTTCGTTAGTTTCCTCAACATAACTGAACTAATTCATATTCACAACAATTTTGGTGCCCAAATTAAATCAATCAATGAATCCTGCTCTCTTGGTATACTTATTCAACAAGCCAAAATAATACATTCCCTCTCAGAGAGTTTACTTAAAATAATTGTTCCACATAAAATTCATAAACGAGGACTGTTCAATTTCATTGGTACAACGAGTAAATGGTTATTCGGTACTTTAGATGATAATGATGGCAAAAAAATTAATTCTATCCTGACTCATATTCAGAATGATCACCATTTGATAGAATCTCAAATTAATGAACATACTATGATGATGCAACAATTTATGTCTTTGACAAACCGAACACTTTTTTCAATCAGAGACAACCTGCGAACACTCTCTTTAGCCTTGGAACAAAATTCAAAAGAACAAACATGGCATAATTTGATGTCCATATTGATTAATTCGCTCAATTCCTTTCACCTTCAATTAAACCAAATTGTGAATGCAATTACCTTTGCATATATGAATAAAGTCCATTCCACATTTCTCTCACTTGACAACTTGTATATGTTGATTGATACCGTTAATACTTTATATCCCTCAGATCAATTACCTCAATTTCAAAACCAACACAGTTATTATGCATTTTTAGGCATTCAATTAATCTTTTCAGATGAGAAAATTATATTTTTACTACATTTTCCAATCCTAAAACCAATAACATTCCATACCTACTTCATATTTCCAATTCCTATTCAAAATCAAATAATTATACCCGATAAACCTTACCTACTCCTAAATGAGAAAAATGAACTGCATCAATTCCTGGATGTACCATGTGATCTCCTGGAGAATGTCTACTTCTGTCCAGACAACCTACAACAAGGAAGCAGCTGTATCCAGAACATAATCTCCAACAATCAAGCATCAAATTGTACCTTATACCCAGTCGTCATGGAAACAGCGCTCACACATCAGGTCACTCCTGACATTGTTCTACTTACCACACCTACAACTATACCTGTAACCGAGCATTGTTCTGTGGAAACGCATCACTCTCTGCAGCCCGGAAGTTATATGATAACATTGTCTGACCAATGTTTTCTTCGAATTCAACACGAGTTGTTCCACCATGAAGAGGAAACACTCCAACCTTTTACCCTACTTCAACTTCCTTCTTTGAATCTTTCATTGATTCTCAACCATACTGCACCTATACAGCTGAACAGCTTACATTTGAATGAGCTATCTCATCTTACAGCCACTATTCATTCCCAGAAAATTTTTCGGCTACCTGCCTATCCTGTTTCGGATGATACCTTTCCCCTTTGGGCTATCATCCTCATTTGCATCACAGTATGCATTATTCTAATAGCCGGCGTAGTATGCTACTACCGCCTCTGCTATCCTTACCACCTTGCTCCACAACGAGGGATCATCTTAGAAACTGCCGCACCTAGCCAACCAAACCAGCCCTAGGTTTGTCTCTAAGGAGGGAGGAGTTACATATGCATGACCGCCTTTACACCCTCCTGACGCCGGACCATATATTTCCACCGGGCCACATAGCTAAGCCGCGCCTGGAATATCTACCGGAGAAATAACGCTGACGGTGTTCCCACCGAACCACATAGCCAAGCCGTGCCTGGAATACCTACCGGAGAAATACCGCTGACGGAGTTCCTGCCGATGGACCCACTTCGTGTACAAGTTATCTTTTCTCACCGGACTTTATCATGAACGATCATATTGCTGATGATACGTTTTAAGATTCATATAAATACTTGTTTGGATTAGATCAAGACTCAGTTGATGTTTAACTATTCTTTTGATACTGTTGTTGCTATAAGCTTTCGGAAATAAAGATCATGAGTTGAAACAGAAGTTATCAAAGTGGATTCATTTATTTCTGTGTGACTTGGTAATTCAACAATTCATCAGAGGTTGTTCATCATCTCCGTGTTCGAATCTCCGAACCAAACGACTGCGAGATTCGAAACGTAACTATAGTAAAACCAAAAATGATTGAGAGTAAAGCGTGTTGTCATATCTAAATTTCACGTTACCAGTTTATAGCAGAATCAAAATATAGTAAGCAGTAAAAGTTGTAGGTTGTGGCAAATTATAGATAATACACAATACTAGTACGTATATTATTCATGACAAAAATCAGTAATGAGCTTGTAATGAGTAATACTTATACATTTCCTGATTATTGATCAGTTAAAATTCATTATTTTCTGTAGTGGTAGATATTTATTACAACTAGTGGCAACGCTGTACGCAACGATATTTCTGTCTTTGTCACTTCACCGTAACTTCCATCTCATCGTTGCAGTCCTCACTAATGTACTTGCAGCCATGAGCGTATCATTGGTTTGGGAATTATACAGCGTGAATTGTACGTTTTACAGTTGAGTTATGGTCGGTTCATACACCACACTTTTACTTTATCTTTTACTGTAAGAAAGTTGTCACAATGTAAATCAATCAAGGCGTTCATACACGGCACTTTTACTTTTAGTTTAAGGGTGAGAACTTTTACTTTAAGAATGAGATAATTTTAGGGACTGCGCATGCGTGCATGTGAAGTCATCACAGCAAGTAGTGCCACCAACATTATAAGCAAACGTAGCCCTGTTCTTCTCCTGAATATTTTACAGAAATGATATAAAATGGGTGTTCTGTGAAATATCTGTCATTATCCGATACAATTTGGTTATTGTCACTGGTCAAATGACGTAACCCACGCTTACTTCTTCTTCTTCGTTTGTTTTTGATCACTGCGCATGCGTCCTGTTTACTTTAACACTGGTGTATGAACGGTCCGATTCCATTCATAAGGTAAAGGTAAAAGTAAAAGTGTGGTGTATAAACCGACCATTAGTCAGCAATCGACGTGTTGTGATAACAATTGGTGAAAATAATAGTGCTAATAAGTGTTTAAGCGTTACATAATTATATTTCTACACCGTTCTCAAACTACTCAAAAAATGGGAGACATGGTCGGGCCTTCCACGTCGAAAAAGGTAAAACGGTCGGAGTCTCGGTCAGTAAGAGAAAAACAAATTGTACTGCGAGTATTTCACTGTCTTGAAAGAGATCATCAGCCACCAAAAGATGACTTTGTGCATATGTGCTGTAATTCTACGTGTGTACCTCCGAATAACCAACCGGGCATTTCTACATCATTAAGTTCCACAATGACAAAAGATAAATTAGTTGGTATGTGCTCTGATTATACCGGTGTACCAAAATCATCGATTTACAAAATACTAAGAGAAGCAGAAATTCATGGGGACGTACAAACGCCAAAAACTAGTAGCGGACGAAAAAAAATCACAGTTGATGAAGAAGCCAAAACCAGTATACGCAGAACTATTCACAGTTTCTTTTTCAGAAATGAGCTGCCCACACTACAAAAAGTTCTGGAGGCACTTAGCGATCATGAATTGGTCCCAAAAATGGGTAAAGAAACTTTTAGGAAACTTGTACACGAAATGAAATTTACGTACGGAAAAGTTGACAGGAAAAGCATTCTCATTGAACGTCAAGAAATAATAGCATGGAGAAGAAACTATCTAAGAAAAATTAACGAATTTCGGAAACTCAAAAAAAAATTGTACTTTATGGACGAGACATGGGTTAACCAAGGACATACGGTCAAAAAAGTATGGCAGGATGGTAATATAACAAGTGCACGACAAGCCTTTATTGAAGGTTTGTCAGTTGGGTTAAAACAGCCATCTGGAAAAGGTAGTCGTCTGATAGTTACGCATATAGGAAGCGACAGTGGATTTTTACCAAATGGTGAATTAATATTTAAATCTAAGAAAACAGGCGACTATCATGAAGAGATGAATGCGGAGGTGTTTGAAAAATGGTTTGAAGGCATCATTCAACTTGTGGAACCTGGGTCTGTCATCGTCATGGACAATGCCCCATACCATAGTCGACATTTAGAACCATTACCGAAACAATCATGGAAAAAAGCAGCAATTCAAGAATGGTTGATTAATAAGAACATTCAATATAACAAAGATAGTTTAAAGGCAGAACTACTTCAGCTAACAAAACTACACACAGACAAATATAAAAAATTCGCAGTGGATGAAATGGCGTTAAGTCGTGGAATTACAGTTTTAAGGTTACCACCATACCACTGCGAATTAAACCCAATAGAATTAATCTGGGCGCAAGTAAAAGGATATGTAGCACGAGAAAACAGAACATTTAAATTAGTGGACGTGCAACATCACCTACAAGAAGCTATTCGAAATGTTACTGCAGAAGACTGGAAGAAATGCATGCAGCATGTTTTAAAAGAAGAGCAGAAAATGTGGGACGTAGACAACCGTATTGAACACAATATTGAACCAATCATAATTCACTTTGATGATAGCGGTAGCAGCAGTGACGAATCTGAGGTTGAAGATTAGACGAAAATTTGTACATTTAAATCTATATTATATTCTATTATCAAAAATTTGTAATTTGTATTTTCTAGTACCCCTGACGATGATTTTAACTTACTCGAAAGCTTGAGAATAGTTATAAAGAGTTCACTTATCAATTGCTGCAACCCAATAGTGAAAAAAGTTATATAATATATATATATATATATATATATATATGTGTGTGTGTTTTTTATTAATATTGTTAATTTATTTGGTACCTACTATAATTACCACGATTATTACTCCGTTTTCATAAGGCCCACCTAATGACTACAACGATCAGGTAAATTACGATATTGCAAAGTTTTAATGAAATAAATAAAAAATGTGTTTGAATATTTTAACTAATTGTACTAAGAATTTTTCTTTCATTCTTAACCCTCTCAAAAATTAATAAGCACGCCCCCGATTTGCTGTCAACTGGGCTTACTTCTACTCTCAATCATTATTGGTTTTAGTATAGAATCCGAAAATCGTCGAATGATCTCTTGATCATTAGGTCTACAGGATGAAATAGCCATCAGATGTGATTAGTGCGGTATCTCATATTATATAATTCCATTTTTCAAATACCCAGCACAAAATTTTTCAGACGAATTCCACTGAATAATATGAAACGAAATGTGCAGAACTCGAAAATCATCAAATGATCGCTTGATCATTAGGTCTACAGGGTGAAATAGCCATCAGATGTGATTAGTGTACCAACTTGTCATTCAGAGCCAATCAGAAGAGAGTATGCTGTATTCTCAAAGCTGATGTCTCTACAAATGAAAATATAGCAAAAAATAGAGGAAAGTTGATAAAGAACTTAATTATTGAACAATAAAATTGAATGTACTCTGGAAAAAATTATTCTTCAAAAGTAATCAGCAGATCATATCATTCTGAAAGACAATAAGATTAATCAGTCTTATTCAGACGTACATATTTGATATCACTCGATGAAATAAACACGACTGTCTCACTTAAGGTAATTACATTTTCCAAAAATTAATAGAATTTTTTCAATAACCAATATCTTCGTCTTAATAAGGTCGGTGTGGAGTTTTAATAATTTTGGAAAGTAAAATTTTTCAATACTCAAATTTCCATTAGAATTTTTTTTCGGCGAACAAAAATTTTATCCCACCATTGGCCCAGAGGAACGGCCGTGGGATATATTTCAACGTTATCCCAGGGATGTGGAAAACTGGATCTCATTGGGATAATATGTAACCATATTTGCTAAAACTTCGAAGGGATCGCCATCTATATTTTTTTTTTGAACTAACCGGACGGTGAACAACAAATATTATTTCTATGGAGTCTTATGAGTGTTGGATTTAAAATTATTATTTTGGAAATATTTATAACTTAATACAGTATAGAAGTGCGAATAGTGAAATGATTATGAAGTGTTGTTATGGTTTGCAATCCAAAATGTAGCGAATTCATTGAAGTATTCCTACAAAATCGAGAAAAATGTGCTCGGTGTCAGAGTGCTCATTATATAATACTAGTACTATTTCACTACATAAATTCCCCATTAACAACAAAAAGCTTTGTCTCAGGAAAAAAAGTATATTGAAAATTAGTAAACCAATAAGTAAAAATATGTTTGTAAGTAGCCTCCACTTTCTAGAGCGTCTGAAAATAAAGTTTAGTGGACGTTTCAGTTTCCACTTAGAAGCCATTTTCAAGACTATAATATAATATTTATTAATATATAGTTAAAGCAAAGTATGATTACATTTATGTAAATAAATCATAGCCCCTAGTCTGTTTTTTAACCTTTCACACTATCCCCCAATTAGTCAGTAGCATAACTGCCAATTGTATATCCTTGGTTAGACATATTTTTTTAAAAGCATGATTCATTCATGATTGGTAAGATTGGAACCTTTGGTGTGAGATCAGTTACTCTAACACTTGATATTATTAATTTTCTTCTGGAAATGATAACCTTGTCAAAGAATTGAATAGTTAGTCGAGTGATATCAGTTCAGCGTTAGGGTTGTTGATCTCCACGTTAGAAGTGGAGTACCCAACCTATTTCTTCAGCTTTTTCTTTTGAAGAAACCTTATGTTCTGTAAGTTTTCTTCAAAATACTCAGTACTGAATTATACAATGTTAAAGTACAGAAAAAGGTTTTGTAGCAAAACAAAAATCAGGTTTTTCTCATGATTTATTTGAATAGTAGAAATAAAACATTTCGTTGAAACACTATTCGGTGACATGTTTTATTAAATTTGATATATTGATCCTTAATTTATCACAAAAAGCTAATTACATGCAAAAATTTCTTGATAATCAACTTTTACTTCTATATATTTAGGAAATGACATTACCTACTCAATAACAAAATAATATATGGGTTGCAATATGTTTGCAGAGCCCAGATAAACCCGCTTTGCAGAAACATTGGCATTTCCATTCCTCATCAGCCAGCAATATATTGATTTCACCCGGATGCTCTACTAAAGCTAATGTTCGCAAACATAAACTCCTTATTTTCATGGTTACTTTCTTCCACTCCCTATGCAATGATATGCCCTGCTTTGAACACAGCTTCACCTTCTTTCAACGGTCTAGTTCTGCTTTCCACGTAATCCAGAATATTACGTAGCTCCAATTCTATAAGACATTTTGATCTGGAATGTAGGTTGGTGAAGTAGTTCAAATTACAACACTCACGAGTAACTACCTCAGCACACAAAGCAACTGAAGACGTTTAAACAGTAATTTTCCCTCAACAAGGCCTCAAGAATGCAAAACATGAACTAATAGTACCATTACTTCAAATGGCCATAATTTGTTGTTCACCGTAAAGTGAAGCCATCTTGGATTTAGCGGCGCCATCTATCGGTTGACGATTTTCGCCTATAGTATATACTCAGGATTTACAAAAAGGTTATCCCTGGGATATATACATTTGGCTCAACCTGGGTTATGATGACGACTAAGGGAAAGCCTGAGGATAACCTACGGATATTCTAGGAGGATTATCCCATTATTGGATATCCAGGATCATTCTGGGATATCCTGAGGATATAGTGTGCTGTGTGGGTTGATTCCACCAAACAGAAGATCTGCTGTTAGCAAAGAAATGAAAGTAAAATTATTAAACTCAGTAGGTAAATGCTAAAATGTATATTCTTGAATATTGTTTAAGGTTTTTGTATCACGTATATCTAACAAAATTCCGAAGCTTATAAAGACTAATAAACATATTCAAATCCGACGTTCAATACTTCGAATCCGCGTACATCGGACGGTCAATATTTCAAATCAAATTATCAAATTCTAGAACATTAATCTCGCCACTAATTACGTAGGTACCAAGTGTACCAACCTAAAACTATCAATAACATTGGATTTCTGAGAACGTGATTGGTTTAAATATAAATTCAATGGAAAGCGTACTCGACATACGTCACTTTATACATTCCTAACTCGCCCCAGAATAGCTATTCCTACGTTTCGTATTTCCCAAGAGAATTTGGGAGTATGAAACAATTCTCTAGAGCTAGAGAAACATTTCCTACGATTTCAAGAATTGGGTCCCAGTAGTAGTAGCAAAAACGATTTCTAATTATATATGAAACATTCTGAAACTTAGAGCCTTCGTTTATAATGACTAAAAATTCCATTCAAATACTAGTGAGTAGAAACTATTCATTCAAGAATATATTACAGAAGAAAAATATATTTTTTCTGTTTTTTTTTTTCTCAGGCATAAGCACCATTGTTGATACTAGTATTATAAACCAAACCCTTGCTGCAAAACAAATGTTTTTCAAAGCAATAAACATTATTATAATTATCCAGCAAAATTCGTCTAAAAAATATTGTGCTGAGTATTCGAAAAATATGGAATTATATAATATGGGATACTGCACTAATCACATTCTGATGGCTATTTCACCCTGTAGACCTAATGATCAAGCGATCATTCGATGATTTTCGGATTCTGCACATTCTGTTTCATATTATTCTACAAAATTTCTCAACATATTTTACAAATTTGATACTATTATATGACAACTTTTCCGATATTTCGCACGCCACTGACCAATCGGTTATCTTCGGAAAATTTAGCAGCTAACTTTGGCAGCCAACTTCACACTGCTTTGGAGCAGCACTCATGAAAAATTTGATATTGAGAGAAAGAAGAGTGGTGCGCTTATCTACCGCATAGCCTGGTAACTGAAAACAACAATCTCGCATTCTTATCATCGGCATGAGGCATAAATTCACGCAACACATAACTCATGCCTCTTGTATAGCGTATGATTGGGTACATTCAGCATTCAGGAGATCCCAGCGTCTGAGACTGCTATGCTCAGTAAGAAGTCTATCTGAATAGATATACTTCTCACTAAGCAGTCTCATCCGCTGGGACCTCCTGAATGTACCTACCAATGATATGAGTTCTATGTTCAATCAGATATCTTCTGTGGTTCTTCCTATTAGACCGGGAGGTCATGACAGGTGACGTTCCACCATTTTTTCGTGCATGCCTTTTTAAGGCTTGATAAATAACCCTAAATTATCAAAGATAGTCGGGTTTTTAGCCCCCCCGCGCGTCCTCTTCCTAAGGAAAAACGCTTTTCTTTCTGTAGCGAATTTTCGTGTTTTTCCGTGATATGTTACTGCATGCCATTGTAATATACGGAAGTTCAAACTAATTGAAGCTCTAATAATTGATGGCATGCACCCCGCAGCGGCCCAAGATGATCAAAGGGTTGTGAAAACCTGAAAAAAAATTTAGGAAAATTCCGTGTTTTCAAATTGCATGCCGATGTGAAGAATTGAAGTTTTTGTAATAAAAACACTATGGGAAAATTGGCATGCACCCCCCGTAGGACCAACGGTGAAAAATTTCCGGAAAATTCTGTAAAATTTTACACCGATTTTCCGTGATTCCAAATCACTCCTAATAAGGATGAATATCAATTTTATAACGGAATAATTATCTAATTCAAATGGCATGCATGTTGAATAAGCCCATCGTATTATAAATAATAATGAAAGTTGCAAAAAAACGGTGCAAATTTAGGTGACTTGTTTTTGCATGCCGTTTTGTATTTGATAAATTTACCTTATTTCAAGTCATGAATGTAAATGGCATGCATGTAGCTACAGCCCAATACACAAAAATTGTGAAAAAATTGAATAAACATCAATTTTTGGATTGAAAAAAAAATCTAAAAAATGCCGTGACTTCTTCTTGCATGCCACTTTGTATTTCGTTTGTAGATACTATTTTAAGTTGAAATACGAAATGGCATGCATGTAGCTCCATGAAAATTGTTTGAATAAACATTATTTCAAGTTGATGACTGAAATAACATACATGTTATCACAATCCAATATTCAAGAATTGTAAAGAAAATAATTCAAATGACTCGAATCTCCCGGTCTCTAGTCTAAACGTGACTTATCATACGTCGACTATAGCACCATACGTCACGGGTTTGAAGTTAGCCACAACCACAAGATACACTGAGAAAAACTTACTCGATAATTTGTTACCGTGTTACTGAATTGTTTTATACATAATTCGATGCTGATTTCAATTCCATAATTAGTGGATATTGAAAATAGAGTATGTGACTATCTGTCGCCTCGTCGAGGGGGAAAAATGAGAGGATATAGTGATGTAAAAAACCAAGAAACTTAATAATATTTTCAAAAGGCTCTGTCGAGGAATTTTGAATGCAGATTCGGATTTAGGGTGACAAATCACATATGAAATGGGATATGAATCATTTTGAATCATTTACTGAAATGATTTCTAACGCAATTTCATGATTGTGGACTGAGTCGTCTATAGCACCTTATTTTAACGAACGAATATTTATATCAAAATCCTCATATAGTGGTATATGTAATACGATATCTGAGTTCGGAAACAAATATTGTATGAATTAATTGTAGGGCTTTCACTTTTATTACGAAACAATTCCTTACAAATATTGTCAACTCTATTCTAACACATCATTATATATTCATCTGATTCTATCAGAACTTTTTACTAGGTGTGTTCCAATATATTTTTGTTAAGTAGTTGTGATTAAATTACTGCGTTACCTATTGTTTTTGACCTAGAAACTGTTGAAAAAGGAATAACCCCACACTTTGATCTATCTTCTGTTGAATACACATTCTTTACGTTTTCCTCATTGAACATTTTCGCTAGTGCTTCCAGAAGGTAAAGCCTATGCGGGCAACGAACAGCCACAGTTCTTCGCTACCTCAGCTAAAACTAGTTATATTTCTTGAAAAACCTTACAAAAGGGTGCATATTCAAAAAAAACAACAAATATTTTAGATTTGTTACATAATTGAAGATTCTAGATGTTGGAAAAACCGAAAAGCTCAATGAGCCATAATCATCCACTACCTTTCACTTTAGGTACTTATTTCCGTCTCGACAAGCAACGTTCACGTTCGTCCGGGAACGTAAAGATTTCCTGCATATGCGATTTTCTATTTTATATAATCTTTCGAAATATTTTTGAGAGAAAATGTCAAAATGTCCACAAATGCAGTGGAATCATAGAGTGGAAGCTAGGGTTCGCCAAGCAATGAGGAATCACTGTCATGAAATGTCTAGGAAAATTTTCTGTACAGTAGAGAAAACGAGGTAAGATAAAGCAAGAATGTAAAGTGAATAATTCGCAGAAAAATAATATGTATACCGAAAAAGAAATATCACATTGCCGAACTGAGTGTCTTGCGTCTTTATAAGCAATCTTCTCGGTCGTCCGGATATGTAAGACATTATCATAATAGGTATACAGTCTACCATTCCATTCCCCAGACAAAGATGAAAGCTTCAATACTGATGAACGGTTTTTTGATTTTGTTGATTATAGTGCAATGGAAATATTTTTTCTTAATCATCAACAATGTAATACTAATTGAGCCTTGAAACTACCAAACCAAAAATACAAAATAAAAATCCCAAAAATATATTTTACCGGCCATAAATCAACCTGATTGAAATTATGAACAAATATCATATTCCCATTATTATATTTCACATTTGATATTTGTGAATATTCAAACTTCAATAAATTTACTGTAGCTAAATCTCCAAGTTTCAAATTGGTAAATTCAGGCTTGTTAGATTCCGAGAAATATGAGAAATCCGGACTAAATTACTAAAATATTTTAATGTTATTGGTCGAAATATTAGGCTTAACATTCTTGGGATATCGAAGGGCTTACACAATTATCTCTCTGGATTTCGCTAATGACGAGGAAGTCATATCGATGTATGCAAACTTCGATGATGAAGAGGATGAAGAATCAGATGATGACGATGACAGCGATTGCCAATCCAATATTGGCTACACAACAGAAGAAGAGTCTGTACATGGCCGCGATGATGATAGTGATCATTATAATGCCGATAATGTTGATGATGAAGCGATTGATGATGAAAATAATTAATAATAAATACTTCATGTATAAAATAATGACGCTGACAATGAGTTTCTACTTTCATTTTTCATAAAAAAAATAGAAAAAAATAAAATAATGAAATAGGACGATTTTTTTGTTTATTCAACCAATTTTCATAAAGCTACATGCATGCTATTTTGCATTTCGGCTCAAAAAACTATCTACTGACAAAATACATAGCGGCATGCAAAAAGAAGTCACGGCATTTTTTAGAATTTTTTTTTATTCAAAAATTGATGTTTATTCAATTTTTTCACAATTTTTGTGTATTGGGCTGTAGCTACATGCATGCCATTTATATTCATGACTTGAAATAAGGTAAATTCATGAAATTCAAAACGGCATGCAAAAACAAGTCACCTAAATTTGTTCAGTGTTTTTTGCAACTTTCGTCATGCATGCCTCTATTTTGCAACACCCTGGCGTGCATGCCAAATTTCCTTCTATTGATTAATGGTACGAATTAAGTATTTCTTCAATGGCATGCAGTTTGGAATCACGGAAAATCGGTGTTGAAATTTTACAGAATTTTCCGGAAATTTTTCACCGTTGGTCCTACGGGGGGTGCATGCCAATTTTTCCACAGTGTTTTTATTACAAAAACTTCAATTCTTCACATCGGCATGCAATTTGAAAACACGGAATTTTCCTAAATTTTTTTTCAGGTTTTCACAACCCTTCGATCATCTTGGGCCGCTGCGGGGTGCATGCCATCAATTATTAGAGCTTCAATTAGTTTGAACTTCCGTATATTACAATGGCATGCAGTAACATATCACGGAAAAATACGAAAATTCGCTACAGAAAAAAAAGCGTTTTTCCTTATGAAGAGGACGCGCGGGGGGGCTGAAAACCCGACTATCTTTGATATTTTAGGGTTATTTATCAAGCCTTAAAAAGGCATGCACGAAAAAATGGTGGAACGTCACCTGTCATGACCTCCCGGTCTATATGATTTACATGCTGAACCTAACCCATTTTATTTTGAATTCAGATCACGTGATGTCTGGATGGCAAACACCAGTTTTACCATGGAAATCACACTCTCGAAAAAAATAAACGAACGTTTCCGGGGGGCAGATGCCGCAATATTGATTCATTTGACCCAAGCTTGCTTGTGTCGAGAGTTATTATATCAAACAATGAGAAACACTGTACAACTTTGAAATTTCTGATACTATATGCTGAAGATATGTGATCATAAAATGTATGTTTTATTATTATTATTCAAAATGATAGTAGTAGGTAGTTGATGATCAAAATATACTTGACCATTAATATTCTGTTTGTTTTTGTTCAAATATTTATTTGCAAGAGAGTTCAATTAATTTTTTTCATTTATTGTGTGAGCATTGTTATGAGAAATAGTACACCGAACATACCTAGGTTGATGAACAACGAACAGACCTGGGTTGACAGGACAAAGAGACGGCACTTGACGTAGGGTTAGAGTTGGTTGTATGTTGTATCATGAAATCATGTATCTGGTTTTACAACAATTAAAGTAGTTATTTAAATGCAATTTCGTCTAATTTAATACAAGAATATAACATGGCGCAGTCGTTATGAATCGTATGTTCCATAAATTCTAAAAATGAGTGGAGATAGTCGAGGAATTTCACCATTGTCCCTGTCGGGAAATGTGGCCGAAAATTGGAGAACATGGCGGGCACGATTCGAAAATTATTTAACTGCAGCCGAAGTCACCAAGAAAGATGAATCAGTCCAGTGTGCACAACTTCTACATTATATCGGCGAAGATGGATTCAAGATATATTCCACTTTCAAATTCGAAACAGACGACAAAAATAAATTGAAACCGCTCATGCAAAAATTCCAAGAGCATTTCGAAGGCAAAGAAAATACTAATTACGAAAGGTACAAATTGTTCAGCACTAAACAGGGGGAGGCTCAGTCAACTGAACAGTTTATAACTGATCTGCAGAAGCAAGCAGCTAAATGCAAGCTAGACACCCTACAAGACAGCTTAGTAGTAACGATGATAGCCTGTGGGATCAGGAATAACAATGTAAGAGAAAGACTTCTACAGGAGGACAACTTGACCCTTGACAGAGCCAAAGAACTATGTAGGATAATTGAAACGTCAAAAGTGAGGAGCGAAGTCATGTCGGGAGCTACAAACGGTGCAACGTTGCAAAATGAAGAAGTGCTGGCAGTAAACAAGGTTAGTGGGAAGATGAAGACAATTAAGAACTGTACCAAATGTGGAAGATCACACCCTGTAAATAATTGCCCAGCATATGGCAAATCATGTAATTTCTGTAAAACAATTAATCATTTCGAAACAGTTTGTAGAAAGAAGAAAAATTTTAAGCGAGTAAATGCAGTAGTAGAAAAAGATACTAATGAAATGCATGAAATTAAAACAAATTTGGATAACAAGGACGATTTTCTATTCATAGGCTCTATATCGGAAATAAATACAGAAATGGTAGCCAATCAGTGGGAGACTGAATTGCAAATAAAGGATAAATCTATTAAATTTAAATTAGATACGGGTGCTATGGCAAATGTATTGCCTATTAAAATGTTTGAGTCATTAGGGATTGCCAAAGAGATAATAAAAAATACTCATGTGAAACTACAGTCATATACGGGAGGTAATTTAAAAGTTATTGGGAAATGTTCACTTCCATGTATAAAAAATAATAAAATATATGAACTTGAGTTTTATGTGGTAAAGTCAGATACGAGAGCAATCTTGGGGCTTGAATCCTGCATACAATTGAATTTAGTTAAAAAGGTAGAGTCAATAAATGCTGATAAAAATACATATTCAGATTTAATAAATAATTACAAGGAAGTATTCTCAGGTATAGGATGTATTAAAAGTACCTATCACATTGATATTGATAGGAATGCAAAACCAGTCATTCATCCTACTAGGAGAGTAGCTTTACCTCTTTTGAGTACCTTAAAAGAAACTCTAGATGGACTTGTCCAACAAAATATAATAGAAAAAGTTAACGGTAGCTCAAAATGGGTAAATGCTCTGGTAATTGTCAGGAAACCTGATAATAAGTTGAGAATTTGTTTGGATCCGCAAGACCTAAACAAAGTAATAAATAGGGAATATTGTTCTATTCCTACCTTAGAACAAATCACACATAAATTAAGAAATGCAAAAGTATTCAGTACACTGGATGCCACCCAAGGTTTCTATCAAATTCCATTAGACAAAGAAAGTGCTGAATTATGCACTTTTGGAACACCATTTGGGCGTTATAAATTCCTGAGGTTACCTTACGGAGTATGTTCAGCTCCAGAAGTGTTCCAAAATAAATTCAAGGAAATATTCAACATCCAGGGTGCCGATACTTATATAGATGACATTATAGTGTGGGGAAAAGATAAATGTGAACACGATGAAAGACTTAAGCAGATCTTTGAAATTGCAAAAGAAAATAATGTTAAATTCAACCTGAATAAATGTAGGTTTGGTCAAACACAAATTTCATATTTAGGACACATAATTTCAGGTGAGGGCATTTCTCCTCAGAAAGAAAAAATTAAAGCAATCGAAAATATGCCGAGACCTGAAAATAAATTAGACGTACAAAGAGCACTTGGAATGCTAACATATGTATGTAAGTTTATAAAAAATTTTTCAGTAGCCACAGAGCCACTTAGAGTACTGTTGAAAAAAGATGTAGTTGTTAGATGGGAAAATGAACAAGAGGAAGCGTTTCAAAATTTAAAAAATGCTTTTGTGAATGAACCTGTATTACAGTTTTACAACGTAAATGCTGAGACTGTGGTATCGGTGGATAGTTCTCAATCAGGTCTAGGAGCTTGCTTACTTCAAAATAACTTACCTTGTGCTTACGCGTCACGGGCGCTCACTGAAACACAGACCAGGTGGGCCCAAATAGAAAAGGAACTTTTCGCAATTATTTTTGGATTAACTAAATTTCATGAATATGTATATGGCAAAAAAGTTATTGTAGAAACTGACCATCTGCCATTAATTTCTATTTTCAAAAAACCACTAGATAAATGCCCAGCTCGACTACAGCGTATGCTGTTACAATTACAAAAATATGATTTTCAAGTGAAACATAAACCAGGCAAACAATTGATAATTGCAGATGCCTTATCTAGAGCTTTTTTGAAAGATGAGTCAGATAATAGCTTGGACAGTGACATACAGTCACAAGTATGCATGGTAGTATCAGAAATAAATGTAACTCAGGGCAAATTGAATGAACTAATACAGAAAACTTCCGAAGACGATACTTTGAGGTTACTAAAAAATGTCATCCTAGAGGGGTGGCCAAATAACATCAAAAAAGTTAACGAAAAACTAAAAATATTTTGGAAATACAGAAGTGAGCTTACAGTTTTGAATGATTTAGTTTTCAAAGGGAAAGCAATAGTAATACCTAAAATGCTACAAAAAGAAATGTTAAACCGTATACACTATAGTCATTCGGGTATTAGTAAGTGTTTAAAATTAGCGCAAGAATCTCTTTTTTGGCCTACTATGACCAACGATATTAAACAAAAAATTCTGGAGTGTTATTTATGTAACAAATATTCTAGGTCACAACAAAAAGAACCACTTCTGTGTCACGAAATTCCAAAACTCCCATGGAACAAAGTGGGTTGTGATTTATTTGAATTGAAAGGGGAAAAATACCTTTTGGTAATTGACTACTACTCAAAGTACATAGAAATTGAAAAATTATATAAAAATACTACGAGTCATCGAATAATTGAAGTTCTTAAGTCGTTGTTTGCCAGGCACGGTATTCCTTTAACTGTAGTCTCAGATGGGGGGCCACAGTTTAGCTCGGAGAAATTCAAAAAATTCACACACGATTGGGAATTTAATCATGTCATGTCTTCACCGACATATGCTCAGTCGAACGGTATGGCAGAGCGTAACATTCAAACGGCAAAAAATATTTTCAATAAAGTATTAGAGGACAAAAAAGATATATACCTAGCGTTACTTTTGTATAGAAATATGCAAATCGATAATAATAATTCTCCAGCTGAGATTTTGATGTCACGAAAGTTGAGGTGTGTGATTCCTTGTAAAACCAATGAATTAATGCCCAGAGTCATAGACATAAACAGATATAATAAAGTCTTGAAAAATAAAGTAGAGAAAATGACTCAACAGTATAATAAGTATTTATTTCAATAAATTTTTTGTTCAAATTTCTGTATTTAGTTTTGGTCACAATTTCCTATACATTTTTCGTTCAATAGGCAGAATTTCTGAAATCTGGTGATATTTTTTCAAATCTGGTGATTTTTGCTTCATAGATCTGGTGATTTTGAATTTTGCCCGCCGGCAACACTGCAGCACTGTCTTGACCTTGATGTTTTCAAAATTGGATTCAGAATTTTAGCGTTTACCTATCAGGTATCTGGTTCATTGTTTTTTTTTGTGTAAAAACCATAGTAAAAACTATCGAACAGAAGGCCACTAGTTTTTATTTTCGAGTTTCACTTACTGATGTGACTAGGTATATAGAATCTATATCAATCAAGACCAGGAAGATGTTGAGGTGCAGTGCACATAATCAAAATTTGAGCAAATAATTATATTTGAATTACTTGAGAGAGGAACTTACACTTTACAGATGCCATACTCTACTTTCAAGACGGCCATGTGAAAGTCCACAGGAACGTGCTTTCTGCATGCAGTAAAAAATTTAAGAAGCTCTTCAAGGAGGGAGGAGATGAAATTCACTTCCTGATGATATATCCAAGTCCTGCATGGAATACCTGCTGGAATTCATGTACAGGGGTCATGTCTTCGTCCCTCCAGAGGCTTTACCTGGAGTACTCGCAGCTACAGACTATATTCAGGTACAGGGGATTGAGGCGAACAATGGATCCCAGGAGGGACAAGAACCACAGCAGTTGGTGAGCCACAAATGCATGACAATATTTAGCATTTCTTATTGTTTAACAAAATGGTTAAGGCTTTGGCGGCCGAGGTTTGCAGTATCACTACCATGGTTCAGGTTTGAAAGCCGTGGTTTTTTGGAATTTATTCCTGACATTTCAGGATGACAGTCATCGGAGTCTAACTCGAGATGTATGAGCCTCTGAGGAAGCTAGCCACTCGAGCCAGCAAAACGTCGGGAAGAAATTCCAAAAAAAAACGGCATTCAAACCGGAACAATAGTAATGATACCTTCTTGTTTACTATTCAATGGGTTATGATTATGATATCTGTTCATAGTTTTGCTTTCATATATTTTTGCATTTACCTGTGCCCAAAATGGTGATTATTTTTATAAATAGACATCCTAAATGTTAGAAAAAAGCCAAAAAATAATTCATCAAATCCTAAAAGTTCTCAGGGACACTTTCTGTGAACAATGTGAATTTTGCTAAAAACATCTGATGGATACTTTTAGGATCTATCAGCCAATAAAGATACTTCAGGTGAGGCTCCCTCAAGTCTCGACAGACTCGAGACCTCAAATTGTTGTTGTTGAGTTTTTGAATTTTGATTCGATTTCATTGACCTTGTCATGACGAAAGGGCATAAGTGACATTTGGTGAATTTCACAGGAGGTGGAAAAAACGTGTCATTATTCCTCTAATGTGTCCGTTTCATTTATCAGAAAAAAAATATCTAAAAGAACTTGAATTTATGGAGTTATTGAATAAAATTTCGCTTACGCCTTTTTTCATTTTTCGAGTGGCGCTTAAGCCTTTTTTGATGGTTGTTTACAAAAATTGAGTTTTTTTCATATCTATTTAACTTGGTGGTTAGAAGAAAATGAAATCAAGGGCGTAAGCGACTAAGCAGAAGCCAAAACTTACAGAGAAATTCAGAAAAGATTGAGATATTTTTGAGAAAATATTGAAACATTTTTGATACATATTGAAACGTTTTTGATACATATTGCTCAGTTTTACAGGTTGGTACTGTATTCATTCGAATAACTGATCGTTTTCCCATTGAAAAAGTGTTTTCAATTACCAATGCTTTCGTTATAGGAAGATGGCGCTTACGCCGACCTAGAAAACATAAATATAAAAGGGCGTAAGCGACAAAACCAAATAAATCGATTTTTCACTGGGTTAGTTCATAATTTCGATACCTGAATTATGTTTAAAGGCATCCTAGGATAAAATGAAATGAAATTCAAGTGATAAATTGTCACCCTGTTGAGGATTCAGGTGGAAATAAGGTTTGGGCGTAAGCACAACCTCACTCGTATGTGAACTGGTCGTTTACTACCGCCCTAGTCGATGCTTTACTGGAACATTCCTGAGGCTTAGGAAAATCGAAGCCAAATTATTCGCGGTACGAATTTTGGTCGCTTGAACGCTTTGCACCATAGATAGACACAATTTTGAGCAATCATCCGCAATGTTAAACAGTTTTTTTGAATTTTGGCGCTTACACCCTTTCGTCATGACGACGTCGACATATAACAAAGATTATCAGTAAATGATATTTTTAGGTTGTTCTTCTAAGGTAGAAGTTAGAATAATTTGAAACTCGGAACGTTAAGAACAGAACATATTTCGGTCATGCGCATTATCATTTTTTAAACAAAATAGTGAAAGATGACGTCTTTTGTCGTTATTCTTATTTCTTTTTTGAACGCTTTCATAAAGATCTATATGTTTTCAACTCTCTTGTTTTGTTTTATTTTGTTCCTTATTTTATTTTATTTGCTTTTTAAACTGTACTCAACTTTTCTACCTGTCCAGTTGCAGAGAAGGCGCTCAAAGTCTCAATGGGAATAACCGCCAATGCCAATGTCAACAAAAGTATTACAGGTTAGTGAAAGTTCAAATATTGTGTTCGAATGACTTCAAATAGTATTATGTATTATAGAATGGTTTACATGATTCAGAGCAAAGACATATTAGAAACCTGTTTTTATCTATAGAGGAATTTCTATCAAGTTCAGGCACAAGCACTGAAGGTTTCTCCACAGATAATTACTTTTTACTAACATATTTCAGCAGTAAATTTGGCATGCATAATTTTTTACTCAAACCAAAATAAATCATAAAAAATGTCACAAAATATCAGGTTTGCTGCCACCATATGTCAGAACAAGCCTTGAAATATATTGGTAACAATTGTATTATATAAACTTGATCAAAATTAGTTATTCCAATGTTTTGCATTACGTTTACAATATTGAAGGAAAATTAGTACCTGATGACCCTGATCTAAGCATCATTTCTACAAATAATCTTTGAAACTGTTTTTTATACAGCATGGATCAATTATACTATTAAACTAACACCATGCAACTTGAAATCACTCACACTGAAAAACTTTTCTAAGTGAACATTTGTTACATAATCAATGGGATCAAAACTTGTAGTGTGAAAGTTAAAACTTTGTTTAGAGATCAATTAGTTCAACATCAACTTGATGTTATTTGTACTCGACACGTGATTTGCTAATAAGGTTAACATTTTCTGGTTAGTTATTTACATACCTTAAATTTCATGTAGTGCAAAAAGTAATGCAAAGGTTTTTATTGGTACAATATGGACATTATTTGTTAACTACTAATAATAGGGCTGAAAGGGATAGGTGCTTTACCTCAATTCTTTTTTTTTCAAATTCTGTTATCACTAGACTCTCAAATGCATTAAGTAGCCTTGTGTTATCCACATCCAACAAATTCTGATGTCTAATTGTCTTATCTTCTATATGCGGGTTAAAACCATTTATTTCTGACCGGGATATTATAAGCTTATATCGTCATAGTTACGCTATCAATAAAGAGGGTCATAACTCCCTTGGGACATTATAGATTTTATAATTCCCTCTACCTTTCACAAGTAAAAATTATATATATATATATATATATATATATATATATATATATATATATATATAGTGAGTAGTAACATTTTTCCGTGTCAGCAAGTCCAGATATATCTTGTATTCTTTTTGGTATACGGCTTCACTTTTCGATGGAATAAATGATTCTCTTGCTTGTTCAGCTTTTTTCAAAATATCCTCCATTATATTTGGGGTAGAAAACACGTTTTTACCGCAAACACAGCTTGATAACAAAGTTTTGTTTATAAACAAGTAACATAGCAACAACCTAGCAACAAGAAAACTCTACTATAATCAACGGTACCTGATTCAAATGTACCGGGAAGGTAATGAATTGGTACATTTTTCCGTTTCAAAAATGAAAAAAATTTTGTTGAAATCGGTCAGAAATAAAATTATCTATGTACCACGGGAATTAATGAGCCTTAATAACCTCAGGCAATTGCTGTCCCTTGGGCCAGAGGCCCTCGGGACGAAACGTTGCCATCGGTAATTAAGGCCCTCCTAATTCCCTTGATACATAAATAACTATTACTTCAGCTACATGCCTTTTCTTTTCTCTTAAAAGAGAAGTGTTATAAGACTATATCGGCAAGAAATTGCAATGCTGCCATATTATGTTGTGGACAATGCAATGTCCAATGTACCTGAACGTGTTCCTGTCGCTCCTATAAATATTGAATTATGTAGTAGTCCAGTCTATGACCATTTTCCCGTGTATTTATCCCATATAGCACCGATTCGCATGAAAATTTGGATTCGGGATCTACATACATTCCCTCTTTCTCAAAATCTTCCTGGGGGTGAAAATTTTTTTATTGGAAATAAGTGCGGAAATCAATAGATTGACTAATTCTAACCACTTTTTGTTCAATGAAGTTTTTTCTGAAAAGCAATACTTTTCGACTTATTCGCGAGTGAAATCGTCGGTTTTCAGGCAAAAAAAAACACGTTTTCGCAAATAACTGGAAACGTAAGCATCTAATCGAAAAACCTACGGAGAGTAAAATTATAGCTTTTGAAAAAAACAAAGGCGATCGTTCATTTGTGATGTATGCAAACCCACTACAAACTGAATAATTGCTTGTTGAAGTTGATTGGTATTTTCAAACGCCAAAATGGAAAGTTTCTACGTACAATAACCAAAAACTAATGCATTTTTCTGGAAATAATAATGTTGAATCCTATTTTTTCGTCGAAAAAAAAATTGTGAATCTCTTCCCCCCCTTTTGAAAAAAAAAATCGTTGTTACTCCATAATTCACTGCATTCATGTTCTAATAATGAGTTCTGAGTTGTACACCAATTGTAAGTACGTAGTTTTGGAAAAAATTGAGATTGAAGAGAAAAAATCGTATACGTAATTCAGCGGAAAATCACCATTTCTTCGAAATAACTCGAAAAGTATTGATCACATGCAAAATTCTCTGAGTACAAAATTGAAGGTTATTTTTCCCCGAAAATTTTGGTGTTTCATTTTTTTCTGCAGGATGAAAATAGAGTAAGATATGGCCAGTTAAATATTGTGAGGGTTCGCGCAAACTACCTTTTTTGGCCCCATGAACCTTTTCAAAAATATAATCTGAAAACAAAAAATCATGTGAATGAGCTTATATTACTTGAAAAAAGCTACAAAATACTTTTTTGGTGCATTTGATTTCTTAAAGACGAGTTATGGGAAAAAAAACAAAAACAATTTTTGTAGAAATTAGAGTATGTACATTTGTATATTGAAGAATACACATAGTAACTATATTTTAGGCCTAGTGGAACTATAAGATTTCAATCGATCACAAATCCAAATCTAGACTTTTTTTAATGGGGTAGATTTCACCCTTAAAAAATCATAAGCAACCCCGAGTACAGAGGTAACTTCAAAGTAGTCTCAATCTGAATTTTCATACAGTTGGGTTTCCCGGTTACTCAATAACAATTTCGATATAATTTTTTAATGAAAACTATCATAAGGGTGGTTTTTAGGGGTCGAAACTGTTTAATAGATCAGAAATTGTCTATCAAGGTTAATTCAACGTATTTACAGATGACTGCACGCTCAAAACTAGTATTTTGTAATTTTATTTGAATAGGGGTAGTTTTCACCTTTGAGGAATAAACATCAACCCCAGGCACAACCTCAACTTTGAACTTGATGGTAGATATAATCTAAATCTCAAATTAAATGCAAATAGATACTGAATAAGTTGAATAACATGTTCATTATAGATTTTGAAATAGAGGGTAAGTAGAACCTATATCCAAATTTTCATACGAATCGGTGCTGTATGAGATAAATACACAGTTTACACTTTTTTTACCGTCATAGACTGGAGTATAGCATCTTTTTACTTAATCATATTATTTTTCTTTACCTGTTTGGTGCTGAAAGTACATTGTTAATGTCTGTTATCTTTGAGATATCTCAAGTATATCAGGTCAGGTATTGTCAAATCGAAAGTGATGTGCAATGAATATCCATGATTTGCAGTCCTTCCTTTGTTTTGAGTGCGATTGAGCAGTTGATTGTTCAAAAAGATAATAATGAGTGACCCAAAAGTTGAGGTTTAAGTTCAGATTAGACAGACTTTGGTTAAGAAGGCTTAGGTTAGGTAGGCAAAATCAAAAATTATATAAGCCTTACTACAACAAGGGTCGAGTGGTAGAGCACCAATTGGTGAACTTCCCCACGAAATTTCCTGTCATCTATGTTTTTTCCTTTTTTTATATCTCATCTAATTATAATTGTGCTACTGTGTACGTGGAATGTAGAAATAAAGACATTTATTATTATTATGAATCTGTGGATTTCGTCGTTATCCGGTACAATACTATAGTTTCAGAATCGACGTCCGCGCAACCCTTGGACTTCCTAAATCAAGGTCGAACCGTGCGAAGTCATAGTCATCGACGATGACGACGACGCGGAAAACGCGTTGTCAACGCGCGTGAGCCACGCGTCGGATATGTTGGAGGTGCCCTCTATCTCTTCGGGGTGCAGAAGGAAGGACGCCCCCACCCCTACCTCTTCGGGGTGCAGAAGGAAGGACGCCCCCACCCCTACCTCTTCGGGGTGCAGAAGGAAGGACGCCCCCACCCCTACCTCTTCGGGGTGCAGAAGGAAGGACGCCCCCACCCCTACCTCTTCGGGGTGCAGAAGGAAGGACGCCCCCCCCCCTCTTCGGGGCGCAGGAGGCCCCCCCCTACCTCTTCGGGGCGCCCCCCCCCTACCTCTTCGGGGTGCAGAAGGAAGGACGCCCCCCCCCCCACCTCTTCGGGGTGCAGGAGGCTGCCCAATACGCCGAGCGAAAA
>JAVJAQ010004079.1:0-58613 GCA_032362365.1 Zygogramma bicolorata | reverse complement strand
AACAATTGACTAAAAAATGAAATGGTCAAGGAATAACATGTTCAAAGCGTAGCATTACATCTAATGAATAATATTTGCATAGTAAATTCAATATCATTTCATTCATATTTCGCAAAAAACGAGTAATAACAAAAAAATTATTATTACAAACTATACACAGTGGCTTTTTTTGTAAAGTTCTCCCCACCTTTAATTTTTGAACGAGTCATCTCAAAAAATTGAAAGGTGGGAGAATGAAATTTACGCATGAATAGTTAGTATATTTGAGAGTGGAAATGGCAGATGAAAATTTCAAGATGGCGACTGTGCGTCATCTGTGAAAAAAATCAAATGGGGAGTCTTGCGACACACCCTTTTGAAGCTGCTGACGAATACTGTACAACCCTAGAATATTAAGTCAATATCTTCAACTACTAGATAATGGCGTAACATTTAATAATTTCCTGAATATATCTTACGGCGCTCCACTATTGAGGTGATTGTGATTTCCACTCGATTTGTTTCAGTGACTGTAATTATCTGGATATATTCATGCTATGATCGTAGATCAATTTCAACCATATTTATCGAAGTGTGTAGTCATCTTTGCTCATAGTTATAGGATTATACAACTCATGCTGGTTGTTCCCTCAGAAATATATAGAATATCATCAAATTCCAATTCTAATATGTTACGAACTAGACAGTTAATTACCTATCAGACAAGCTTTCACATCGATTTATTATATGAACGCTAACTGTTATTGAATTGATCTAATATTTTAAAATTTAGAAACAGTTACAGTTGATTGTATCGAGATAATATGAATTTCGATTTTTTTCAATTGCATCACTCATAAGTACATCACTTCATTCGGAAATAATATTGAGGAAACTAACCTCCCTTCGTTGAAAAAAAATAATAGAGATTACTTGATCTTGAAAAGAACCGACGGAAAAACAGGTTTCGACTTTAATTGTCTGAATGATAATTATTATTATCAACTATTGAAAAATTTTACTGAAATGTATAAGATGGAAAAATCGAGTTGAAACAATAAATAGCGAATGATGAAATTGAATTATCCCGTAAAACAATCGAATACGTAATTCAACTAGGCGACCCCTGCCCACTTCGTGGGGTGTTAATTATTTTTGTGAGGCAATTATTATGTTGTTAGTTCTTAGTACTCTATTAGGTTGATCACAGCTCTTCTTTCTGGACACACACGACAGAGCGTTTGGAAGAAGTCAAAAAAATGTTATGAACTTCTTTTTTCACTGTTAGGCAATGAATTTCAATAGATAACGAAATACGTCTTTCATCAATTCTGTTATAGAATGTTATGCAGAATTTGAAGAGGATCGGACCTAGGAATCACGTTGTCCCATACAAACTTTGACCCCATTTTTGACCCCCTTGGGGATAAAAAACCCTTCCTAGTCGGATGCCTACGTCATATGAAGAAGACACCATCCAAGTTTCAGATTTCTACGATCAGTGGTTAAGGCTGTGCGTTGATTCACCCCTAAAATTACTTTCTACCCCTTTTCAACCCCGTTAGGCGATTAATATCAATAAGATACGAAACACGCCTTCCTTCAAATCTGTGAAAGAATGTTTATGCGAAATTCAAAGTAGACTGGAACAAAAGCATACAAACTTTGAGCCTCGGAAAACCCTGTCTTACCGGATGTCATACACCCTCCAAGTTTCAGGTCTCTACGACCATCAGTTATGAACGTTGATCCATCAGTCAGTTGTTCAGGACAAAACGTTTTATATGTATAGATTAACGAAAACACCTTTGTAGTGATTCAAATATGAATGGTAGCTATAGAGTACCACTGTTTTTTTTGTAGAACTGATAGAGACCAACATTTTTAATGAACATAATGTTCGTCCAAACTGAACAGTTAAGTCGGCGCTCGCCCGCTTTTCTCAGGCTTGATTTATCATTTCTCACTGAATTTTTCATTCAATCGTTATAAAATGTAGCCTATATCACTTCAAAATAGTATAGCTTCCTGTTAATGAAATAATTTTCAAGTCATTTCTTGATCAATTCCTTCGGGTCAGATTCAAACTACCTACACAGTATGTTTTGGCTGGCACCTGGCTAATACTACGAAGGGCATTGCATTATGCCAGTGCAGTTTTCTTCACAGAAAAAAATCCTGCATTTGCTTCTGGCGATACACTGAAGGAATTGATTTTCAATTATTGGGACGGACACACTTGCAGACCGGTTTCGGGCTGTTTTGTCCCACGTCAATACAAGATAGTGCCATAATCAAAATGAAGCCGATGACTACCCATAATTAAAAATCAAACACCTTTCATAGTATCAAGCCTCGAACAAAGCTGATGCAAACAACACTTGTTGTGTAATTGAATTCCTTTTTTCTCATTTATTCTTTTCAATTAGATCTTTTTGATCTTAAATTTTTTTCGGCATCAGATTTCAATAAGGTTAATTACATACACAATGAAAGTCCGAATCAATTCCACTCGGCCAGGAACACTGTCACTGTCAACTATATTCAAGCAAATTTTCAAGAGTTTTCAATTAGCTTGCAGAAAAACCCTTCTGAAATTGCAGCTGCTGAATCTTCTTCATCATTTCAACGTTTCACCGATAATTACTAACAGGAAAAACGAATAACTAACCATTTCTGGTATTGACGTTAAAAAAGGGTACATTAAGTGTAACGGGAGCTATGTGTTGCCAATGAAGCCAAATTTGTTGACGAAACGCCAGTCCAATGCAAAAATGTTGGGTTTGGTACTAGGATAATTGAGCTTTGTTAAGGTTTCAGTCAACCCCTCTTTTATCTCTGTTATCATCGAGGGATGAATAAGAGGCTACCTGAAGATGACAAAGTGCTATATGCCAAAATTGATATCATTTACTGTAACTTTCGGTTTTCAATCGTTCCTTCAGATATCCACTACTATTACAGAAAATTATGGTTGATCGAATGTTTCAGATAGTACAAATAAAAAATGATCGAGATATGATTATCAGAGACAACAGTTGATAGAGTGAGACTCAGGTTGCTCTTTAGGCGATTTGAAAACATAGATGATGATTACTGGGATGGATATTCAATCTGTTGCTGATAACGTTAAACAATCTATCACATAAATGGAGCAGTGCTTGTCTGTTATCGGTGTGGATGTGCCAGTTGGACCAGATATAGTTTTTTCTTTATATTCCATTTGCTGCTATAGTTATACTTGTAAGCCCGGTTTAAAATATACTGAAGAGTTTTTTCATAGCTCATTCAACATTGGACACATTTAGGTCGATTCGAACATTTCGGAGGACTTGTGGAGTTTGTTGAGAAAAAAAGTTAAATTTTGTTTTGTATCTTTTGCACAAATGCCTCATCAGTGACCTTTTTTTCTGTCTGCTAAATGACAATATAGTACAGATATGCTATGGCCGTTTTAGGTACGTTGGATCCTGACGAAAATGTTGGGAAAAAGGTTCGAAATGTTTCACAATCAATTCTATATATTTTTCACAAAATTCCTCACAGAAGAGCGGGTGCTTCTGACGGATTTCTCGTACTTTGTTTTGCAGAAACAATTGCGGCCCTGCTATAATATACATGAGCCTCTAGACGTACATCCAATCTGCTTACTGTTAACATACAACAATCATTCATACAAATAAACCTTCTCTCACATTTACTCTCGACGTATAAAAACTAAATATATGCAAGAATTCCATTAAAATATTCCGCAAACACACCGACCAGAGTGCGATGCAATCAATTTCAGTGCCTGCCACGCAAATAATTCAACAGCCATAATGCGGCAGCTTATGGAAGCTGTTATTATAAAATGCAAATTAACCACCCCCACGCAAGTATGAGTTGCACATACTCCACACTCAATTATGAGGATTGCCTCTGCTAGACGATCAAATTAGCGACCTGGCGCTAATGTCTATGTGAAAAATGCTTTTAATATTAGATATAACTGCCCATGAGTTATGTTGTGTTCAGTTGAACAGATTTTCGACTCATTGCCAAATTCTCTTCGATTATTTTCCTCTATGCGGATAACCAATGAAAAAGTTGAAGGCTGCACTGCCTTAACAAAGTTTAACAACGATTTTTTTTTATTTGTCAAAATGTGACGTTTTTGGCATTTCAACCAAATATAGCGGGTAATTATAGTCAATCATTCGGTTTTATACAAATAAAACTGCCTGGTCCTTGATAAAACGTTGTTACCTTTGAACTGTCAAAACTAGGGGGTTTACCGCGTCGATTTTATTGAACTGGATTATATACAAGGTCAAAATATAGAATTATCATGAGTTTCCCAATTATTATTAGTCATTCTCACTTGTTAGCATATACTAACACTCAAATTTCAATAAACACTCAAATTTCACACATGTAAATAGCTCATGAACATAACTAAGTTTATGGCAGGCATGCAATTGCAAACGACGACTTGCGTCGTGGTCAAAATAATTGTAGCCGCTTGTAGATCGATTCAATTACCTAAGGTTTCCTGAACTTGAAGGAAGATGGCTTACGATTATTCTTTGTTGAATTCAATTTGTTTTTTGTGGTTTCAGAAGAAATCGTTCTATGAAAATCTCCATACAGCAACATATCGAATGATTTTATGTTCCTTCTAGCGAGATTTTCAATTCATAAAAAATTTCGAATTATCAACCTTGTTCAATGAGAGATGTGATGCCATCTCTTGATATCGTCAGCAAGCATTAGTAAGGTTTGCTTTGAACTATCATAACTTCTAGATATCTATATCATATGCACCTCATAAGCATCATATATCTTCTGTATCATTGAAGTGGATTGTTTGATATTTGAAATCGACTGCCGCATGCTCAACATCAAGCAATGTAACATAAACCAATGAGTTGGAAGAGGCATGAAGTGTTTCTGCTGCTCGATTCATCTACAAAAATTATGTTTTCAATAATTGTACATTTTCTAATAATTGAATTTCCTTCTTTCGTTCTCATGTTAATGGTGAATAGAATTGTTCTTCCCTTGATTTGTTCAATGAATAATCTCTCCAAATACAACTCATTCTACAAATTTAATGAGATGAATTTTCATTTTCAGAACACTCAAACTTCTTCATTTTGAAGCAAAAGCAGTCAAACAAACCAAATCAGATAAAATCATGAGTCCGTAGGGATTTTATCAAATTATCATACATTCAAGTCATTCTACACTAGATGCACTCGGGATAAATCCCCGAAAAATAAACATGAATCAATAGAAAGATACTTTCTTGATTGAAAGAGTACGTTTGCCATATCATATTTTAATTATGGAATAGGAGACAAAGTTTCTATATAAGGAAGAGGAGCTCTTCAATCAACTTCTACTCCTACACTCTAAGGAACAGAAATCAGAAATCAGGAACATATGAGGCTTAGCATAAAAGTAGCCAAAGGATAGACTATTATAATTAATATCATTGAATGGATTGAAGAATTGGTTGACTAGGTAGGAATCGCACGTAACGAATAAGACCCGTTAACAGTCAGCTCATACAAGTATATTCTTTCGACAGTCACTAGTCCTATGAGGACAACTTCGTATGATCGAATGAATGTTGAGAGCTTTTAGTATTAGGAAATTCGCCAAAAATTGCTCAGCTCTGAAAAAAATTTAAGTAGAAGCTGAGATATTTTCATTTTTCATTGTCGACACTGTTTGATTTTTCACCTTCGAACTTCAAATAATCCCATTGATAATGTAACAGAGGGATATGGAATATGCATCTTGGATATGGAGATATCAATGACCATCTTATTATTTTGCGTCTACCAACCGGTGAATGTCGAGAAGAAATTCGGGGATGCAATGATTGTATATTTTTTTTAATTTCTGTCGATTGATTCATAGAGAAACTCCATAAATTAGTCACACACACTAACAAACACAGATGGAGCATGTGCTTAGTCGAAAATATATCAGGAAATAGTTCAAAATCTTTCCCATTTGTCACTTTTTATGTGATTGTAAAACAATTTCGAGTACTTGTGTATGACTAGAAATAATTGGAGAATTGCGCTATAAAGGAAAATCATTGCTGAATTTGAATCAGATGACAAAGAAGTTATGTTAGTAGTTGATAGTATTAGGATGTGAACAATAGGTGAATCAGAATATTTTTCGATTGAAATAAAACATCTCATATCAATATTCTCAGAAGCTGTTAGATTTTCATGAGAGAGTGAGACCTGTAACCTGGTGTTGGTTATTTCTATTAATCCATGCCAAATACGCCAAGTACATTTCTGGAGTCACTACTCAAGAGGAATTCGAATTTACGTCATTAGTCTCTGAAATGTAGGTATCAACTTGTATAGAGGAAATATCTTCGATAATACCGCAAATTGAATTTTAAAACGCCTCGTGCGATGATTTTTCAGGAATATGAACCCTTTGCCAGAAAATGAATTTCTGCCAACTATATATACGCGGAGAGAACCGCCTTCTAACTACCTCGCATAATTCGCCCATAAAAATCTCAAGTAACCTTTAATTAAGCGTCCAGCAATATGTAGTCATTAACACGGCTACCTACGCCATTAATTCGATGGTCCAATCAGATGATCGTTAGCGATGTCGTCGTATATACAGCTCTGTGTTATCGCTCACGAATAATGGCGCAGTTGCCAAACATTGGAGTTTCTCTGCCATCGTCAAATATACTCCTTGAATTATTTTGAAAGCACTGTGTCAACATCAAGACCAACAAATGATATACAAGTATGATGCGTTACCGACGATTTCATCAGTATATTTTGAAAGGTTGAATAATGTGCAAAAACGAAAGCATCAAAAATTATATTGCGTGCTCAATTTCATGAGATACCTGTCATTTTAATCTTCCTTCCTTCTCTCATAGCGCATTTTTTGTATTGTTCTAATGTGTCGCATAATGACCTTCAATGTAATATCTCTAAATGAATACAGAGTCAACACTCAACTTGCAATTGAAGTTTTGTGAATTTGATTTTTCAATATTTTCGATTGGGATGATCATTAACTCGATGCTGTTCTTGGAGAGAAGTTGAGAAAATGCCTGAACTATAATCTGCAAAAATCTCACGAAAATCCTCGCGAGTTGATATGGAATGATATGGTAAAGATAGTCGAGAATGAAACGAGAGTTTGTATGTTTGCATTCCTCATTAAAATATTGATAATAGTGTCTTCCTCAAATTCTTGAATGAGATAATTCTGAAACTGGGGGTATTTGAAAGTGCTGACGGTCCGAAGTAGTCAGCAACAAACATCAATTCCTGATGCCAAGAATACATTTTTCGATGCATTAATCCTCTGAAAGTCCGAAGAGCCGTCAATGGAATCGACAAGTGAAGTCGATTTCTGTCCGTTCAAGATGAACTGAAGTTCTCCAAATTGTAGATTTCTGTAGCTTTCCCAATAACGAAGTGAACTGAACGAACCTGTACAAGTACTCAATAAGGCCCATTATGCTTCCCTCATTAAGCTAGGATGCCGCACTACCAATTTATCAGCTTCATTGGTTTGGGCAGATGAAAATCTTGCTAATGGGTATTCCTCTGGTATCCTATAATTCAATGAATATTTGTTGAATTTATGGTATCAATGAATTGAGAGTCCATCAAAGCTTTCGTAAATCCAGCTCATCCGAACGAGGTTATCGCCTTTAGAAATATAATAATGATATACTTTTCAAATATGTCTTTAAATATCAAACATGACAGGCGGACGTGATCTTCAGATCAAGGTGTATAAAATAATACCTAACCTCAACTGAACCTTACCAGGAGTCAAATTGAGAAAAATCATGCTATTTATTCAAGCATATCCGAGAGTATATGTGTTCTGCTGAGTCAAAAAGCATGAAACGTAAAGAACGAGGCATTCATTTCAGAACTTCAGTTTGTTTTGTGTTCCAATACTTATTTGTTACGTCACATATATTGATCCAAATGAATATTACAATATTCTGGTAGAACTCTCCTACTAAAAAATATTTTCATAAAAAAACCTTATTGAACTGATGTTGATATATGTGAAATAATCATCAATTAGAGACTGAATCTGAAACTGACCAGTACATAAATGATCGGGTGTGTTTTTTTTTCTTCGTGGAAACCGTCTAACCCGCCCTTCACTGACAGTTCTCCGGAAAGCACTTCAGCCTCTAGGGTTCATTGCGCTTCGTTTCCCTATACCTTATAACACCCATTCCAACAACCTTGTCTCCCGCACAAGTTTGTGCAGGTTGATTGTTGGGCGTTTATCATATTCTTCTGGATCTTAAATTGATTTTCCATACATTTGTTGCCTTTTATGATCCAGAGTCTCACATTCGCAAAGTATGTGTCGAGCTATCTCTGTCCCTTTGTTACATTGTCTGCAGCTGAGGTCACAGTTCTACATCCCTATCTTATTCAGGTGTCCTTTGAGTGGACAGTGTCCAGTCAGTTCCCCTTTTATCGCCCTTATGTGATTCCTGTTGCACTGAAGCAGGTCTTCAGTCTTTTTCCACAACGGTCCTTTTATGACACTTCTCCCGTGAGCGCTACAGGGCTACTAGGTAGATTTCCCCAGTAATCTGTATATTTGGTTCCCACTCAAATCCTTATTTGATTCCGTACCATTGTTTTGGGTACCGCCAATACTGGCTCGGGTCCAATATATGTGTTGATGATCCTTGTCTTGTAAGATCATCGACTTTTTCATTGCCCGCGATACCTGGGTGACCTGGAACAGGTCTTGGTACTATTCTTATTCGGGAAACGAAGGATTATTTTCGCATTCGACAACGCCGCACCTAACCCCTTCGCGGGCGCCCGATAAGCGAGCGACCGGGCTACATGACGCCCAAGGTCGTAAATACCGCCGGTCATAAGTCACAGGAGGTAGCGAGTCCTCCGGCCGCGATTGTCGCGTCCGGAAGATGCATGACGGCATAATTCACTGCAGGATTGCAGCAGGACAGTGGACATTCGCGCCGGCCGCTTCCGGTCCGATACTAATGGCCCAGATAGAGCGGAATGCAAATCACCGCCGGACACTATTTGATTCGTTACTGCACTGAATGTTTGCTTATGGTATAGCCAATAGCTTACCGATTTGTATTCATGAAGTCCGCGTGATTTATCGAACTAGCAGGTATATTCAGCAGAATACCATGTGGAATTGTCGATACCAAACAACTATAAAAAAGAAAGAAGATTTTGTAATGGCTAATAATACAATTTGATGTTGTATTAAGGATGGGGAAGCATTGAGGAATGAATCAATCCCAATCCCAGGAACACGGTACTTCTACCAGTGATTAAGGAAGAAAAGTCCAAATTTTAGGCTCTCATCTCGTTCCACCCACATTTCGTTCTACCCACAGTCTCCGAACATACCCGAATGATTCAACTTTTGCAAAATTCATCATTTTTGTCGATAGGCCCCCAATGAATGTGTTAGTCTGGGTCAGGTTAGTTAGGTTTGGTTAGATTGGGTTAATAAAAAATTGCAGAATATTCGGTGAATTTTACGAAAGGCATCATTCGGGTATATTCGGAGATTGTGGGCAGAACGAAATGTGGGTAGAACGCAACGCACCCTCAAAAAGCCACATGAGAAACAGAATCAGTATATCAACCCTTACCAAAGAAACTTCAACAGTTTCTAGTGATGGATGAGAAATACCCTGAAGTGAGAACGGCAGTACACACAGAGGTACTTAGCACCTTGACTGGGTTAGGTGCTGAGTTCTGATCTGCAAAATGCTCAAGTTCCTGACATGAGTGGAATTCTCAGCATCCGATATAAAGGATTCGACTATGTATTTCCAATGTCCTTGGAAGTTCCCCTCACAAGGCTTTGAATAACTAGAATCTGTGATAATCCATTGAAATTAAATTTAGGAGTATGTGGGGTTTCACTTCATACCGATCTCATCGAAAGATCAATTAGTTCATTGTTTTCCCATTGACATATTGACAGAAAAATTAACAAAACTATTTGTTCGACACAAGTTGTAGAGGAAAGAAATTCGTTTATAAGCTCTCACCAAAGAAACTTCAACAGTTCATAGTGATGGATAAACTGAAGAACAGGAGTGCCTAGAGAGGTACCTAGCAGCTCGAAAAAATGGACTGGATGGAATGCTTATTTCTGTCCTGCAAAATGCTCAAGATCCTGAAATGAATAAAATTGTTAGCCTCAGATATGAAGGATTTGGCTGTGTATTATCAATGTCTACAGAAGTCCCACTCACAAGGCTTCGAATAAATTGATTTCGACTCTTTTGATCTATGATCGGGGGTTATATCCCGAGTGCACCAAGTTTAATCGGTTAAAAGGAGAGTTTAAACAGCAAATAAAATAAGATAAGAATAAAATAAGAAACTAATTAAGAATAAGGACAGAAAACGTGTGTTTATACAGATGACTGAAATAAAATATGAAATAAGAATGAACCAATCAAATTGCAGCTTTTTTGACAATGACTTTTGTGTTCTGTGAATATCACAATTTCGTTTTGACAGTGGCTACAGTAACTAACCTCCTAATTGTTGATATTATGAATTTTGATTCTATTACATATAGCAAAGATTACCAGTAAATAATATTCTGAGGTTGTTATTGTAAGGAAAGAAGTTAAAATAATACCAAACATGGAATGTTAAGTACAGAAAATATTTCGGTCATGCGCATTATCAGTTTCCAAATAAAATAGTGAAAGATGGCATATTTTGTTGTTATTCTTATTTCTTATTTTATATTATTTCTTGTATAAACGCTTCCATAAAGATCTATATGTTTATCTTTCTTATTTTGTTTTATTTTGTTCCTTATTTTATTTTATTTGCTGTTTAAACTCACCTAAAATGTGTGCTGCACTTCCAGATTTTTGAAATTTTGCTTAGAAAATGACTTGAGTGTACGATAATTTGATGAAATTCTATCTCAAATTATTATACACGAAAAAATTTGCTCAAGAGAAAAATTTTGAAAATTATGGAAGTGCACGCATTTTGGTCGATTGTGCTTGGTAAAGGAGGAATATATGTAGAGATCATTTCCAGAAAAACTGTAGACTCACATACTCATAACACAGGAAGAATATAGTACCCGAGATAGTACCTGGAAACTGAGCCAAACACCCGGTTTATTTTGATCAGTTTAATCGGTTAAAAGGTCTAGTGCATTTCATCGCTGTAAAACTCTGTAAAAGCAGTCTAGCCTACAACTTTTTCATCGTTTATTCGCTTTGAGAGAAATAATCTATGATAATCGATTGAAAACTGACTTAGGAATATATGTGGAGTTTGAGTTCATACCGTTCATACCTAGATCTAGGCTCATACCGAACGATCAACAACTGTGTGTTTTGTCATTGGCAAAGACTAGAGTGTCAGGAATATAGAAGATGAATTATCATGCTTTTTTTCTCCAGTGCACTTTTTTGTGATGAGGATGGTACCAAATAGTACCTTTTTGATTTTATAGAGAACATGAACGTTAGGATCATATTTGTAAGGTATGCAAATGGTTCTAAGATAAACAAAGACGTTGAAATGGGATTAACACGCTCGAGAATCTCAAAATATCACTTAGTTTCTAGCAGAAAATTTCTAAGACTCAGTCTCATTTCTAAGACTCTAGTCTTAGCTTACTTGGAACTCAGATAATTGGCCCAAAGCACTCTAAGAGCATCATAAATAAGACAGAAAATTCGAAGTTAGGAACTCAATATATCAAGTTGTCACAAGAATAAAGTATTAGAACGAGAAGGTTTATGACGATTCCACGAAATTACCTTCATCCGTAATATAAGCACATATGATAGTGAGAATTGCCGTAACTGGACCTATGTCGTCAAATCGAAGGTGTAAAGCATCTGCTTTGTGGCTGCTGAATTTCAAAGATTCAATCCATTCAGACATGACTTTGTACATAGTTACATCTAGGATAATCCTGTTCAGTATTGAACTTTTCATTTTATTATATGTCATTGATTTTATGAAAAATTTTTGTTCCTCAGAAACATATGTATTTATATGGTTATGGCTCTTGTACACCTGACGAGTAAACACTGATGATGACTTTGTTAGTCGAAAGCACTCTGCTATGATTCTAACAAATAGATTCCTGTACAAAAAAAAAGCAAAATTCCTCCTTTCTCCAGAAAGATAAAAGATGAAAGTATCGTTCTTTCGATATATCCACCAAGTGTAAAACTTTCTTCACCCATCAATCATGATATGGAAGTATAACTTAAGAGCATAACACGGCAATTCAATTAAATTATACCTATAGAAGCTCTATAACTCCGTTATTGTATCTCGCACTTCATATATTCTCGATGATACATTTCCCATTTTTTGTCATATGGGTTTAATTAGAAAACAGACCTTATTCCGTTATGGGTAATGCAACTAACGGACGTAACACTGCACATCAATGCGAACATGTGGTAGGCCGACATAGTGTCGATATTCAAAGAATATCCATTGCATTTTTTACATTTTTTGTCCGCACGCAAATGGAATATGAATGCACGGCTCGACGGTATCTGGAAAGTACACGGCGAGTCACGAATGAGCAGGAATGAAACCGAAAAAACTGCGAGAATTAGTACTGGTGAGAGTGTACTTTTTCATATAATAACAGAGATATTCTGTTCGCAGTTGACCACAAGCATCCAATTTGGAACTACGATTAGTTGGAGCATATCATTCGACATTTGAGAGGGAGCTCTCAATAGAAATCGGTTCTGATAAAAACAACATACATTTTGAACCATTTTTATGTATGGTGGTGACTCTCAATACCGTCCATTACCTTAAAAGGAATAGTCAAAGGAGTATATCGTATTATTAGGAGAAAAAGTGATGCTCTGAGGGACAGCCGACCAGTAGAGTGGCCTGCCAACAACAAGGGGATTCGTATGAATTTGTAATGTTTAGGTATCAAACGACAATTAAGTTCTACCTCCTCTCCATGGCCAAATATGGAAGTCACACAATGTACTTTTATCCATATCTCACATGGTATTTTTACTTAGAACATGGAAAATGCAGATCCTCGTATTATTGAAAAAATCCTGGACAGAACAATGGGCAAAATGAGTCAATATTTTAGTGTCGGTAATATTCAAAGCAGACCATAACATCAGATATAAAGAAATAGTATATTATGTAACGATCATGTAATGGTGGTTATTAATACACAAACATCAACCGGGATACGAAACGAGCCAAAGGTGAGTTTCATATGGTTTATGCGAGTGTAGTAATAACCATTACATAGGAGTTGTCTACACTAATGATGAAGAAGTATAATTATTATATTTATATTTGTATTATGGGTCCCAATGATCTGGAAGTGGGGGAAATATTCACATTCGTTTCATTAGTGCTGGTCTCAATGGAGTTTAATATCGTATTAGAAATGCTGATTTTACTCTGAAAAGAATTTTATATTTAGCCTTTTACCACTGAATTGGATTTCCAATTGAATGAAAATCTGTATAGTGATGAAAGATCTGTATTATAATGAGCTCATTGTGATATAGATTTTTCATTTTGATACAGATTTTTAATTCGTTTCATAATGGATATCATTGACGTTTGACCCTCAATTTTTCAGTTGAAAAAATATATATTTTTTTGATTCTTGTAGAAAGACGTGAAACTACTTTTTTTGATAAGTGATTCTCTTGACTCCGAAAATCACAATTGAGAAGCACAGTGGATTGCATTGCCCAAATCATGTCATGAAAACTTATTGTTTTACAAATGGGTGTGAGTATATTTATGATATTTTATAAATAGCGCTTTTTTTTTTCAAACTCCAATGTCTTTTATCTCAGAAACGAAGCAACTCCGGACATATGTTTATAGAAACTTTTTCCTTAAACCGACCTCACGAATCACCCTCTGAAGTTTCGTACCGTAGTTATAAAACAACCTGTATAGTCCTGAGAAAGTATTCGAATGAATTAAAAACGCTAGAAATATAACAACAATTTCTCTTCGATGAATTGATTTTAATTCCAACCAAACCCTTTTCCATATATTGAGTACGTATAATTATGAAATAAAGTAAAAATGAAAGTATATGACTGGTGACTGGTATTATTATTATGAAATGGCCATGGAGATGAATAATAAGTTTAGTTGGACAAGTTTCGACTCTTTTGTCGCGAAATTTTATATTCGGGGTTTTAAGAAGGCAAATTATTGTTGAAAGTAAATAGTTAAAATTTATGTGGAATACGGATAGCTTGTCTCTATGACTTGTGCAATTATTGAGGTAGGATGAAATCAAATTCACAAAATGAAATATAAATGTGAAAGTTTAAATTTCATTTGCCGCCATGAATATGTCTTTACGACAACTTCAGTCAATAAGAATCCACTCAGCATATCAACTGATTTTATGCTCGACTTGGTTTCAATCTATGTTACGTTCTGCAACTGCATTGGTGGTGAAATCAGCAGATATCGTTGAATAGTAATCTCTCACATGTTCATACTCATCTCGAAACCTATCAATGACAGAGAGGACATGCAATAAATGACTAATTATCATTTCCTCAGGTGATGAGCCTCTCTAAGATTCCGGCCAGATTGGAAGTTTCCCAGGGTTCCGTGCATTGGTCCTCATCGTTTGTACTCTTGAGAAACAGTTAATCTGTATAATATGTGTGAAATTGTCAGAAAATCTTCGCTGATGGTACGATTCTCACAGTCGCATTATTTGGCATAATTTAATTTTCAGAATTTATTATTGAACCTCTATGAACTTTGGGAGCAGAACAAAAAGCCACTGCTGCAGCAAGAAAACAAAGATGAGCGCTAAGTTTCATTTTTTCATGGGTTTTCCCGTTGATCAGTTGACGTTCGTTCTCTTACTGATGTCAACCTCAGAAGTCGAAACTTGTGCGAGTAACGAGGTACTGCCATTTAACGTGAGAAGCCCTATTAGTCAGCAACTTCTCGTATAACTCATTTCATTATAATCAAAATATATAACGTTTCAATGAGATCGGCTTCCGTTTTCAAACTTCCTCAATATATACACAAATAGCATTACAATAGCAGATTCATTCAAATTTATTTCCCTCTCATCATTTGAGTGTCATTCCATTCTACTATGTGATCTCCATCGGCAGTGAGAATGGGTTCTGATGATTAAGAACCATTCCTTTCATTTATTCTCTCATTTCATGTGACGATTTCTCACTGCTAGTATGAGCATATTAGCTGCATAATAATTACCATTGTTCATGAATATACTACTTTGTTGAAATCTGTCCAACAAAAAACACTACAAATATAAATTGAAAAAGAAGATTGTATATTCTCGTTGGGATTGAACAAAATGTGACTGAGAAAAAAGAAAAATAGTGAATAATTATTTACAAAAAGTATTCTCAATTTTCATTCTCGATGCACTCTGTAACTTAATGAAAGAATCAACACGTATGATTAATGACGGCAACAAACCTCGCAAAAAGAGCTGAAAGTTTCGTTCATGGCCGAAACTTGACGAATGTTTTGCACAATAGATCGGTTACAATAACTCACGGAGTCATACGGAATTTATAGGTCGACAGGTGGTGCACACAGTAGACTATTTAATTAATTGTAAAGTTTTGATTTATCGGCTGCTGAAATACGGTCCCTCGACGAATGAATTTCATTAAATCAAGCGGAGTAGAACGGATAGCCGTGAAGCGCATAAACATGGATAAAAACCCTACCAAAAAAGTGGTTGTGGTTTCGTTGAACGACTGTGAAAAATTGAAACTCATGGTAGATTTTCGCTTCGCTAAATTTGCCTCATGTTCGAGGACATTTCGAAAAAGACCACAAAAAATTGTGAAGTATTTCAGAAGTCTCGATGAGGTAAAGCTCACACAAACACAGTTTCATTTTATTATAAAGTTTTTCAGTTTGAAAGCGAAACCGACTCCTCCACCATTTCATCGATAAAAGAGGAAGTCATTTTTCGGTTCTATGCAGAATGCATTGCTTTCCGATATTTCGTTGAACTTTTCATTGCACTGACTTTTCATTGCCAAAGCTCTAGAATATATGAAAATGGCTAAAATGCATCAAGAAGTCAGGTAATCAAAATAATTTGAAAGCAATCAGGTACTAAAAGCTGAATTGCTGACTCTATGAGGGAAGGCTTCAAGCACAATGGAAGTTTGTGACAATCTCCTGTAGTGGAACAGACGAAAAAACTAAGTACCTATGGAATTTCGTTTTCTGAATTCAAATATCAGGAAATGAGAAATAGATCGACTGCAAACTGTCTCAAGATAATGAATCATATGAGACGCCAAACATTATATTATACCTCAGAAATAACTAGTGAAAATCCTGCATGTATTATATTTGAGCTAATGTGGATCTGGTCCAGTAAATGAAGGGACGAACCTGTGAAGTCTATGAGTTCTTCACTTGTGGCTCAATTTGTAGGTCGTCACACATGTTTTCAAAGGACCCAAAACTTAACACGATTGCGTTCATGGAAATGGCCGAAAATGGCCCCCCAAACCCAGAAAAATGGGTTTCTCGCCAATATCTGGCTAAATATACGAATAAGGGAATTTTCGTTCATACAAAAATTAAAGATCGTCTCATTATCTACAAAAATGACCGCATTTTTCCCGAAAACTCAACAGTTTTCGAGATAAAGGGACCCAAAACTCTCCTCATTTCAGCTGCCGCTTTCTCTATAGGAATTCTGTTGTCTATGCATTCGCTTGGAGGCGGGCGGACGAAGTTACTGGACCAATCGTAATTGAAAATTTCATATTCAAAGTTGAGACTTATCAAATTGCCGACTATTCCTCACAAGTCGCGGATAATGAAATCGATGCATTAATACTAGATTCTGGAGTCGAATTGACAGATGAAAATTGGCGCAAGGTTTGATAGGTTATTTTTTTCATAAAAAAAAGACAAAAATGTCAATGAGACAAAAAACACCATTGTTCAGTTAAAATATTCTCATTTAGTTTTCGATTTTACAAGTAGATAGATACCATGTAAACTATCTCCAAACTGGTCAATTGAACAAAATTTAACAGGGAACTGTATTTGAATGTGCTGGAAACTACTGCTGATCCTTTAATTACCGAAATCGTCGAAGTGGATCCTAATGAATTCGATATGGATATTATTATTCTAACAAGATGGAGCACAACCATATTACTCCAAGCAGGTTAGAAACTATTCGGATAATAGTTCGCTTGGTTGGAAGATTGGCCATCGAGGTCCTACGGAATGGCCAGCTCGCTTGCCAGATTTGACACTTTTAGACTCGTTTTATGGAGCTACCTGAAGCAAAACGTGAACGAAACTGAACCTGCTTCAATATTGTATTTTCGGCAAAGAAAAACGAATATTTTTTAGAGATATCGACGCTGCTGTGTTCGAAAATGTACGACGTGAAATATCGGATAGGCTGGTCTCATGTCAAGTCATTTAAGGTAACCGTTTCGAGCTTCTTCTGAACCGAACTCAGCTCATTTCCTCGAAATATGAAGTTAAACGTCGATGTATTCAGGCAATTAAATAAATATAATAAAAATAAATTAAATGTTACGCCATTTTGTAGTAGGTGAAGATATTGAATTTTTTATCTAGAGGTTGTGAAGTATTCGTCAGGAGATTCGAAATGATGTATCACAAGACCCCCCTTTCCAATCAACTATTTTTTTTCCAGTCGCCATTTTGAAATTTTCATATCTGTCAATTTCACTGCAAAATATAGTATTCATGCATCAATTTCATTAGACCAAGTTCCAATTTTTTGAATTAACCCGTTCAAGAATCAATTGGGAGGGGATATTGAAGAAAAGCACTGTATAATTTTCATCGAGTTAACTGATTTCACTGCACTATTGAGACCAACATAACTATATTTCGCTAATTAGCAATTGAATCAACCTAATTGCTTATTCTGTTGCTTAACGAGATTCGCTAGCCGACATCCCTGTATGCGGCAAATTCTTGCAATTTTCGGCATCCTCTTGCTCGGCTAATGTTTAGATTATTGTTGAAATTACAGTATGTGGTTGGTGATTAGCCTAATTGATTATTAATCTGAATTTGTACGCCTAGCTGGGAGGAGGAAACTAGTAAAGTGATAAACAGAACATCAAAACTTAACACGAATGATGATAATGTTCGTTATCTACTACATGATGATGATGGCATATGATCAGGATGCTATTTTTATTTTTAATGTTTATCCAGAAATTTGATCATTGATTTGATTTTACCATGTAAATATTCAAAATTTACTTGAAGAATGTGGATAATTTTCACGTAGCTTACAAATGAGATGATTGACTTCAGTGAACTACTCATAATGTCTTACAACAATCATAATTTTCGCTCATTTCTCTACCATATTTCATAAATCGGTTTTATATAATGTGAATCCAGGTTCCAGGTTTCGAGTTCATATAATCATTTCTCCTTTCCGACCTACAATACAATAAATGTCTTTTCTGAATAAAGATGAATCGATCAAAGAACATGTTTTTCCATTTATTCATGATAAGGCATCGAAGTTTATCGATTCAAGCAGAAATATTTGGAATACGATCTCAAAATTCCATCAAATTATCGAACACCCTAGACATTTGCTGAAAAACCTTGGGAAATTGAGGGTATGCACACATTCTAACGAAACCATCTTGTTGCATTCGAGATATATCCATTGAACAAACGCTCAAATTTCAGATATTTTGCTAGTGCGTTATTTATGAAATGAACATATCCCTCAATAGAAACATTTATTTTACGAGGGAGAACGAACTCCAAACATTGCTAAAATTTAATAGTCCCTCCATCGACATTCCTGCAGTTCAACATACATCATAGATTAACTCAATGTTGCGATCAACTATATTGCTTATATGATGCAGGAAGTCAGGAAGAAATTTAAGCATACTGATTGCTCGATTAAAAACTATCTTGAACCCCATTTGCTTGCTCATCCGCACAATTAGAAAATCTCGTTATCTTTTCCATTAACAATCATATAAACAAAATTGTCTTTGAGTTAATGACGCCGAAGTTCCGTTAATTAGTGGGTATCACTATAATTAAATTAATTAAAGCATTTTCGCTCCGAATGCCTGACATTTTATCGACGAGGCGTACATATTTCTTTTCTTTTCTGTGCCCGAGCCTACACATTAGAGTTTTTGTTTTCGCATCAGGAGCATACTTTCCCGTCTGTAGTATGCCGTTATGCTATGCTCGAAGTAGGCTTTTAGCTAGATGGGAGCATTTATTAAGCAATATATCTCATACTAAACTCAATAGTGTAGAAGTGATAACTCATTCGTAAGATATACACTTGAAGATTATTGGTATCTTCGGGCTCATCTGTGAGATATGTAGTCGAAGAATATTGGTCTCTAGGGGCAAGTGGTACGAAACATATTCTTCGGAGCAATGCACCAAGGTGTAGCGATTTTCATCCCTCATTTTTTTTTAATATTATGTTCCACTTCCAAAGTTGAATTCCATATAATCCCTCATCAGCAAAATATTGTAACGTGCTTACTGAAACCTCAAATATGTGTTTCCTCATACAAATGTGACTGTCAATTCTCCTCAAGTACATGATAATATCATTCCAAAAGAATTGTTCTAAAAATTGTTGTTCTAAAATTGTTCGTTTCCGTTAACCAGCTGACGAACGTCAACCCTCAGAAGTCGATACTGGTGCGAGCAATGGATCAACGAGGCCTTACCTTTTAACGTGCGATTACCCAGCACGGTGGCCCGGCGGGGAATCGAACCCCGGTCTTCCACTTGAAAGGCGAATATGCTCAATGGCAATTGGTCATAAGCTTTCCATGGATTCCTTTACCTTGACTTGTGCTTATCTCTTTCGAAAGTACGTCAAAGTTGACAATCTAGAGGCTACTTCCTCTAACTCCGGTGAACGAGAAACTCATTATATACCTAGTTATTCGGTAAGACAACGATCAATTTTAAGAATGTAAACCGGTAAAAAGATGTCGATAGAAGTACTCACTCATATAGAGAGAAAAAAATCACGAAAGATCAGCAAAATCATTTCATGAAATAATTTCTGCGAATATATAACGTAGTTTTTTTTAGAACACTATGGTTATTTCATAAATGTATTTACACCGTTCTCTTATAAATCCATATTGACTTTTTTAATGAGCACAGGTTTTCGCTTCCTTGATTTCATTTCACCTTGGACATCATCTCTTAGATCGATTTTTGAACATGTCTTCTTAACCGTCAATGAGCTATGGCTATTCTGAAGGTAAATAGCATTTCGAAATTTAACGAATGAATACAATGATTCTGCGGCCCTGAAATGATTGCCTCCTAGTAATTTTGCGGGCATTGAGTGAACAAAAAACATATAGTTTCATTGTCTGAATCACATATTGGAGCCGACCTACATAATAATTATGTTCTAGTCAAAAAATTCAGCTTTTGAAAGTGTCATTCGAATTAGAATGGGTGATTTCCTATATCCAATATAAAAACCATAACTAGATATTATATTTTTTGGATATTTCTTTCGAATATTGTATTCATTCCCACATATATTCATTTAAGCAATTCATCAACTGAAAATTCCTGAATCGAAGTGTTTCAGATATTATACTAAGCACTCATGTGTTTTTGAAAACCTACAGCAACTTGCCACTTCTAGAGTTTTTGAACCCAAATCATAACGTTAAACCGTTTGATTGGTATATGGTGCAAATTAAAAAAAAAGGTGATTTCATGTTTCCTGGTATATTTTCCCCAATGAAGTAAATTGATAAATGGGAGGCTATGTAAAACCTCAAACTTAAACAGTGTTGAATCACTTTATACCGAACAATAGTGATAAAAATCAGACATAAATGTCTATCGAATTATAATAGAAAATTTTTTATGACGTACTGATCTCAATAGATCAGTGAATAAGACGTTGGACTCGAGAGATTGATGATTGGCACTACTTTGAAAAAATATCGTTACAGGTTAATGCATACGTCGTTCACAGGTGAACTATAGACGACAATATAATCTTCTTCCTGTATACTTCCACATAGGTGAATAGTTGTTTCGAAGATTTTGTGAAATATTTTTTGCTCTTTTTCCCCTCAAATGAATTTTAGTCCAGCATGCTATATTTTCGTTAGGCGTTTATAACTCAGCCGGATGTAAACAAGGGAATGAAAATTAATCATAGGGTCATCCCACGAGACGTAGAGTCATTATTTTTACGGTCTTTCATAGAGTCCGGCCGACCCTACGCTGTTTCATTTCTAGCTAAATGAAAGCCATAAAAGGAAACCACATTTGCCGTAACATAAAGTATCTCATTATTGTCGATAAGGGGTTCTTATAATCGGCTGAACGCACTCAAATACGATATATAAGAAAACTGTTAAGAGGATAATATACTTTTCCAATTAACATGTATTCATAGAATTTTTGTTGACTGATTGAACCACTCACTGTACGAAAAAACCTTCAACTTGAAGCAGAGGAAAAACAACTGATTCAGTCTGAAAATTGATGTAACAGTTTGTCTTACAAGAGGGGTAGCCAGGTGCTGCAATTCATATAAAATGAATTCATTCCCACAATTTTCCAATAGCAAGATGAAAACAGATTTTTTCAATTTTCATTTTCTGCCATCCCTCTTCCTTTCCATCATCTGGGTGTCATTCAATCATGCTGTGTGATCAACATCAACAGTGAGAAAGTGCTCTGATAAGTATGAAATAACAAACTTTCTCCACCACTCTCTGATATTTCACCGATATATTTTTCACGTACGAACAAGGAGTTTGATAAATACAATTCTTTGTTTCATTAGTAATTTCAATTGGTTGAGTATGTGTCGTTATTGAACGTGAAGTAACAATTTTTTTCGAATTTTGTTTAAAGATTATGGTAGTTGCCGATCCATTTTATCCTTATACTTCATTGTTATTCATTTTTTCAGATTATGGTAGAGTAACAACCCGAAAAAAAAAACTACAAAAAAATTCAACCCCCACTAATTAAAATTATAGTTTTCATCTCGACAGCTACTGATGCCCATGTAATAATTAACCTACTCAATTGAATACACATATGTTGTTGTATCGTTCACTAGTACCAGAGTATCTTCGTAATTCATCACTTTCTGCCATTTTCTCCGTGAATGTTGAATATATGTCATGAACTTTCATTTTTGAAAATTTCTCGTTAAAGATATTGTGTATCCATTCGGCAAAACTGTCTTATTGTTTTCGTTATCAACTTCTGATAATCCTAGAACCGCGCCTGATGGTTCGAGAGATCCAGTCTTAAAATCTCTGAGTTGACAAAAACTAATTTTTTGAAAGTCCATTGCAGTAACGATGTAGATACCCCTGATGAGCTGTCAAACATGTCTCGATTGATAATAGAATGCTATGAATTTACAAAGAGTTAACAAAAGTTCCACTGCAGATTATATCTATTGCATATTTGAGCACAGTTTATTTAATCAGACAATTGTGTGTAGCGACAAAAATGGTTGCTCAGGCCTGATGAATGTGATGACTCATAACGTTCCCGGTGAATTTTCGATGGTAGTAACCCAAGGACATTGGGAATCACGGAATAATTTGTCTACAATCTCCACAAGAAATTTGCTTGATAAATGCAGTTACCTGAAATCATCATGCTTGGGAAAATTGCAATTGAATCAGGAGTATTCTTCAGTGCTAGTGGGCTATTCGATCAGGGAAATTTTTGCAACGAACTCTCACTGAAAGATTCAAGAACATTTATAATAATAATAATAATAATAATATTTATTAACCATTTTTGATACACTTGGTATATGTGGTAAGTCAAGGTAAATGTACTATGAACTATAAGCAAAAGAGGACAATAACATTCAGAGAACATGGTCAACAAACAAGAGAAAAAGCTGAATATACGGTTAATACTCATAACACTTTAAAAGAGTTTAAAAATTGACAAAACATTAATATGACAAAACATTAATATGTAAAAATATTATAGGTATAGTCTAAAATTTCTTATCATTCACAACCCTAAAAAAAAAGAGAGTTCAAACACATCGATAAAACATGAGTATATAAACATATATAGTCTAAATTCCTTATCATTCCTCATCATAATAGAACACAAAAAAAGAATGAAGATAATATGTGTGATCTAAATCAATTGTTGTTGAAAATAACAAAAAAGATATCAAGTTAAGTTTGAGTTGATTGAGAGATCGTCACTTAGGAAGTCCTGACAACTATAATAGCACTTTTCTAATAGAAGGTTTTTGACATCTTTGTGGAATTTCAAGTAATTTGAGACCCTTTTAAATTCATCCGGTAATTTGTTGTAGCACAAGATAGCATTGTACTCTGGAGATTTCTTAAACAGTGTCATGCGATGTTGAGGAATTCTCAATAACTCTCCATTCCTGGTATTATAATTATGTATAGTGGCATTTTCCGTGAAGAGATTCAAGTTTTGCCTAGCAAACGTTATACATTTCAAAATATATATGGAAGGTGCTGTTAAGATTTTTTTCTCTACAAAGATATGACGGCAACTGTCCCTGTAATTCATATTGAATATGAGCCTCACTATTCTTTTCTGGGCAATAAAAACTCTCGTAAACTCCTTCGCCCTACCCCACGTCATAATATTAAAATTGATATGAGTATATACCATCGCATAATGAATGCTGAGTAATGCTGATTCATTCAATGTTGATTTCAGCTTCTTTATGGCATAGTATGCTTTATTGATCTTTGAGCATGTATGATCTACTTGTTTGTCCCAGTTTAGATCAGCATCCAAGTAGGTACCCAGAAATTTCACTTCCATAGAATTCTCAATCTCATTGATGACAGGATCATATTTTTCGTATTTTTCCTAAAGTGGAATCTCATCGTAACTGACTTGGACGTATTCAAAATAAGTTTATTTCTTTGACACCATGCACTGAACTGGTCGACAATACTCTCTGATTTGCAGATAAGCTGCTCAACATTTTGTCCCGATAGAGTTATAGTGGTGTCATCAGCAAACATAGTAATATGCCCGTCTACTATATATTGCGGTAAGTCATTTACATATAGGAGGAAGAGTAGAGGGCCTAGGACCGAGCCTTGAGGCACACCGAGTTTAATATTTTTAGACGATGACTGTGACCCATTACAAAGTACCGTCATGTTTCTTTCACTCATATATGATAGTAACCAGTTTATTATATTTTTCGGGAAACCCAATTTAGATAATTTGGGAATCAAGAACTCCGAGCACACAGTATCGAAAGCCTTCGATAAGTCAAAAAATAGGGAAAGGACATATTTTTTATCATCAATCTCTCGATATATAAAGCTCATCAGATGGTAAGAAGCTGTTTCAACAGATTTTTTTTTTCTAAAGCCATGCTGAGATTTGCATAAAACATTATTATTTTCCAAATGGTCCATAATTCTTACCGAAACTACTTTTTCAAAGAGTTTTGATATGGAGCAGAGTAAGGATATTTGCCTATAATTGTCAATTTCCGTCACACTTCCTTTTTTATGTACTGGAATAATTATTGCTCTTTTTCCAGTTTTATGCTCAACGTTGAGTCAAAGGAAGATTGCCTGTGAGTCATCAATTGATGCATACGAAACGAATAGAGATATTTAGGAATACAACAATGTGACAGTTTGATACTAATTTTCCGATACAAATATAAATATGTATAATTGCTGATGATATGTACTCACGTAAAGCACGGGATGCCAGCAGAATATTTGCTATGATTTTTTTATTAAAATCAAATAAACGATGAGTTGACAAGCAATAGATAGATTATTTCCTTCCTGACGTTCGATTAGCAATCTCTTTTCAACGGACTGAGGCAAGCTGTCATCCAAACAAGAGCTTTTCCAGCTCAAGCACGGATATTTTCTGTTCTGTAATTGGGTGGACCGAGATTGTCAAAATAAATGTGAAATATTCCCCAACGAATAATAATATAATACAAACAATTATGAATAACTCTGTACAATGGACGCCATCACCATGTAGGAAACAGGCCCGATAATCATATGTTAAGTAGACAGGTTTGATGTGGACATTCATCAGAATCTGATAATTATTTGAAGATAAGTAAGGCATGGAACGAGTATAACCGACGATATGACGAGGAAAAGTTTTTTATGCACCTAATATGGCCTGAGACGTTGACAGATTTCACTTGTTTGATCCAATTAGCTGTATTTATGATCAACTTTCTCGTATTATGAAACGTAATGGAGTCGAAAATAGATTGACCAGATGTATTTTTATAATCGATTCGCTTTATGAGCTCTTCATTAGATTGTGGCATAAAATTTACTTTATACACATTCAGCGAACGGTAGCTCTTCGTCTGGCGGCATTAGGCATAGGTTCAGGTCATGAAATAAGTATCGATTGATAGCTGAATAATGAAATGTTTGGCGCCACTATAATTTAGAAAACAAAAGTATCAAGAATGACAGGGCTGTATGAAATGAAAGTCAATATCCCCAATTATAGTTCATTTCTTTAGTAATTTTAATAAGTAGAAATGGATTGAGTATGTACAATATTTGGAACGGTATCCAAGACAAGTTTGTTGTGATATCAAGTAACTACTGAATTGGTGGTAGAGATGAACTTGTAGAGTGGATGGGTCAAACGGAGAATAATTGAGAGATGTACTTCTAGATGGCATACGACTCTAGGGCGAAACGTACCAGCTGCTGTCAGTGTAAGATGCTAAAAACCATAGTGCATCTACTGATTCGATATTTTTTAGGATTCCTTGGCGAAAAACAATCGACGATTATGATAGCTTCCTAATTTTTTTATAGGGGGCGTTATAGTAGCATACTGACGTAAGTTTGATGTCATTGTTGCCAATCTTTTTTCGAAATTTTGTTGATATCACTTCATTGAATATTCTCTGATATTATTATTTCGTTTTAGATATCGAGATTGAAAATTGAAAGCTTGGGTGCTCCTGGAGCACTATAAATTGTGTAAAATCATATGAAAACTAAGTACTCCAGTGATTTAGCTTACGATGAGATGCTACTGATATAAGATGTATATGGATTTTAAAGTCGAAAGATTATTTAGGAAAAAACCATTTAATTTCTACCCACCTCTCATGTGGTAACCTATTGCCTTCGAAGACAATGGGGCCACACGATTCATACAATTCTTCTCTTTCTCACAGCGAATCCATACATATTTTCATTCCTCAAAGCCTTCAAATCACATTCACAGAAAGTGATAGAAAAATTGTATCATTTGTATGCAATCATAAATTGTTTTCAACTTGAGCAGAAGTCCAGTTATATCGAGGAGGACACATATATACCTTGAATCTCATCAGTGAAAGATTGATAACGAAGTGATACGTATTTTTTACCATTGAACCAAGACACTGTGTCTATCACTTTCAGTATACTAACCTTTTTTTATGAAAGAAACTTTGTCGTACAGTCCCAAGTGAACGGATAAAGTATACTTTCTCTGGATTAAAGTCTATTGTTACGAATGAAAATAAAAACATTAAAAAGTAGCAGTTGACAGTGACAGGTTGTTAACGGTACATTTCCATGTGTTACATACGCATTTTCCGAAATGCACTCGATTGGCTGTCACGGCTGTCAAAATCTCACTAGCTAAATGATGAATAGTACTGCAAAATTCGCTTGCACATTCCTGTCTAGTGGAAATTAAGCTTCATATTTTAAATGACGGAACGCCATTTACAATAGCGGTCTGAAGTTTTTATGATCTCAGAAATGAAGCAATCACTTTTCGCCAAGTTTATCCCAAAACTATTCAGGTATAAGTCGACACACCAGGGTTTGTAGACATCTTATGTCAGTGGGATCAATCCTCTTTTGCAACAAAACCCGCATTCTGAACGTTTCGGCCAACTTATACTTCTATCGACTAAGGATACTGCCACGGTTCAGAAATACTGCTTCAGTTACAAGATGGAGCTGCTGAACACGGCCTCATGACACCCACGTTAGACTTCTAGACATCGGACTCGAAAAGGGAAATTCACGAATAATTATTTTCTCCTCGCCAAGAAGAAACTATACCAAGAAGAAAGTTACAACCAATTTCGACTTACAAAAAAAAAGCAAAATGGCGAAGGAAAGCTCACAACATTTAAACAGACATTTTAACTAATGGACTGACTCTAAGAGAGAGAGGACTGTAGAGTGAGCATGATAGAATAAGTACTCCAAGTATTGACTCTAAACGAATTCCTTCCTCAATATGCCAGATAAAGAGAGGTCAAGAAGGATAGAGTAATTCAAGTATAGAAGTATCATTCTGTCCTTCACAATATCACTTCAATGTGCATATTTTTCTCTCTATTGTATTTCGAATCGTATTACATTCGAATCCGTTTTGAAAGTACATAATTATTTAGAATTGAAAGGGGATGGAATGCTAGTAAAATTATTCAAATTTCGTGTCGATTCTGTGGTCCAGCAAATTTCATTATGGATATATCCTGGATGAGTTGACCGGTCAATTGAACAGATCTTATCGTCGTATGCTGCTTGGCCTCACTAGAAAACATTTGTTAGAGTAAGACACCGGTAATCTTCAGCGGGCACAAGTTTTTAATTGTGTAGGGTGGCCTTCGTAGGAAAACGTAAGCTGGTCGAGGGAAAACCCCATTTCGAACTCATCTCCCAATGGAGACTAAAGAGTCATAATTTCTTTCCAACATTTTGAACAGAATCCAGTACTCCGGAAATATTCAATACTGGAATATTTTATCACATTTGAAAAGTGTGTCTGGGTAGGCAGGAAAATGTTCACTTTATTGACGGAGGCCTTGAGAGTGGAACATATTCATACATAGTGATCAAGAATCAAACTTGATCAAAAGAATTGAATGTTTAGGAAGTTTTCCTGCATTCTCATGAGGATTCGTCATATTACATATTTCAAATTGTGACAGGTCACAAACCTAGAGAACTACCAATCTAGTTATCATTGTTTGTCTTACTATTTTCATTACTGTATGAATCAGAAGATTTTTGTTCTTGATCATCACAAGGAAACTTCATAATTCCTAATAAATAAACGATGAGTTTTGGAACCTTTGGTGTAAAAGTTGAAACTTTTCTTAGAGATCAATTACCCTAACACCAAACTGATATTTTCGCACTCGACGCGCGTTTCGCTAACAAAGTTGGCATCTTCAGGAGAAGAAAATTGATACTAAATCTAGAGCTGGAGTTAGTTATTTATATACCTAAAGTTTTCCGGTCCGATATGGACTTCGTTTGTTACTGTTAATTATTCTAATTAATTTTTTGGTAATGAACTGACTACCTGCAAGTTCCGTCATCTGTTAGTATTGATTTCTGATTAGTTTCTCAACAATAAATTGAAAAGCGGGCTGAAGGGAATAGGTCCCTTGTCACCATTCATGCTGTTTTTACATTTTGCTATTTCGAGACTTTCACATGCATCGAGTAGTCTTGTGTCATGCACATGCTTGATCAGTTTCAGATTTCTTTCACCAATTCTGTGGTCATTGTGTAGAGCGTGTTGGGCGACACTGGATTTTTCTACCCTTCCGTGTTTTATATATGCAAAATGCTCTTTGAAACGGGTTTTGATAGCTCGTCGGCTCTGGCCGATGTACTTGTTGTTGCAATCTTGACAACTGATCTCGTAAATTCCCGACTTCTCTGAGTTTTCTAGTTTATCTTTTGGGTTACCAAGAAGCTGCTGTAATTTGTAAGAAGTTTTATATGCAACTTTCATATTTACTTTGTCAAATATCTGTTGGAGTCCTCTATTGAATTGAGGTTCATATGGGATTACTATAAACTTTTCGTTTCTCTCGTCTTTTTTAAAAGTCGAAGATTTACGGAGTGTTTCCCTAAATTTACATTTTCTAATTATCTTATCAACTATCTCTGGGTTTAAATCGTTCACTTCAGCTACGTACTTAATCACTCTCCTTTCATTGTCGTATACCTATCTTTTTTCAAAGGAAAAGTTATTAACCTATGGACAAGAAATTGCAGTGCCGCCATTTTATGCTGTGGACAATGATTTGAGTCATTTGGAATGTATCTGAAGGTGTTCGTGTCTTTCCTGTGAATGTCGAATTCTATTTCATTCTGTTCGTTCCTTATAACCAATACATCTAAAAATGGCAACTTTCGTTCTTTTTCTACTTCGCACGTGAATTTTATACTATTACATCTGCTGTTTAGTGCCGAAAGGACACTTTCAATTTTGGCAATCCTTGTATCCACCATAGCGAATATGTCATCAATATACCTAATCCAGACCCTAGGGAAGTAACTGAGTTCCTCCCTAGCATCCGTCTCAAACCTGCCCATGAACAGGTTCGCCACAAATGGGGACAATGGGTTACCCATGGCTGTCCCTTCGTGCTGTGCATAATATGAGCCATTATATTGAAAACAATTCTGATCCATGCAAAGCTTGGTGAGTTGAATATATTATTCAACAGTGTCGTCTGAATTGGTTATAAGGAACGAACAGAATGAAATAGAATTCGACATTTACAGGAAAGACACGAACACCTTCAGATACATTCCAAATGACTCAAATCATTGTCCACAGCATAAAATGGCGGCACTGCAATTTTTTGTCCATAGGTTAATAACTTTTCCTTTGAAAAAAGATAGGTACGACAATGAAAGGAGAGTGATTAAGTACGTAGCTGAAGTGAACGGTTTTAACCCAGAGATAGTTGATAAGATAATTAGAAAATGTAAATTTAGGGAAACACTTCGTAAATCTTCGACTTTTAAAAAAGATGAGAGAAACGAAAAGTTTATAGTAATCCCATATGAACCTCAATTCAATAGAGGACTCCAACAGATATTTGACAAAGTAAATAATATGAAAGTTGCATATAAAACTTCTTACAAATTACAGCAGCTTCTTGGTAACCCAAAAGATGAACTAGAAAACTCAGAGAAGTCGGGAATTTACGAGATCAGTTGTCAAGATTGCAACAACAAGTACATCAGCCAGAGCCGACGAGCTATCAAAACCCGTTTCAAAGAGAATTTTGCACATATAAAACACGGAAGGGTAGAAAAATCCAGTGTCGCCCAACACGCTCTACACAATGACCACAGAATTGGTGAAAGCAATCTGAATCTGATCAAGCATGTTCATGACACAAGACTACTCGATGCATGTGAAAGTCTCGAAATAGCAGAATGTAAAAACAGCATGAATGGTGACAAGGGACCTATTCCCTTCAGCCCGCTTTTCAATTTATTGTTGAGAAACTAATCAGAAATCAATACTAACAGATGACGGAACTTGCAGGTAGTCAGTTCATTACCAAGAAATTAATTAGAATAATTAACAGTAACAAACGAAGTCCATAGCGGACCGGAAAACTTTAGGTATATAAATAACTAACCCCAGCTCTAGATTTAGTATCAATTCTCTTCTCCTGAAGATGCTAACCTTGTTAGCGAAACGCGCGTCGAGTGCGAAAATATCAGTTTGGTGTTAGGGTAATTGATCTCTAGGAAAAGTTTCATAATTCCTGACTGCCCGACAAATCAATCAGTACGATGACTCACAACACGTCAAACTCCCATTCAGGGTGAATTGCAATGGCGCCATCATTCCTCCAGCATCCGACCGTTCCAATCACAACTCGCATTTCGCTGATATTTATACCGACATCATTCCTGATGTCAATTTCATTTACACACTTTGCGAATTGATTTCCCAATGAAATAAATCGTCCTCTTCTCCCCGAATCACTCGGTCTTGTCGTAAACGGCCGCCATTTAGGGGCTGTAAAAATGTCCGCGTTCGATCGTAAAATTTTTCCCTCTGGGCAGAATTATAGACAAAGAAGTGGAAGTGGACGAGAGTGCGAACGGACGTCGGCAAGATTCATGACGGGAATAGAGGCTCTAAGTGAAAAGCGTACGAGGAAATATTCATCTACAGGGTGTGCTAAAAGTGATTCTAGCATATCTAGCATATGCTGAGTGTCGAAGCTTTTCATTTGGAGACCAACTAAGTCAACACCAAACTGATATTATTTGAACTCGACGCGCGTTTCGCTAACGAAGTTAGTATCTTCAGGAAAAGAGAATTGATAGTTGATCTGAATACTAGGGTCAGCTATTTAAATTTTTTCACGATTCCAGGTAGTACCTGCAACGTTTTATGGTCTGATATTGAATTCGTCTCTTACTAACAATCATTCTGAATGTCTCAACAATGAAGTAAAAAGCGGACTAAAAGAGATGAGCCTTTTGTTTCCATTCATGCTATTTTACATTTTGCTATCTCACATGCATGAGTAGCCAGCCTTGTGTCATGCACATGGTTGATCACTTCCAGATTGCTTTTAACAATTCTATGGGCATTGTCCAGAGCATGTTGGGTGACACTGGACTACCTTCTCGTATCTTATGTAGGCAAAGTTATCCTTGAAACGGGTTTCTATAGCTCTTCCTCTGGCCAATGAGCTATAAAAATCAATTTCAAAGAGCACTTTGCATATGAGATATGGAATGGTAGAAATTTCCAGTGTGCATGTAATTGTTGCACTACCTGAAATTGAAAAATATGTAAAGAGCCAACCCTAGTATTTAGAAGATTGTTGTAAAAAAAAGTTCTGAAATTGTTCGTTTCGTTAACCAGTTGACGAAAGTCACCTCTCAGAAGTCGAAGCTTGTGGAAGAAATGGATCAACTAACTAACTTAGTTAGCATTTCGTGCGTCGAGTACAAACTCGAGTACAAATAATATCGGTTTGGTGTTAGGGAAATCGATCTCTACAAAATGTTTCAACTTCTATACCAAAGGTTCCAATCTCATCGTTCATGCCTAATAGCATCGATTTTAGTGTTAGAATCTTCGGAAGATTCGACAATTTAATTTTATGTTACGTCAAAATTATATTTGAAACCGAAAAAAAAATGTATCGAGCAAAATGACACAATATGTCCTGTGAAGCTACATTAGCTGTGAATTTTTGTGAACTGGGTTAATGAATGGTAGAATGCCCAGTGGGTTGAAAAAACTTAAAATAGAATGAATGAGTTTTTTCAGGTTTTCTATTATGTTTGGTGTAGTTTTTCAACAAAAACAAATTACCAAGAGATAAAATTGTGAACACTCGTACCCATCAAGCATTTTGTAGACGAGTTAGCAGTCTCATGAAAAAAATTGATTCTATATCAATTTTCTGTCCTCACTTCGGTGTTAGGATTATTATTGATCGGTTGAAAAATTTTGAAAGTTTAGAAAAATTCTCATGAATATTCCCATTTTCAATCAAAGTCAACTGAATGGTGTACTACTCCAAAAAGTTCCATGTAGAGCAGTTCAAATATTCGTTCATCAAACAATTCATTAGAGCTGGTAACAATGAAATGGCTGAAGATGTGGGAAGCACTGAAATTATTTCAAACAGACATTCTAAACATTTTCAATATATGTTTTGCCACCATATTGATATTGAGTTTCCAAAGAATTATTTAGGTAGTCCAACTGTATGGGAAGCTGAAAAATGATAAGCATATAACGAGAAATCTCAGACCTTTCGGTTAGTTTCGTAGTCATTTCCTACACAGAATCATTAATTACTTCACGATGCACATTATTTCATGAATTACAACGTTTTCAATAAATATAAGAGAAAATGCTTAATGAGAACGTGCGAACGTATTCTTATTTGCAGAAATTGCAGCAATAAAGTACTTCTATATGACTATCGACTGCGATCATTTTAATCTCTGATAATTGCAAATTGTGCGTTATATGCGAGAAGAGGTTCAGTATATACAGTAACGGACTAACGTTCGCTGGATTTTCGAAGTTCACATGAGAAGGAAAACCCTCAGATCGCCATGACAATCGATGAATGTGTAAGAAAATTGGTATCTATTGAAATTTTCGAAGATGCATACCGCGAAAACCATTCTTTCTGGAGTCGATCGCTGACGGAACTGAAAGGCCCTTGAACTGCTGGAGGTTCCAGAATCCTTGATTGATTTGAGTTAATTTTTTTCCGTTGAGCAGCTGCTGTCCCCCTACAAACCCATCGGAAGTCACTATTCGATGCAATACTTGGAGACTATGATTTCACATTAGAGATTGTCTATGCCACTGGTATTCGCACGAAATTAAAGTAGAATATTGTATCATAATATTGCAGTTTCTGATCAATCATGCGGATTAGTGTCTCATTCAGGTCATACAATGCTGGTAACAATAAATATCGTATGATTGGCAACAGTTATCGACACTTTCAGATTTGTGAAAAAGTGTCATGTTCCAACAGAAATATCAGTGGCTTCTTCAGAACGAATTCAACATCATGAAGACAGGAAAACACTATCATCGATTTTTCAGGATTTTCAGGATAGGTCTTCAGCCTCATGGGGCTACTATTTGTAATTTTTTAGTGGTGACTAACTGTGTTGTGATGATTTGTTTAGTTTAAAGATATGACCGGTCAAAATAATATCTGAGAAAAAAACTAAGAGAATTCTGGTGTGTCAGAATGGTGACCAACCATGACAAGATCAACTGCTTTTCATTACTGAATCCAGAAGCTTTGCTCGATGAATATTTGAATTAGTTATTGAATATTTCAGAGCATAACAAATTAGTTAAATCTAAGATTTGATTTAGCCAAAATATGAAACTTATCTTAGAGATCAATTACCCTAACACCAAACTGATATTTTTACACTCGACGCGCGTTTCGCTAACAAAGTTAGAATCTTCAGGAGAAGAAAATTGATACTGAATCTGAAGACTAGGGTTAGTTGTTTGTGTACCTGAAGTTTTCCGGTACGATATGAACTTTGTTTTTTACTGCTACTTATTCGAATAAATTAATTATCGAGAAATCAACCTAAGTTAACCCTAGTCATTAGACAAGATTTAGTATCAGTTTTCTTCTCCTGAAGATGCTAACCTTGTTAACGAAACGCGCGTCGGGTGATTGATCTCCAAAAAAAGTTTCACCTTTTACACCAAATGTTCGAAACACATCGTTCACCAAAATTTACTTATTCTTACAGAACAGATGCCACGACAGTAGCCTCTTACTTATGAAAAATTGACTAACCCTTGATAATTCTGAAACATTTTATGTCATAACTTGATTGGGAACTCATCATTTCCCTCAGTACAGTACTGAAAGACCTGAAGAAGTTATGTTATTTCTACGTATTGGTCGCACTATAATAATTATTATTCAGATTTCTGACCCAGCGTTCATAATTTCTTACATGTGGCGATATATTCTCGTGCATGCGTTAGTGTCTACTTTTTGCTCCAGATTCCTTTTATTCCATGTTAGATGAAACCGGACTTTGACCGAACTGGAATTGCTAATTCATTATACGAGATGAACATAAAGAGCGTGTTCTGTAAATTCCTATTCGTAACTCGTGAACAGTTATGAATAGTGGATATATTAAGCAATCATTATTCAGCGTGCCAGAAAATGCAGTTATCATTTTTCTGTACGGAGGTCTTATGGTATTCCAGCAGAAAATGTATACCCATGATAACCATTGGTGAACAAAGCGGTTTAAAAAGTCTCCACTTCAACTTCTGAATGGAAGGAATTTACATGAGGAGCCTAATATTGGGTGACGTCATTTGTCGCATGGTATCAACAATTTTCATCCAAACAGAAAAGAGGGGATTGTGTCAACTAGTTGAAAAAGTTTCTGATTTTTTTTCAAACACTAAATCAGTTTTGAAAATCAAATGGGTCTCATCTGAATTATTAGAAAGTTATATCAACGGAATAGGTTTCGAGGAGAAAGGTCGTACTCTCTTTGATCCAAAACATATATACTAGACTGATTAATTTTTTATCATTATACATACCTACAGTGCGCCGGTAAAGGTCGGAAGGCATTGATCTTCTGATTAACGTATAATTTTTTTGAAAAATCGTCGCACATGTTCAGATACCTCCACTGTACAGGGTGATACATATCAGAGAAATGAGCTGAGTGATTTATACACCAAGTTTATTACTAGGATTTTGCAATTCCCCATGAATGCTCATTTCAGACATTTCGTATATGGTGGTGAAAATTACCAAAAACAGATCAGGGCTCATCTCTATATTCCTATTCAATGAAAAAGATGCCGCTATTTTTCACGCATTTTCCGATGATTTCCAGTCTCACACAAGTACTTGAGGATTTTTTAATAATAATTTCACGAAAATACCATATGGTCGATCTGCATCGTGAAATTCCTTCACGATATTAGTTCACGAAAACGAACTAAAAAAAAACAATGATTACGATTTTCAATTTCTCCAAATTTTTCGTGAACGCAAAACTATGAAAGTATGATCAGCAAGATCTCCTGACTCTGCCCCGAAGATTGCGCAGTGCGCGACAAGCAGCTATTTGTAATCTATTGTTAGTTCAGTGCACAACACGATAATGAAAAAATCGGCGTGCCAAGTTGGATTGGATAAGCTGTACATGGCTGATATTAGCATTCTTAGGGGTTGAAACTTTTCCTAGAGATCCTAACACCAAACTGATATTTTTGCACTCGACGCGCGTTTCGCTAACAAGGTTAGCATCTTCAGGAGAAGCAAATTGATACTAAATCTAGAGCTGAGGTTAGTTATTTATATACCTAAAGTTTTCCGGTCCGATATGGACTTCGTTTGTTACTGTTAATTATTCTAATTAATTTCTTGGTAATGAACTGACTACCTGCAAGTTCCGTCATCTGTTAGTATTGATTTCTGATTACTTCCTTAACAATAAATTGAAAAGCGGGCTGAAAGGGATAGGTCCCTTGTCACCATTCATGCTGTTTTTACATTTTGCTATTTCTAGACTCTCACATGCATTGAGTAGTCTTGTGTCATGCACATGCTTGATCAGTTTCAGATTGCTTTCACCAATTTTGTGATCATTGTGTAAAGCGTGTTGGGCGACACTGGATCTTTCTACCCTTCCGTATTTTATATGTGCAAAATGCTCTTTGAAACGGGTTTCAATAGCTCGTCGGCTCTGGCCGATGTACTTGTTGTTGCAATCTTGACAACTGATCTCGTAAATTCCCGACTTCTCTGAGTTTTCCAGTTTATCTTTTGGGTTACCAAGAAGCTGCTGTAATTTGTTAGAAGTTTTATATGCAACTTTCATATTTACTTTGTCAAATATCTGTTGTAGTCCTCTAGTGTATTGAGGTTCATATGGGATTACTATAAACTTTTCGTTTATCTCATCTTTTTAAAAAGTCGAAGATTTACGAAGTGTTTCCCTAAATTTACATTTTCTAATCATCTTATCAACTATCTCTGGGTTAAAACCGTTCACTTCAGCTACGTGCCTAATCACTCTCCTTTCATTGTCGTACTTATCTTTTTTCAAAGATTAGGCACGTAGCTGAAGTGAACGGTTTTAACCCAGAGATAGTTGATAAGATAATTAGAAAATGTAAGTTTAGGGAAACACTTCGTAAATCTTCGACTCTTGAAAAAGATGAGATAAACGAAAAGTTTATAGTAATCCCATATGAACCTCAATACACTAGAGGACTACAACAGATATTTGAATATGAAAGTTGCATATAAAACTTCTTACAAATTACAGCAGCTTCTTGGTAACCCAAAAGATAAACTAGAAAACTCAGAGAAGTCGGGAATTTACGAGATCAGTTGTCAAGATTGCAACAACAAGTACATCGGCCAGAGCCGACGAGCTATTAAAACCCGTTTCAAAGAGCATTTTGCACATATAAAATACGGAAGGGTAGAAAAATCCAGTGTCGCCCAACACGCTCTACACAATGATCACAAAATTGGTGAAAGCAATCTGAAACTGATCAAGCATGTGCATGACACAAGACTACTCAATGCATGTGGGAGTCTAGAAATAAAATGTAAAAACAGCATGAATGGTGACAAGGGACCTATCCCTTTCAGCCCGCTTTTCAATTTATTGTTGAGGAAGTAATCAGAAATCAATACTAACAGATGACGGAACTTGCAGGTAGTCAGTTCATTACCGAGAAATTAATTAGAATAATTAACAGTAACAAACGAAGTCCATATCGGACCGGAAAACTTTAGGTATATAAATAACTAACCTCAGCTCTAGATTTAGTATCAATTTTCTTCTCCTGAAGATGCTAACCTTGTTAGCGAAACGCGCGTCGAGAGCAAAAATATCAGTTTGGTGTTAGGGTAATTGATCTCTAGAAAAAGTTTCAACTTTTACACCAAAGGTTCCAAAACTCATCGTTTATTCTTGGGGGTTTCGGAAAACCGAATCAGCAGCCAAAAACGCACCTATCCCACTAATCTAAACTGTATCACCCTGTATCGTGAAATTCGCATGGATGATACAGCAAATTGAATCTGAAAATCGACCTGTTTGAAAATTTTTCATATACCTAATCCGTTTATGGAAGAATCCATTCATTCCAACCTTCAATTCTTTTTCTTGAAAAGCTAACTGGGTTAGCGAAACGCGAGTGAAGTTTTTACTTCCACATCAGAGGTTCGAAAGTAACCGATCATTATAGTACTGCTATCTGCCCCTCAATCGAACTATCATTACACGGCAAAAACACAAGTTATGCGGAATTCCAAAAATCCAGTAGCCTCTGAGGCGTAACAATAATTAGAACGAGTTACTGATGAACAGTACGAATCAATCAATATTCCAGCAATTTGATTGGCATTTCTCCCAGCAGAGAATATAGTAAGTGCATAAAGCAGCGCGATGAATCATAACTAGGTTCGTTTCATAGTAGGCTGACAATAATTAGCATTGCATACCTCTCGGCATGCACACTGTAGCTGAAAATTTCAGAGACAAGGCTGTCTATCTTTCGTAAAGTGAAGTTGAAAAAATTTACAGCTTATCCAATCCATCTTGGCACAGAACTAATAACGTATATTCCCAGCAATCTCTGTGAAGTAAACTTAAATGAAAAAACACCTATTATATGTGTACACTGTGTTGAAATTTATTCATAGAAGGTTTTTTTCTTTCGTTATGGTCTACACTACCAGTGTACAACTGAAAAATTATCTGAGTTTGTACCAAGACGGATTGGATGAGCTGCACGCTTACAATTTATGTCGCAATAATATTTTCCTCTGTGAAACGGAGCTGCTGGTTTCAGACCTTCATAGAAAAAATATGCTTCAATTTGAAACAATATCCGAATGATAACTCATAATAGGACTCGAAACGTTCAAATATATTTTGTCATCGTTACTTATATTCTGTTTATGTGAAATTTGTTGTTTTCATTCTATTTATTTTCTCTCATGAACACAAAGTTGAAGCTCATATTGAAATTTTTACCTGCTTCAGATAACTCGAAACGATTTGTCGATACTCTATCACTTCATTATTTTAACCTGAAACTTTTTGCGGAAATTTCTTGGATAATACTACAATAATAGAGACAATTGTTGACATCGGTGGTGTGGTGGCAAGCAAACGTGCATGTCAAGCGCGACATCACGGAGTTCAATTCCCCGCAAAGAAACCACCGCGCTGGCAATCACACGTAAAGAGGCGAGGCCAAGTCAATCCACACAATATTCGATGAACCCATTCAAGAACCCACTTATTCTGAATCGGGACTGAAACCACTTATATTCATCAGGAAGAATTATCAGACAGAGGCCAACAAACTCAATTCTACGTTTCCTGAAAGATGATGCATGTATGGCTATGATAATGATGAACTCCTAGTCGAAAACTCCAAATGCTTTTTGGATTTCAACTCATTTTGCATAATCTACAGATCAGGCAAATTATTGAATTGAGGGTGATGGGTGGATTGATTTGAGCGATTTTCTTCTTGGTAATAATTGGTTGATTTCGGTAAAATAACTAGATGATTCATTGTAACTGCGGTCGAATCCAACTCGGAACGAAAATGACCGCATCGAATTGCTCGATTATTGCTTTGTACTTTTTCAATCCCACGAAACTAAAACGAATCGGTGAAATAGTAACAACCGAAGAAAAAACTGTGCCCATTGTCCGAATCTAATTGAAAGTGGGATTTTGTAAAAGAAACCGACATCATCTTCTTTTCTGTGATATATACAAAAGGTAGTGAGAAAGAAAAAGTTCATTACCAATCAAGCACTCCATGGTGCCAGTCTTCTGCAGACGTGGGTAGTAGCCTGTTTCGACGATGCAAGTTTGTCGCTGCAACTCCAGAAAATTGCATGTGTTCATGCAAGTTTTTCGAGTTGCATGAATCTTTTCTGGTGCGATAAGTTGCAGCGACTTAGTTATTTCTATGGTGAATTTGTTGCCGCAAACCACAAATATGTGGTGGCATCATTGAGAAGAATATTAATTTCGAACATTTCAATTATTTTTCGAGACTTGAGGAATCAAGTTGAGTAATAAGGTGATATAATCACAATACCAATTATTAGAAATGAATGAAATTATATAATATTATATAATATTTCAATGCAAATGTATTGTGTCAGAACAAAGATAAAACAAAAATTATTGATTTTAACAAAGGAACAAATATTGAAAACGAAAAAAATGTGAGAATTTTAGGTTTTCATATAGACAGCAATCTCAGCTGGAAATCCCAAATCATAGTAATAAATAAAAAAATGTCTAAAGGTCGCTTTGCCCTGAGGAGAATGAGAAGCGTAGTGACCAAAGATGTTCTCAAAATTGCATATTTTGGTCTAATACAATGTCATCTGCAATACGAGACATTATTGTGGGGGTGGTATCATCAGCAAAAGACGTCTTTATAACCCAAAAAAAAATAATCAGAGAGATGGTTCGAGCTAACTACAGAGAGCATGCAAAACCTTTCTTTATTGAATTAGAGATTCTTACAGTACCAAGTTTATATATACTTGAAGCAATCTTATATGTTCATAAAAATAACGACAAATACACTACTGGGGCACGGATACATGATTACAATACCAAAAGTAAAGATGTCATTAGAACAGCAAAAATGAATTTAGTAAATACCGAAAAACAAACTGAAACATTATATGGCAAAATATATAATACTCTGCCAAAATAATGGAAAAACTATCAAATAAAAAAATTAAAATTTGTGGTGAAGCAGGCTCTCATTAGCCAAGCATTCTAATCAATAAGTGAGGTTTTTGAAGCAGATTGGTCAGCTTGATCAAAAGTCTAAATGGAAATTGTCTAAGCACAAAAGTGACTGTATAATTTGGATATATATGTAATTATTTATTGTGTACGATGTTTAGAATAAGATTTGTAAATTTTAAATTTCGTTTATCTTGTTGTGACGTGTCTAAACAAATTATGTGTGTTGTCTCTCAGTGTACATAAGTTGTAATATGAAGACCAATAAATTCTATCTATCTATCAGTTGTGATAATGTAGACGTTCATCTTGGTAACATTTAGTGCTATTTTTTAATATTGGCAATGCAAACTGACAAGTCGCCGCGAGAAATTGCAGCGACAAATTGCATCGTCGAAACGGGGTGTAACTGTTATGAATTTATTTGCCGGACAGAAGTTTTTTTCGAATACACATGCAGAGCTCATTCTTATCTCATTTCACAGTTTCCATGAGCGTTTTTCATGGAATTCGAATATTCAGATATATCAAATGAAGAGCGTTTTCTGTTATCTATTAGGTATCTTCCGGTGAACCTGGATTCTCTTCAATCACTGTTTCGTCAAAAAAATGGATTGATCTGGAAAATACTTAAATAATGAAATTCCAAATCAGCAAAAATATCACAGTTGTCTGTATAATTCCCATTGACAATGAGTTCACAAAACAGCGACACGTGTTTCGCTATTAGCTGTCAGGAAGCTATTGTATAGCGAAACACGTGTCGTGGTATTGTAAAGCAATTGTCAATGAGAGCTGTACAGATATTACTGTTTCGTATTTTCGCTCTCAGTTATTAATCAGTTCCAATCGAACTTTGCAAACTTTTGAAAGATGTCAAACTGACAAGCGATATGATGAAAAAACTCTAGTAAAATGAAAAAAACTTGTGTGTTATACGATAGAAACATTCATTTTGTATACCTCATGCTACTTTGTGACATCTTGCCATACTCGTGTTTCAGAAAGCGCATTTTTCATATAAAATCAAACTTCTGAATGGTTTTGTGAATTGCTATTGTATTTATGGGTCGGTGTTTGAGCGGTACAGGCGGCCGGTTGTATGGAAGGTAAATATATAGATACCAGGCTCCACCCTGTATAAAAGAACTGTTGGATGGAACTTACGTATTTTGGCCTCCTGAACAAAAACTTCATATGTATTTTTGGGCGGTCTGAACTAGTTTCGGAGATATTGCACTCCAAAGACAGGAAAGAAACTGACTTGACGCATGTTTATTTTTCAGCCAATTCCGCTGGAAATTCCTCCTTCTTTCTATCAACACGATATACACAACTAATTCCACCTTCTTCATCACTTTCAAACCGAATTATAAGCATGTTTCATTAAAAGACTCTAAAAAATAACTATTGATAGGAATTCGAGGTTATCCAAACAGTCCAACGCGCATCATTAACCATATTGGATTAACTTATTTCCGGTTTGCTTGGATTCGATTCCCGGACATGACTGACATTTTTCTGCCACTAGGAAATATTTATGGAATAATAAATGTGCTATGGGAAAATCAGTATGACGCTTCCGAGCGCTACGACACTAAAATTTTAAGTTATCCCTTGCCAGCAGAAAGCTCCATCTTTTAGGCGCACTCGTGGAGTTTTTGAAAAATGAGTGATAAAAAAAATAACTTGATCATCACTATCAATTCCATCGAATCGACGAGGAATAATCACAGAATGATATAAATGTTGGATGTTCATATTTTCATGTATGTGTATGTTGCAGTATGAATCCTGAGTTATTTTCATCACCTAGATATCGAATGTGAGTGTGCAGAGTGAATTTTCCTTCAAAAATTCCAACTGCTTCCATATTGAATGTATTTTTGGTTTTCAACATTTGTTCACAAACTCTTCGTTCAAATCACCTCATGTCAGGTACATTCTGTCAACAGTGATAGTTCGAAATGACTGACAAAAATCAGACCTTTCTTCTAACTTTTGCAATTTTGGAAGGTAGACATTTCGCATGGTTGAACATGGACTCTGTGGTGATTGTGAAAGTCGATGGCAAATCAAAATGTACCGCAGTGAAGAAGAACACAGATTGTCCCTTTTACAACGAATATTTTGTATTCGAGTTTCACACAACATATCATGAGTTCGTCGACAAAGAGATTACGATAACCGTAATACAACCTCGTAATATTTGGAGAAAGAGAAAGACACTTGGATACATCTCTCTGGATGTTGCTACAGTATGGCAGCAAAGAAACCATCAGTTTTATCATAAGTGGGCAATCCTGAGCACCCCCAAGACCGAAATATCAACAGGTCCAAGAGGTTACATCAAAGTGGATATATCAATACTCTCTAAGGGAGAAGTTCCAAAAATACCAGTTCATGTCATCAATGACGAAATAGAAGGGAATCTTCTACTTCCTGAAGGAGTATTCACTGAACGTCAGAGAGCCAAGTATGTTTTCAATATTTACCGATGTCAATATATTATAGAAAAACCCACAAACACAATTGTGGATTTCAATATAGAATTTGATGAACGTCCCAAAACTTCCGGACCTACCACGTACGTGGAAATCGTTTTTGCAGGAAATTCCATCAGAACTTCGACAAAAAAGCACACCTCCTTTCCAGTATTCAATGAGAAATTGACTATTACCGATCTATTTCCACCATTATGCCAGACAATAAAAATTCAGTTATGTTACGGGGATGCAATCAAGAAAAAAGTGCACTCGTTCAAGTATATCAACTTGAAATCGATTTGCAATGAAAGAGATGAAGGCTTTTTACCAACTTTTGGACCAAATTGGATGCATCTGTACACTACTAACAAACTCGAAGGATATGCAGGTAGTATCATCGTATCTATGAATACAGAAATTGAGGAACAATTGACAACAGATCTGAAGAAAAAAACCTTGGTGGAATCCGTGGTGCCACTGAACGAGAAAAAATTCTTTTCTTATGAAGGCGTTACAATATTTTCATGTATTTATGAAGTTACTGCTATCAACAAAAAATATTCGAAAGAGCCAGTTTGTATCAGAATGACATTTGGAAGAATCAAGGTGCAGAAAAAAATGTTGACAACAGGCGATAGTATTTTAACAAACTCAACCGACCCACGCAAACCAAGGAAAATGGGCAAAGGCTATTATTATCTAGGAATAAATGGGGAAAAGCCTTGCCTCTGGATAACAGAGGTGGTTCCATTTTTCAAAAAAAGAGTATACAACTCCAATATACTTTCCAGAATAACCGTTGAATTGAAAGGTATGTTAGATTATATAGAGGCGCTATTCTCAAGTTTCAACGCGAAACAATTTTCTGAGGAAATTGAATCGAAACTTTTAGATGCAATAGATTTTGTTTCGGTGTCTGGGAGAAAATATATTGATATCGCCTCTTCATATTCGGAGGATCATTTAACAAAACTAGACAAAGAAAGGAGAAAAATGTGTCTTCAGGAAATGTACAATATCACACAAAACCTAGAGAACCTTTACCAAAAAAGTTCCAAAAAACGAACATTCAGAAAACTGCAAAAAATATATGACACTATTGAGGGTCTCGTGGAAGATGTTCAGGATTCTTGGCCGGACATATTCCTATGGGTGGTACATGGTAAAAAAAAAATTGCTTGTTGTCGGATTGCAGCAAAAGACATAATTTATTCGCCGATATTCGAGGAAAGAGGGCAATATTGCGGGGTTAAACGGACACTTTGTTTCTATGCACATGAAAAAAATCAAAAGAATCTAACATTGAAACTAGACGTTTCATCATTTCTTTATTTGGATAGACACAAATATGACCTTGAAGTCGGATTTCCGTCAGGATATAAATTTAATGAGGACACAATGAAATTTCCGCATGTTATGGTCGCAGAAGAGAGATACTTGTTCGAATTGAGAGTACATATTTTCCAAGGGAAAATCGGTTACGGTTTCGACAGAACAGGATTAGCCGATGCATTTGTCAGAGTTATTTTCAATAATGAAGTGAAGGATACTCAGGTCATATACGAGTGCTTGAATCCAATCTGGGATGAAACCCTTTTATTTGAGAGGATCACAATATACGGATCCAGATCCCACATAATCACTTACGTTCCAACTATTCTTGTTGAGGTCATTGACAGAGATGAAATGTCAAAAAACGATCTTCTAGGAAGAACTGTCATAAAACCAAATGTTACAGTAGAAGGCGATATGTATCAAGCTCCCAAATTAAAGTGGATACAGCTGCAGCTCAACGAAGAAGTTTCAGCCGAAATACTTGCTGTATTCGAATTGATAGAGGTCACTGAAAAAAAAATTGTCAAACCGCTAGAAAGTCAGAAAAAACGTAGATTTGAAATTCCTACTGACATAAGACCTGACCTGGTACCTCACAAAATGGAAGTTATGTTTTGGGGTGTGAGAAATTTGAAAAAAATTAACCTTATCACCATAAACAGGCCAAGAATATCCGTCTTCATTGGTGATATAAAATTGGATTCAGATACCATGGAGAACGCTATGAGAAACCCAAATTTCGTGACTCAGGTCAAAGGCTTAAATCTCATTCTACCAACACAGCTAGAATACGCGCCACCCCTTCGTTTCAGGATATTTGATAGTAGACGATTCGGAGTATATGTATTCGCTGGGGTTCACATCACTCATATTTCATCCTTTATGGTGCATCCTATCAGGCGGGAAGAAAGACAACGACAGTTATCTGGAGTTGATTATAAGTCTTTTGATAGCATGGCATCGCAATCTGATTCCGCTCTGAAAATTCGACTCAGAAAAAAAGACGAAGAATCTGATTCCGATGCTGAAAGTACTAATGAACGAGATGAATCAAGATCAAATTTTTTTATACGTTATCTAAAGAAATACCTCAAATTGGGGAAAGAAAAGAGTAGACGCCGAAAAAGTGTAGTAACAATCGAAACTTACGAAACACTACAACAAGATGAATATTTGGATGAAGATGATCATGATTGGTGGACGAAATTTTACGCTTCGCTTCAGCCACCTTCTGATAACAAAAGTGAGGTATTGAGGCTCCAGATATATGGCAACGAATTGGAAAAGGAACCAAATTTCGGCGGACTCACAGACATGATGGAATCTTTCGAATTGTATAAAGGGTTGAGAATAGGTGATGAAGCAATAGACGAAGACAAAATAACCGCGATACTTAAATGTTCTGTTAAAATATATAAGTGGCCTAGTGACTACGCAAATTACGTTACCGCCAACGGTCATACTTTGGAGGAAGGGTTTTTTGGACATTTTCCAGAAAACAACCCGATGAGATATTTGCTTCGCGTTTATTGCGTCAGAGGTTTGGGTCTGAGACCGAAGGATCTGAACGGAAAGTCGGATCCTTATCTTTATCTCACTCTGAATGATAAATTTATCAACGATCGAGAAAATTTCAGCAGGCGGCAAGTTAATCCGACTTTCGGGAAGTGTTTTGAATTCGATGCCACATTTCCATTTGATCACAGTTTGAAAATTGCAGTGTGGGATTATGACATGAGCACGTCTGATGATCTGATAGGCGAAACAAAGATCGATTTAGAAACACGATATTACACGAAACATAGAGCGCACTGCGGAATAGCGGAGAATTATAAAGTATCGGGATACTGCGCCTGGAGAGAACACACCAAGCCAACAACAATTTTATCAGACTTATGCAAAAAATGGAATACGGACCGACCAGAATACAGTCCAACCTCGGTTCGTATAGGATTCAAAGAATTTTCTCCAGATAACTTCTCATCGAGCGGAGATCCTGAGTATGACAAAGAGGTCCTAGCTCTGGCCGCTTTGCATAATTGGAAAGAGATGCCAGTAGTAGGTTTTAATTTGGTACCGGAACATGTGGAGACGCGGTCGTTGTACAATCCAGCGAAACCAGATATCGAACAAGGAAAAATTCAGTTATGGATAGATATTTTCCCGATTGTAGAGTTACCTCCACCTAAGCAAGTTGATATAACTCCCAGAAAACCAATTAAGTATGAATTGAGAGTTATTGTCTGGAATACAGAAGAAGTTATACTAGACGAAGATGATTTTTTCACTGGTGAAAGAAAATCTGATATATATGTCAAATGTTGGCTCAATGATAGTTCAGAAGCACAGTATACTGACGTCCATTACAGGTCACTCACTGGTGAGGGTAATTTCAATTGGAGATTCGTGTTTCCGTTCGAATATTTGCCTGCAGAGGATAAATTAGTTTTGTACAGAAAAGAATCTGTTTTTTCAATCGACGAAACTGAATTCAAAATGCCATGTGTCCTTACTATGCAAGTTTGGGATAATGATACCTTCTCCAAAGATGACTTTTTGGGAAGTCTTTCACTGGAATTGTCGAAATTGCATCGCCCTGCACGAACAGTGAAGAAATGTAGTTTATCCATAATAGATAGAGGTGCTCCCACCATAAATTTATTCAAAATGAGAAGGACGAGAGGATGGTGGCCGTTTAGAAATATAGATCCAAAAACAAAAAAGGAAATTTGTGCGGGAAAAGTTGAAGCCGAAATGGAGATTTTGACTGTAGACAAAGCGGTCAAGGAACCAGCTGGGTTAGGTCGAAATGAACCTCAAGCGTTGCCCTATCCGAATCGGCCAGATACATCATTTTTATGGTTCAAAAACCCATTCTTGGCCTTCAAACACATCGTGTGTAAATTATACCGGTGGAAGATAATAAAACTCACCATATGCATCTTTCTGGTGTTTTTGGTGGTTGTCGCTATATATGCTTTTCCCGGATATACTGTGAAAAAGTTCCTTGGTGCTCGGTGAGAAATAGCTTTTGAAAAATTTATTCAATAGGATTGAAATAGCTTATGTATCTATATTTGTTTAATGAATTTACATTTTTTATTGAATCTGTAAATGAATATATACACATTATACTTGATCTTTTATATCATTTAGAAAATCGAAATATTTCGATTCTAAATATAGCCACTTACCCACATATAAGTTAAGAACACTTGCAAATCAATTGTGTTCATTAGAAATGCGGCAAAAAATTAGAGGACTATCCCTTGGACTATTCTATTTTGTACTTTGATTATTTTTGATACGGGGCGAAAACAAATTTCGATAATAACAATTTGGGTAGTTTCAAAATTATATAGCGTACTACACTGGACCTACCAAGTAATAAAAATTACTACTCCAGTGGAAGATGTAGAATATTCGAGAAATCGAATAATTGCTGAGTGTAACGCAAGCAGCCACGATCCTGGTGTTTTTGACAGAGAGTTCGGGAGTCGATGGGGAGAAGATTGGATTCTTGCATCCGAGCGGGGGATAGTTATTTTCAACAGTTTTTGTAGATTAAGAAACATTACATGCTATTTTTGGTAATAAATTGTTATTTTCAAAATACATTTTCGCCCCGTATCATCGAAAAAAATCATGAGAGGACAAAATATCCTTAGAATAGTCCAAGGTATAGTCTCTTGAATTTTTGACGCATGTTTAATGAACACCCTGTATATTACTTTCATTGAAAAGTATGGTAAAATGGTGACTCCTCCCGATGAAAATTTCTGAGAGTTATGAACTTAAAAGAGTGATATTGCAATTCTCTTAGCAATTATGTTCATGTTTCAAGTGTTTTTTTTCGTAGTTTTTGACAATCTGAAAATATAAGTACTAATGTTGGAATCTATACAAGAGTAGAAGGTTAGACTTCTATCTACCTCGACAAGTTGCTGCTTCAATTAAAAAACAGTCCCTTTCGGATCGAACAAGTCCAATTATCAGTCAGCACCTTCAAGTATAATTTAAATTTGCCAATCAAAAAAGTTACAAGAACTGAAACATACACTCACCGGCAAAATTGGTACATTAGGTCAAATTTTTATGAACGACTGGGTTTTAAGGAACGTGAGTAAAACTCCATGTCTGACAGGATCATTATCACAAAAATCAGCAAAAAAAAGGACCACAAAAAACTACACTTACAAATTCTTCAAAAGATTGAAATGAAAAACATACAATCAGTGAATTCACAACTCGTCTCATAATAACTAATGCACTAATTAGGCCGGTGAGTGTATACATATGAAAACACATAGGTATCGTTAACGGATCGGCAACAGTTATGATGTTAGAACAACATTCAAAACAACAAATACTTCACGTTTAATACAGACACATACTAAAGAAAATAACACAAAAGAAATATCAAAAAAATTTATTTATCAAATTGGAACGGAATGACACCAAAACGATGGCAAAAAAGAGTAATGACAGTAAACGAAAATTAAAGGAATCTGCTTTCATCATACTGTCTGGGAAAAATTGCATATCTATGTGTGTGCTTGATATGGATCGCGGCTGGCAGCCCCTCCTGAAGTACAAAATGCTATGTCAGATCTCAAATTATTGACAAAGGTCAATTATGAAAATTGTCAACAATTCGATTTGCTTTTGGGATATCTCGTCCATAGCTAGATGCCGCTATGACTTCGTGTTGTTCGCATGAGCTCTGGCCGGGTTTGATACTATAAAAGTTTTTGATTTTCAATTATGAGAAGTCATCCATTTTATGTTGATGATGGCACTGCCTTGTACTAACGAGTGGCCAAATAGCCCGAAATCGGTCTGCAAGTGTGTCCGCCCCAAAAATTCAAAATCAATTCCTTCATTCGTATCACCAAAAGCAAATGCAGAATTTTCTTCTATGAAGAAACCTGCACTGGCACCAGATATAATGCAATGCCCTTCGTGGTATTAGCCAGGGGAGTAGTTGTTTTCTGACAGGTGTAGGTAATTTGAGACTGGCCTGAACGAATTGTTCGAAAGATGATTTGATTTAACGCCAGTCTTCAAGTATGCCCATTGACTATGTCGAATGTTTTAATGCAATGATAACTTGAATTTGTTGATGCAACTGATAAACCTATAAATGATAAGGTTGGTAATTTGAAAAAATTAAAAATAATGTGAGCGTGCGAGTATAGTTCTTACCAGTTCTGCTTCAACGTGACATCTGATAATGATAGTCTTGAATCGTTCTATCTTTGATTGAAAATCGAAACAAAGCATGTTGTGGACGATTTTAATGAATTCATAAGTGACCGACCAAATCGAGTTATTTCAGGACACCATAATGACAGTGGTAATGTGGGAATTACAAGGCGATATCGAGCTGGCACACACGATGCGGTGAAGTGACGTGAGGCTAATCGAGAATTTATTTTCACTTTTGTTTTCGTCTTCGAATTCAGAATCATCATCATTGCGCGGCTGGTGAGGACGTGCTCGAATTATTCTGGAATTCAAAAAACTCTGTGAACAATGGAGAGTAAAAGTACAAGGGTTAACGAAAAACCTCACGACTAAGAAATGAAATGAATTTAATACAAATTAGTAGCGAATGAAATATGTTTTGCACTTCACTTAAAAAAATTCATGATGTCTCGCTAACTTGACGTCAAGTTTTCTATGAACTTTTCATTATTGAATTTTCCCTAAGTTTGACCAAACCATTAGACTTCTCTAATCTTTCGCTAATTTACTGTTTGAAAATTCATCAGATTCATTCAATTATTTGCCTATTGGTTGCCGCAGAAAAATGTTTTTTTTTTTCAAAAATACATGGAAGTCTTGGTAGCATGATGTCAACTCAGCGATAAAACTTTTTTCCATTAGACGTTCCAAAATTTTTACCAAACCAATAGATTTCCTCAACTATGCGCCAATAAGTGCAAAAATGGATATGCTTTCTGTTTGAAAGAGAGGTTCCTTCATTCTAGTCGCATCACACCAATTCACGATTAGTAGGTACCTATTTATATCACATTCCATTCATCTTTCCCAAGCATATCATCAAATGTGACCAAAACGTGCTTAAACGCACGCCAACTCTGAAATATCCCTAGCAAAATTGAAATGGCGCCTCATGGATTTTTTTGCAATTCAACACCGAGTATGCCTTCAGACAATTGAAAATTTTGAATCGTCAGTTGTTCATATTTGTCAAGGCTTCAAAATTCCCCGCGATATGCCTCACAAGGACGATATATTGAAGTGAAAACAATGTTTGGAAAATTTCTCCTAGAAATGAAAGATAAAAGCTTTAAGTTTTTTTGATATCTGTTTCATTTTGGGCAATTGGTATATTTACTCCGATGGTAACTGCAATATTGAAAAGATGGAAAATTGAGTGACTATTTTGTCAGTTACGTATTGTATTTTTATGAACTTAACTTTTATGAAATTTATTGATAAAATGCATATACTTCCCCTTGGCGACATTTCGAAAGCTAGTCTGCTTCCTTTTTCAGGCCTATTTTGTAAAATTACCAATTATAATACCACTAGTGGATTATTTCCGTCAATTTTTTCGAGTTCACGAATATTTTGACAATTAATGATTTTCTTTAAATATTCGCGAGCATAAAGAAAATCTCAAGGATAATTCAACTATGCGTGGCATTCAGTAAGAAAATTACACACCATATTGAACTTCAACGAATCATTTGAAATTAATGTTTTAGCGTGTCACAGTTCGTCCAGATAGGCTTTGGAATACACCACAGATTGAACAATTGAATGGAAATCCCCTTGTTCTGTCACTTTTAATTTAGGTTATTGTGTCAGATTCAACAAAATGAATCGATTCTGTCAAGAAACTACCGTGTCAGTAGCTCGTGAATAAAGATGAGGATTATTGCTGTATTTTCATTAGTCTCCTTAATTGTTCTAGTGCCCTATTTGAACGTTTCATTTTGTTCACCTCTGCTCGAAGTGGGTAAGTGACCTGTTGTGTCAAACAAATTATGCTCTGCTTATGTCATAAGATTTCCACTATAATTCGCTGTAGGTAACCCATGCGAGAAAAAATTCCGATAAAATTCCCAAAAATACCTGAATTGCCAAGGTAACGCGAAACAAAATGAGCATTTCATTAGTTGAATACTGTTGGTGTGAAATTTTCAATGGAATTTCAATTCAGTATCAATTTTCGATATTTTCTGGAGAAAGCGTAATCTAAAATTGAAAAGTTTAGTTTCGAATCTTGGCGCTGTTACGAGTGGAAAAATATCAGTTTGGTGATAGGGTAATTGATCTCTAAGAAAAGTTTATTCATCCATAGCTACACCCAGAGTTGATTTTGACATAATCCACTTCGAATTGAATCTTCCCGTCTTCTCGAATTGTTTTTGTTGTTCATGTGTCTTTATTCTGTCGATTGTTTAGGGGAACTCACCAAAACGCAAAATAAAATATTTTAAATATAAGGGAAATACTCAATGAACATTTTTACCTCCTGAACAAATATTCAAACAATAACGATAATATTTCATTTGTCTGTATACCGAGACTTGATTTAGACATACGTCTTCGAACTCATTTACCCGTCTTCACAGTGGTTTTTATGTTCAGAAGACCTTATGCTTAATTTCTAGAAAGACTGTGACTTCCCATCGAATTTGTCCATTACAACTATCCCTTCAAAAAGAAGATGCGATGTCCCGCTAACTTGGTGCCAGCTCAGCGATGCTACTCTTCGATTATTGAGTTAATAAGAATTTTCATTGAACCATTATCTGCTAATTGGTTCAAAGAATCCATGGTGTCTCGCTATCCATAGTTTCTCGCGAATTCTTTGCAAGTAACCCTATTTTTTTTCACGTTTTCTTTTTCTCAACTAATTGGTGGAGACATATTTGAAAAAATACATATCGAAAATTTCGAAATATTGATAAATTTTTTTTCGCCAAGTTGATATCAACATACAATGGCACCATGTGTTTTTTTCTCTCAAAAAAATAATGTATTTCTCCCGCAAGTAATCGACAATTAGAAGAGTTGTCAGTCAAAGTTCTCAAAACCTCAATAATGAAATAAATGTAGCGCTAACCTGACGTCAAGTTAGTCAAGACATTGTGATTTTTTTAACGAGGGAGCAAAAATAGTTATTTGTTGCTAAGGCCGCAAAATGCTTTTTCGCGTGCCGAGAGAGGGAGAGACTATCACCGAGGCCGTTCCGGCTGAGGCAAGATAATCCTGAAGTCGCGAAAACATTTTGCTGCCAAAGTTCACACAATTTTTTTCGTGCAACCGTGAAAATTATATAATTCCAATAAACATTATGTCATTGTAAAAAGACAGAGTTTCATTACCATGAAAGAAAAGTTAACTGATGGCGTCAAAATTAACTGATGGCGTCAAAATCACAGTGTTTCTATGGAAATGAAATAATGAGCAATGAAAACGTTAGTTTGCCGGCAGTGACTCTGTGAAACTAACTAACTCTACCCAAAGTATCTATATTTTCTGGCTTCATTGTAGGGAGGAAAGTCGAACTTTTCGTCCCTAGGAGAAAAAAATAAAAGTGACGTCCTGGTACGTCATCAATAAGGTATAATGAAGTTTACCGTTTATTCACTATATCTTGCAAAATGAAGGAAATATATTATGAAAATAAAAGTTGAACGGCAAATACAATATAAGAGCTACAGCACGAGCATGTTCACGATCTTGCAGTGATTTTGCCTGTGAGTCCTGGTAGCGCAACCAGTTGGAGCACCGCTCACTATTCATGATAGGCTTGTAGGTGTTGGTTCCAATTCCGGCGTCGACACCTTTTTTTTCCATCCTCGGGAGGAAAAGTAGCACTTTCCTCCCTACTTATACAAATAGCTTTCCTTTCGAAACATTAGTTTCCCAGATTTCGAAAGGTGTCTTGCTAACCTGATATGCAGATTGCTAATCGGAAGCCGTTAGACACGATGTTCGTAAATTTAGCTCATTTATATTGGTGATTTAGCACGGAGATAGTGTAGTGATAAGGCGCTCAGCTCATTACTAAAAGCTCCCGAGTTAATTTCATCGATTTGTTATGAAAATAGGTTTGTTCTAGCACATTTGACTTATAAGAAACTGGCAGAAGCATGCCAAAATGAATAAAGTTCAATGTGTTGTTAGAACAAACTTAATTTGTTCAACAGAAAATATCCGTTTTCGAGACCTTTCCACTGCTGTATGCCCCTGAATTGGAAAGTCAGACAATTGAATCTCTATCTCACCTACAGAACCTATGAAATAGTGAATTATTCGTGTACGTCTCACTTGTTTGTTCCTGTAGCATCTACACCTCTATATCTCTGGCCTCGGAATCGATTATTATTTTCTTCTGAAGTTATTTTCTGTATCGATCCCAATGGCCATTGAAGTATTACGAGAAAATGCGATACGAGTAAAACTACAGACTGTTCTTTCAATATACAAAATGCAATAATTTCAAATTGAGTTTCTGTTTTCATCACACTACTACTCTTTTATTAGTCATCCACAAACCACAAGGCCATTTGTAATACAAAAATAATAACGTGTCATTACTCACATAACGACTTCCATCGAGATGAAGGCTGCCGACTCCTTACCTGGAAATGAAAATAAAGTAATTACGGGTTTGCTGCTTTGGAATAATGACAAACACAATATCAGTATCCCAAAGTCAAAGTTTATAGTTGATTCAAAATTTCGTCTGCAAAACAAACAATGTGAGTGGAAACGAAAGACACAGGATACCTACATGGGTATTTTATGAGTACATAGAGGAATGCACGTTTTTGAATAATGTTCTTTTGAACTCTGCTGAACATTTTATCAGATGTTCCAGATTTTAGTTAGGAAATTAACATTAACAAAATATGTATGAAAGATCCAATTTTGAGGCTCTACGAAACTCGGCCTGACGTCTTTAGGACAATTGCCGTCACATGCAAAAAAAGAACCTTTTTCTGCAATTGTTAGGTAGTTCCATCACATTTGACCCCACGATTACAGTTTCGCCATCAATTTAATGCATGCCTTGAGGAAATTAGTTGGTTTAGAGGATGTTCTTCGAAAAGTTTTTTTTAACACCTTTATAAAAAAATTAAAGAAAGGAGGATTTAACCGATAGCAATGGGGGCTTGCATACTAGTCATCTTTGGTGTTAGGTAGGTCGATCAAGATGTTACAGCGGAACCACTCAACAATAGACTGCGTTTGGTTAGTATAGTGTATGAAGATTCTGCAAGATTGCAGATAATTTTGAAGCCATGTTATCGTATTTTTCATCAGTTTCGTGGATAATTCGTATTTAAGCGGTGTCGTTCATTTCAACTCCCTAAGCTTAGACAACCAACAAAACGAGTAGTTCCACGAACCACGTCGAATTATAGTACTGCAAGTAGTCGAACAGGTCTCAGGTCGTGAGCAGTGCTGCCTTTTCTACTGACAAATCAGTAGACCTGGTGATTTGAATTCTAGTGTACTGATCTACTGGCAATGCCGTACAATTTTCTAATATTGATACAAGCACGTCGTTTCTGAAGTATTATATCTCTGACAAAATAATATTTCCACGATGCAGGAAATTGCTGAGGTGCTCCGACATTTTTCTATAAGCTATCCTTAGTTCATTGATATCAAATCATTACAATAATCCAATTATACATATCTTATCATTTTAGAAATTTCATTGCTGATTTTTTCGAATCGAATCTTTCATCAGACCTTCTGAAACATTATTGGCTCAAGTTTGAAATGAAACACGAAACGTGAGCTGAAACAATTTATATTTTATAATCAGTTATTTACAATTGAGAGAGAAATAACAGGAAATATATTAGGTAGTACATTCGATATGGGTGATAGAGTTATTAGAAAAATGGTTTAAACATAAAATATTTTATGAAAAAAGTGTTCACGGATGAAAAAAACAATATTTTTTTCGATACCATCTTGAACATCTGTAGGTACAATAAATAAAACGTTGTAATGCTCATTTTATTATCAACTTCCAACGCAAGTTGGAAAATTGATAAGTTATACTTTAGACACTTTAAATCGGCTTTCTGTAATACCGATTTCAAATTTTCCCAATATGTTTTACCTTTGAGTATCTAATTGAATGATTGAAAGACCTATTAATAAACTCAATGAAGTATTTTTCAGAATTTTGTAATGTCAGTAATGAAAATGTTTGTTGAGATCGGGTATATGGAGTGTTTCCATGAATAATTGTATCAAATTAAATGAGTCATCAGATCGAATATTATACTTCTGCTAACGGCTTATGTTTTCGATAAGGTAAGAAAATACCCACGTGTATAAACACGCATAATTTTGGCATGAAATACTACAGTTTTCTGAACAATTCTCACTAACTATTAGTTTACAGAAGCGCAACCCGTTTTATGATATATAATGGACTCCTCAAGCTAAAAGGAGTTATTGTATAGCGAAACACGTGTCGCAGTTTTGTACATCCAGTGTTGGTGAGAATCGTACAGGATAATGATATTTTGATTTTGACATAGGTTTTCATCAAGTTCGGCTAATTTCTGATATTAACGCAAAAAACGTTGGCGTTGCAATCAATTTAAAGTCTCGTGCCAAGAGTTCCAGACACTTTCAATCGTCGTTTCAAATAGTGTTTTGTATGTATGTTTCGAAATCTATATTGATAATTTTATCGGACGATTCCTCAAATGAAAAAGGAACATTCTGAAACAACCTCAGATATTAACAATTTTTTCTTGGTATTATCTACCAATAAATTTATCAGTAGATTTTTGCAATGACCCCACCTTGTACAACACTTCACATGGAAAAAATTCCATATTTTACAATATTGTGTTTGAGCATATTGGAAAAATATCTATTCTTCTCCTAATTGTGGATTATAATATTTCCATCAAACATTATTTCCGAGCCATTTTCGTTAATTGAATTCTTGACGTCATGTCAAAGCCTAACGTGGATGCTTCTGGATTTTTTTGCTCTATAGTCCAACTTAGGTTGATGCTAATGAAAAGGTAAGATGGGCTATATATAATAGGTTTGAGGCCACATCTACTGAAAAATCGGAGGAACATCTGGCAACACTGGTTGGAAGGAGTTCGTTGGGACAATGACGTCGCGAGGTGAGCACTAGCTCCCAGCAATCTGAACGGAAATACTGGATCATTATACAGGATGAATAAGTGAAAGCTGGGGGACATAAATAACCTTCTAGTCGGTAAATGACTTTTTGATCTAGAAATCTTGATTAAAATAGCAAAGCAAATAGTTTTCTGCGTCAGCTTTGAGACATATCGACATGACATTTTACTGCATGGTATTTACGTTTCCTTATTACTATGTGAATTTATTCATCAGATCGCTGATTGGAGCACAGAGTAAAAACATACCGAATGGTTCGAGATTCAGCGGTTGTTATTATGAGATACCCAAAGATAGCATTCAATTCAGAAACAACAGTGGATTTTTCTAGGGATTTTTTTGCAGTGCATTTATATTTTCATGGTTATTATAGAGTTTGAACTTCCTTTTCGCGTACAAACTTATACTGTCTACATCATTTTGAAATTTCATTGCCTTTCTGTCTTCAATTGAGTCGAACTTACATTAAGAAATCTACGCGTTTTTTTCCCTTCACAAAAGGACGCTGTGCCATGGATTGTTGATTGAAGGGAAATATCGATATTATGTTGTGGATAGCCCCAAAATACACACATATATATCACAAAAAGTTCCCAATTTCATCAGTCACATATCAGATATAAGCACTGATTAATATTAATTATTAATATATTATCAATCTATCCTCGATAACCTCTATGGCTACATTGAGGAAGAAATGAGTTTAATGTAATGTGAATGGACATTATCGACAGCAAATTCTTTTACATTACTCGTACATTCTCTGATAGAAGACGTGCATTTTCATCCTTCAATTTGTGGAGTATTGAAAAGAGACAGAAGTATACTGAATTTGCGTTCTAATGGAAAAATTCAGGTTGACGTTAATTTGAATTATCCCTCATGCCTCACCTGCGTCTTATTCGTTGATGAAGTCGTTCAATATGACATTGCACAAATGTGGCCAAAATTTCAGCTTTTCCATTGGGAAGTGGCTTTGTTAGTGACGTTAGACGTATGCGGTAACTCGCTTACAACTCACATTAAATGGTTTTAGTAGATGAAGTTCTGTGGTTCAGGGCCGATTCATCAATATCTTGTATTTTAGCTCACAAATAAATTTTACCGGTGGTTAAAATGAATGTAACATTCACTCAATTGAAGGAAAAGCCTCACGTTCTAACCATCAGTTACGTAGCATAGAAATTTGAGTGAATATTGAAAAATCGACTTTTGTCAATTTTTAGAGTTCAGGTTGTCATTCATTTACTGGTGTTCTTTGTCGTTGCATCAAATCTTGTGTGATAGTATCGATAAAAGTGAGACTTTCGTGCAAATTGACCCCTTTCTTCGTTTGGAGCGAGTTTGTGATCGAGACTATTCAATTAGACATACACCTACTAATGAATCAGAAATGACTTATTCATTTCCCAAGAGTTCACTAGTGTTGGATGGAGAAAACAAATACTTTCTCGAGGAGTTACACCACACAAATATATTTTTATCTCGAATGCACTAAAACTGATACTTTGTCCGACCTTCATACCTTGTCCTTCTCAAGAGTACTTCTCATTCCATTATTTATTCTCGTGCTCAAAAATGTTTCAATATAATTTTTTTCACTCAAAAACAACAACAACAAAACCTTATATTGAGAAAGCGGATCGAAAGAATTCCAGTTAAATCTCCAAAGAATGTATATGTATCGCATTATGAATTCCATTTGAAATATTAAGAATCATCGAATTTGTTCAATTTTGAAACAATCTTTTTCATAATCCAATGAAAATGATATGAGAAATAACGTGATGATTCTCCGAGTTTATATGAGTATCATTTTTTTTGAACAAATAGTGGTTCCTCAAATTCGAATTTATTGATTTCGAAATATAATTTGAAAATTGTTTCAATCCGAAATAGCTCATAAGGTTTCAAACAATCGAAAGCTTGTGAATGAGGAATTAGGAAACGTTTCAAACGAGGTGATATTCATCACTCCGAAATCCTCTCCCATACACTTGCACTCGACCCTTCTCCTCCGCCATTTATCACAATACACGGGTACCGACTCTTATGCAACTATCAATACAAGACTGTTAGATGCCTTGCCTACAAATCGCACGGGTACTATTGGAATGTGTTATAATAATACCGATTTTTTTATAAGGGTTTTGTTTCAAACGGAGTGAACTATTATGAAATTAAGGATTTTTTATCTTTCTATGGAGTATACATACACATGATTTTTGTGACATTTGAACACATTCGATCCACTGACCAAAAATATATTACTTCAATGTTGCAACACAATACTGATGAGAAGTGTATTGTTGCCCTTTACTTTGATATGATGTTGCAGCGAGGTCCCAGCAATGCCCCCTAACGGCCTGCAAATTAACTGTGAACAGCTTCTAACACCTACTTATAAAATCTTTGAATCTGAC